>CM053596.1:12065506-12086805 GCA_028646575.1 Pseudocheirus occidentalis | reverse complement strand
CCTGTTCTAAGGCTCTTCTAGCCCTGACATTCCCTGTTCTAAGCCCTTCTCAGCTCTGACATTCCCTGTTCTAAGCCCTTCCCAGCCCTGACATCCCCTGTTCTAAGCCCTTCCCAGCCCTGACTTTCTCTGTTCTAAGCCCTTCCCAGCCGTGACATTCCCTGTACTAAGTCCTTTCCAGCCCTGACATTCCCTGTTCTAAGCCTTTTGCAGCCCTGACATTCCCTGTTCTAAGCCCTTCCCAGCCCCGACATTTCCTGTTCTAAGCCCTTCCCAGCCCTGACATTCCCTGTTCTAAGGCTCTCACAGCTCTAACATTCCCTGTTCTCAGGCCCTTCCCAGCTCTGACATTCCCTGTTCTAAGCTCTTCCCACAGCTCTGACATTCCCTGTTCTAAGCCCTTCCCAGCTCTCAAATCCCCTGTTCTAAGCTCTTCCCAGCCCTGACATTCCCTGTTCTAAGCCCTTCCCAGCCCCGACATTCTCTGTTCTAAGCCCTTCCGACGTCTCTGACATCCCCTGTTCTAAGCCCTTCCCATATCTCTGACACTCCCTGTTCTAAGGCTCTCCCAGCCCTGACATCCCCTGTTCTAAGCCCTTCCCAGCCTTGACATTCCCTGTTCTAAGCCCTTCCCACATCTCTGACATTCCCTGTTCTAAGCCCTTCCCAGCTCTGACATCCCCTGTTCTAAGCCCTTCCCAGCCCTGACATTCCCTGTTCTAAGCCCTTCCCAGCTCTGACATTTCCTATTCTAAGCCCTTTCCAGCCCTGACATCCCCTGTTCTAAGCCCTTCCCAGCCCTGACATTCCCTGTTCTAAGCCCTTCCCAGCTCTGACATTTCCTGTTCTAAGCCCTTCCCAGCCCTGACATTTTCTGTTCTAAGCCCTTCCCAGCCCTGATATTCCCTGTTCTAAGCCCTTCTCAGCCCTGACATTCCCTGTTCTAAGCCCTTCCCAGCCCTGATATTACCTGTTCTAAGCCCTTCCCACGTCTCTGACATTCCCTGTTCTAAGCCCCTCCCAGCCCTGACATCCCCTGTTCTAAGCCTTTCCCAGCCCTGACATTCCCTGTTCTAAGCCTTTCCCAGCCTTGGCATTCCCTGTTCTAACCCCTTCCCAGCCCTGATATTCCCTCTTCTGAGGCTCCTACTCAGAGGGGAAACCTTAGCTCTATCATCCTAAATTCCAAGGTTTCTTTCTGATCTTATCTTCCTTGTGTCTTCTCTTCAGTGAATGATCTTTGCACTGCGAAGAATGGTATAAGAACATTTAACAGGGAAATAAGCATGAAAGCTGTTGTCCTTCCTCTGAAATCCCTCCCCTTCATCCTCAGGGAGCCTTCTTTGACCACAGCTGTCTCTGTGTTGCCTCCCGTGGTAACTGTGATGTTCTGGACTCTGGGGACTGTCCTTTGCCTCTCTTTTTGTCCCTAACCTTTAACACTGTGCCTGGCACCTGGTGCTGTTTCCTCCTTAGGCCAATGACATCAGGGGGGCCTTGGTGACTTGTGCATGAATTGAGTAAAGCCAGGCAGAGCTATGGAAAGCCGGTAGCCTCACCCTCTCTTCCACTCTGACAAGGCAATAGCAGGACAAAAGTCAGGACCTGCCTTAGTGAGTGACACTCTCCTTTCCCCACCAGGACCCAAGCACCTCATGTTGCCCAGCCCCCTTACACTCACACTGCACAGACACCCTCAGGGAGGCCTGCTGGGAGCCCAGAGGGTGCTGAGAAAGGCAAGTGTAATTCCCTCCATCTACTGGCCCCAGTACTCCCTCCTCTGAGGCTTGGGAAGAGACCAGGTTTTGTTTCCCCAGGATCCAGCTCAGTGCAGCTGGGGGATTGCTGTTGGCAGCACAGAACAGCCCGAGGGACTGTCCCTCCTGCACCACAAGGACTGAGCTGTTTACTGGGATCAAGTCTGAAAAATATCCGGAGGTCCCTGAAGTGAAAACCTGGAGGGACTTGAGAGATCCCCTGGTCCTTACCTTCCCTGTGTCCAGCAGAGACCTAGGAGCAAGAAAGCTGGTGTGACTTCCCTAAGATCACAGGAAGAAGGGGCCACTGGAAGGGGGAGATGACCCCAGGCAGTAGGGGAATAACCCAGGCCCAGTCCAGCCTGGATTACTGCCCCTTCTCCCTCCTCTGCATCTGATCTGACTGCTCCCTGAGCCAGAAATAGGAGGCCTCACCTGTCTGTCTTCCTGCTACCAGCCCACACTCAGACCAGGTCACATTCCATGTCTTTCCTTCAGATGGGTGCAGTTTATCTTATTTTCCTTCCTTCCTTCCTTCTTTCTCTCTGTCCTTCCTTCCTTCCTTCCTTCCTTCCTTCCTTCCTTCCTTCCTTTCTTCCTACTTCCTTCCTTCCTTCCTTCCTTGCTCCATCCCTCCCTATGTTCCTCCCTCCCTTCCTTCCTTACCTCCTTGAATTCCAGAACCACAGAACTTCAGGGTGGGAGGCAGCTTAGAGACCACCTTAACCTAACCCAAAGTGACTGACATTAGCACATGAAAGCACAGAGACTGAGAGAGAAAAAACAGGAAATCCCAGCTTGTGTCTCTGCTAGGAGGCAGCTTTCCCTGCCCTGGCCCAGGAAAAAGCCATCTGGTTTCCAAGGCCTGGGTAACCACCCTGTTCCCATAATGCACCTCTCCTTCACCCCCCCCCCACTTGGGGGATCCAGGCCTTCAACCCCCAATACTCACAGGACACATTGAGTTTGATGGTTCTCTCTGAGCTGAAGTGGTGTCCAGGAAGGGTCACCTGACAGGTGAGGTTGGTGCCATGATGCTAGGGCCCAGGGGTGAAGGAGACCTCTGAGGAAGGGGATGGCCCAAAGCTTTGGGGCTGGAAGGAGAGAGCAGCCCCCATCCAGGAGAATGTGAGGGGCCTGTTTTCCTCACAGGCCCAAGGAAATGCACACTTCAGAGTCACTGGGCTCCCTGACTCTAGCACCTCTGGAACAGAGATGTCTGGTTTCTGGATCAAGTCTGGAGAGGAGACAGTGAGCCCCAGTCTGGGGAGGGCAATTAGACCCCAAGTGTCCTCCCAGATGCTGGTACCTGCCCCAGCCCTGAGGCCTCTACTGTGTTCCCCTCAGTGTGTGACCCCATTTAGGCCCCTGCTGTTCACCAGCCTTCTGGACATAGGTTTTAGTTCAAGGGGAAACTTCATTAAAGGCAACAGAGAACAGCACGTTTATTTTACATAGGGGAAACTGAGTCCCACAGAAGGAAGGGAAAAATGCGGTAAAATAACCCAAAAAGAGTCCATCAGACATCTGGGGTTTGAATCTCCTTTGGCAGCAGCTCCAGCTTCTCTCCAGCACAGCCATGACCCCTCTCAGCCCTCTTGGGGTCCTGGCCCCTCCCAAAGACGACCCCCCATGTTCCCTCCACTTGGCAGCTCTGGAGCCTCAGGCAGGGTCTTCACCCCCTCCCCTGGTCTGCCCCTCCCCTTTAGTGGGTTTCTCATCTCTGCCCCATGTTCTCTCACCCCTCCTACAAAGAGCTTCGCATCTGCAAGGCCAGCGCATTCCCCAGAGCTCCCTGCCTCATACACTGAGAGCCTCCCAGGAGAGTAGCATCCTACCTGTCACATTCACATAAAGGGGCTCCTTGAGGTAACTGTATTTATCATATTCATAGTCAAGATGGAAGAAGTAGCTCCCAGTGTCTTCCATCTTGGCATTTGTGATGCTCAGAGAACAATTCTTCATCCTGGGATCCCCAACGAGATGTAATCTTCCCCAGCCTCTCCACCTTGGGTCATTGGTGGCCACGGGGCTGCCATATAAAACTTCAGTTCCTGCTCTGAACCAATAACCGTAAACTCTGTTGTGTCCATTGAGTGATACTTCACTGTGATTGATGGCACAGGGGACGTGGGCACACAACCCCTTCTGCACTGTCACTGAGGGTTGCACCTTCAGACTCTGGCACAGGGACCCTGAGGACAGACAGAAGCCTGGTCAGCATCACCAACTCTTCTCCCCCCTTCAGACCAGCCTCCCTCTGCCCCAGACACACTCACCCTCCAAGAGCAGGGGCAGCAGCAGCAGCAGCATCTAGGAGAGGGGAGACAGGCAGGTTCTGTGGGGAACTGGGTCACTCCCTAAACACCATGGCTCCCTCTGGCCATCTGTATCAGGTTCAGGGCTAATAGGAAGACTAAAGAGGAAGCCCTTGTGTGGAGAGAGGGAGGCCAGTCCTCAGAAGAGGAAGCACTGTCTTCTTCCCTAGTAGGCTTGGCAGTTTCTTGGCTGGGCTCAGTGGGGAGAGGCCTCCTGTGTGAGGCCAGCTCCAGGGACAGGCAGGACTCAGGGGCTGGGGGAGAATAGGTCTGCTGCACTGGCTGGGCCCTAGATGTTGTAGGGAACAGAGTGTCTGTGTGGGTGACAGGGGGCAGTGACCAGGGCCTGGCCCAGAGCAGGGGCTGCCTGTGTCTCGCTCCTGCCTCCATCTTGTGCAGGCCCCCCTGGCATCAGGAGCAGATGAGCTGAAATCCGGCCCCAGCCTTTTCCTGATAGTCATTCCTGCTGTCTGAGATGTAGTTTTCCCATTTGTAAAATGGGGTCATTAACAGCACCTCCTTCTCTGCCTTGTTGTGAGGCTCAACTGTGATATTTACCGAGTGCTTTGCAGACCTTCAATCACTGAACAAATGTTGGTGATTGTCACTGTCGCTGTCCTCTCCTGTAAGTTCTCTCTGATCCAGCTACATTGGCCAACTCAGGCTTGGCATTCCATCTCCCATCTCCAGGTCTTTGCCCGGGCTGTGCCCTCTGTCTGGAAGCTTTTCCCTGGTCATTTCCTTTTTCCTGCCTTGACCCCAGCCTCAGCTCCAATGCCACCTCCTGCTTCTTCTTTCCATTTATCTTCTTCTTCCTTCCTTCCCTTTTCTAAGTACCTGGTCATTGACTTGGTGTCCCTCCCATGAGCATGAACTTTCCTGGTGGAGGGGCTGGTTCTAACTTGCTTGGCATCCTCAGTGCTTAGCACCATGCCTGGCACACACTAAGCACTTAATAAATGCTGGCTCCCCTTTCTCTTCATCTGGGTTCCCGCGACCTTCGCCCCCAGCATTTTCCTGGATTCACCTTTCCCCTGCTGGGTCTGTCATTTCTGATCTCCCTCTGCTTCCCTGCTTGCCCATGTCCACAGGAGCCCATGTCCCAGGATGCTCATCCCACATCAGTCAGTCAGATTCCCCCATACTCCACCCCAGGTCCCCACTGTCCCTGCCCCTGTGGTGGTGACAGTATTTGCCTCCATCATGGCTTTGGTTATGGATGCTCTGGTAGCTCTGGGACCTTTCTCTCCTTGATCTCTATGGGGTGCAATCTCAGTGAAGACAGTCGGCAGCTCAGTGATGCAGATTAGAGACTGTTCTCCAAGCTTCCTGTTACAAACCCTGCAATGACTTCTGAAGAGAGTCCTTTGTGCCAGGCAGTGTACAGGTCCCTGGTGCTTCAGAGTCAAGGCAGATTTGCCTTCCCTCAGGGAGCTTACTGTCTACTCAGGACAGGAGGAGCATAAGCTCATGCAGAGCCCAGTAAAGGCTCTTCTGGGATCCCTCTTCTAGTTCCCTCTCCTCATTCGGACAGTTGGGGGGGAGAAGTGGAGCACTGCACCTGGGCCCTCCCTCTGGTGCCCCCACTACCCTGAGCTTTAGGTATCAAGGTAGGAGATCTAACTCCAGGCCCTCCCCAGCTTGGAGGCTTCCACCCAGGGCTGCCCTCCTGCTGCACCAGCTCAGTCCTGTCTCTGACTCTTACACTCAGTGCCTTGTGGGCCTCATCTGCCTTCATCCAAGGGCTGAATGTCCTAGAATGTCTTCACATGGATTAATGCCTTGTCCACACATTGAGAGGAGTGTAGAGGAAAATCCCTTGATATTGGCTTTACTCTGGTATTGATTGATTGATTCCTAGGTTCTGGGCCCCCTGTGATTAAAGGGTAAGAAGCAGGAACCCTCCCTCCCCCATCTCATATGTTCACATAATATGGAGATTTGAGAACAGCTCAGAAGCCCAAAGATGGAGGTGTCCCCTGGAGAAGAGATCTCTAGTCATCAAGGCACTCTGCAGAGTCTGGTTCTACTCCCTAGACCCGCTCAAATGCTGCACTTTGGGGAACAAAGATATGCATGTAGGCACGCCCATGGGCATATGTCTGTCCATCCTGCCTTCTGTCCATATGCTTTTGTTGTATGTCTGCTAGCACCATGCGCTGGTCTTAGCTTCTCTCTAGACACGTTCAATTTTTCTTGGATCCCATGAGCTAAATGATCCCTCGAGACAAACGTCCACATGTTGTGAAAAGAACAGTTAGACTGCTCATTTCATTCTCTCCTTTTGTAGTTTATTTGAGAATACTGTGACTGATTGTGCTTTCGGGGATTACTTCCAGCAAAACCTACCTTCCTATCCCCTGATTCTCAATATTTATACATGTATGAGTATGTGCGTATCTATTTATAAATGTGTATATATTGAAACATTCTATGGGAAATAATTTGTTCCTTTTTTCTCCATCTCTCTATTCACTTTATTTTAAAATTGGGCAGATTTACTTTTAGGGTTACAATATTTAACTTTATGTTTTCCACATTTTTTTAATTTCAATGAAACTGACAGTAAAATCAGGAAAGGAGTTGTATTGATTTCATATGCTCATGAGAGAGAATCTGGGAATCAGTTTGGGGAAAATAGGAAATGGAGTATTTGGAAGAAGAGCAAAGAAGGAAGAAATGGAAGCCTTTCTCTCTGATCCTACTGACTCACTCGATAGGAAAGTCAAGAGAGAAGTGGAGTTTGTCAGTTGGATCACAGTATGACAAGGGACGACAGGTATGATTTGATGTAATGGAGAAGTATTTAAATATCCACATCTCTCTCTCTCTCTCTCTCTCTCTCTCTCTCTCTCTCTCTCTCTCTGTCTCTCTCTGTCTGTCTGTCTGTCTCTCTCTCTCTTTCTCTCTCTCTTTCTCTGTCTGTCTCTGGATCTCTCTCCCTTTCCCTCCCTCTTTCTCATTTCCTCTCTTCTCTTTCCATTTTTTCTTTCATTCTCTCTATCTCTTGCTTTCTCTTTTCCCCACTCTCTTGTCAATATGTACAAAATGCTTACTTTTGCAAAAAGAGCAGAGAAATAGGAAGGAGACAGAGTTAAAAGTAATAAAGTAATAGGTAGGATTTTTACATATCGTTGGGCAACATTTAATAAAATAGACTTAAAAATAATTTGTAAAAGGCCATGAAAAAGGAGAGAGGCAAGAAAAGATTGGAGAAGGGCAAAAGTGGTCTATATTTTCAACAAGAGGGAAGAGAACAATCTGCTCACTGAAGGTCAGTTAGCTTGACTTCCATTCCAGGGGTGTTGTAGAATGGATGATTGAAGAGACATGTGAGTAATGGTTAGATAGTGAAATAGTGATGGCCACAAGGAAGCTTGGCTTCCCCAACCAAAGATGGTGCCAGAGTAGCCTCACTTCCCTTTCTGGACACAATTACTAACTTAGTAGATGAAGAGATTGATGCTGAGGAAATGGAGGATTTGGAGTGAGCCCAAAGAAGGAAGAAACAAAAGCATTTCTCTCCCACACTACAAGATACCTCCATAAAAGGACAAGACATAGTTGGCCTGGGTATGAGCACAATGTTGGAAAAGCCATCACCTCCTATGGAGATGATGGACAGTAATAGCTTAGACAACAATCCAATCCATTGCATTAGAATCAGTTGGATGGCTGGGCTCAGAGGGCAGTTGTTGATGGTTCAATGGCATCAAGGCAAGAGGGCTCCAGGAGGCTAGTCCAGGGATCTGTCCTGAGCTTTGTGCTGTTCAGTATTTTTACCAGACTTGGATGAAGGTATAGGTGATGTGCTGCTCATCAGCTTGAGATGACACAGAAATAACCAGCACAGTGGATGAGGCAGGATGAAAAAGGATGTTAAGAGCCTGCAATACTGGGCTTTATCTAATAATCTATCATTTTATAGGGGCCTCTATATGGCCTGGTGGATAGAGCCTTGGACCTAAAGTCAGGGAGCTGAGTGCCAATCCAGCCTCAGACACTAAGCAGCTGTATGATCCTGAGCAAGTCACTTCTCCTCTGTTTGCCTCAGTTTCCTCCACTGTAAAATGAAAAAAAAAAGATTAGCCCCCACCTGCCAGGGTTGTGTGAGGATCAAATGCCCTAATAGTTCTAACGTGCTTAGCACAATGCCCCATACTTCTTGGGGACTAAAGAAATGCCTGTTGTCTTACCTCTTCTGCAAGAGAAAGAAATGCACATCCAACTTCTGGGGACAAAATTAGTTTCCTCCCAGTGGTAGGAGAAAGGCATGCTTCAGAAGAATCCCAGAGAAGCAGAAGTGCAGAGCGGGAAGGGGCCGATGAGGGGCTGTCCAGGTTCCAAGGAGGTGAAGCCACCAACTCTGCGGGTGACCTCTGCCACTGTGGGCACCACGAATTCTTAGGAAGCTTCTCCTGACTTCAAGTGTCTCCTTTGCCCCAAATGTCTGCTAATGCTGGTCTCACATTCCGGGACCTCAGAGAAGAAAGGCAAGCAGTTATCTGCATGACCTAGGTCTAAGTGCCTCCTGCAAAGTGGGTCTTGTGAAAAATTCCAGGCATTTAGTGAAAGGCAAGGGCAAGCTTAGTTTTCCTTTGTTCATCTACTTTTGGGAAAAAAAGATCTTCCTTGGGGAACCTCATTCTCCAAAGTTTGTTCCCTAAAGGACATCATCTGTGGTGGTAAAAGGGGCTGACAACTAGAGTCAACAGGTTTTGTAAAATCGTGAGTCTTTCACTCACTCCCCTTCCCCCCTCTTCACTTCTCCAATAGACCAAACACTTCTGGGACTTTGAAATTCCCTCCCCTCAGGTGAGAGGTGGGCCTTAGAAGAAAAGCCTGTGATCAGAGAGGGAGACTTCCCAAAGGACCAAGTCTCCCCATTTTAACCATATCTACTCCTTGTCCCCTCCAACTTTGAGAGAGTCTGCTGACTTCCCTAATATGATCCCTCTCTGGGGCTGAGACCCAACTCCAAATACCATGCTCTTTCTACCCCAGGGATTACCCCATTTCCCCAAAGTCCCACAGTCACTAATAGGGGCCAAACAGTCCCAGGACTCTTCTGCATGAGCTGTACAAGGGCTCGAGGATGATTTAGGCCTCTTCCTCTCTTCTCCTCTTCCTTAAGCTGATTATCAAATTATATTCTGTAATGAAAAACCTCAGCCCTGCACTTTATGTTATTTTGGAGGATGAACTGACCGTTTTACGATATGAGAGTAACCTTATCCTATTTGCATTATTATCTTTAGCACATAAAAACCCCATTTCCCCCTCTTTGTGGACACATACTTCATCTGCTTTGGGGATCTGGAAGTCAGATATCAATTATGACACTTCTTGGTAAGCTAAATTGAGGACTTCTCCATGTTGGTGTCCTCTTCCTAAGTCCATCTTAGCTTGCCTCTATTTCCACTGTGTCTGTGAACTTTTTTGGTATGATTACTTAAACATCTTCACAGTAGTTTGTGGTGGGCCAAGGCAGGGAACCCTACCTTCCGTGGCAGAGCTGAGAGAATGTGGGAGCCCTGCCTTCACCCAGCAGGGCTGAGAGAGTTGTCTACCCATAGGCTGTGAGAGAGGGTGAGTTAAAAGAGAGACAGAGACTCAGAGTCGTGGAAAATAGATCCTTGTTTATTGTCTTAAGTGCAAGCCTTTTATAGGAAACTTCCTAATGGCTTTCCCCTGTAGACATTGTGCACTACTACAGTGTTCCCAAACTGGGGGCAAAAACACCATGCTTATCGGGAGGATCCAATCTTCACACCTGTGTGCTTGAGCTCTTCCCTGGGGGACAGGGAACCAATCCATGCCTGGCAGCAAGCCCCTTCCCCTGAGGGCCATCAGGGTCAGTCTCAGTGGCCCATGGTCCTCAACAGTAATTTTCTCATTGTGTATTTCTGGAAGGGCTACAGTTTTTATATTCTTTCTTGTCATTCTATCTGGAAGCTCAGGTGGGTTGGATTGTAGATATCTTAGATGTTTTTTCCAGCTTTCAAATATTTTGATTTTGTCTTTCTTTCTCCTTCTAACTCATTCCTGCACATTTAATCATCAAAGATCCAGACTGGATGTCACCAGAATGGTTAAGAGCTTCTAGCGTCTTCCATGTTGTTGCTGTTTCTCTTTCAATCTTGAAGAGGACCAATGGCATCAGGAGGGTGATAATGTCCTGACTTGCAAGTGAATTGGATTTGAGTGAGACAGAACTGTGCAAAGTCTTCAGCCTCACTCTCTCCTCCAGAGTCATTGGAATCCAGAGGCAATACCTAGGTCAGGACAGCTTGCCATAGACACAGTGCAAGACCTTGGCTATTCTAAGCTAGGTCTTTTTCACGTCTCATTTTGTCTGAGGCAACACCCATTCAGTATTTAAAGGTTAGGGAAGAACAGAGAAAAAAGATGGCCTAGTTTGTCTTCATAAAACAGTCAGTCTGAGAGGGGAGGACCCTCTGAGTTTCTGGCCAGAACAGAAACAATTGCTATTTAAACTCACTCTGAGCCATCCCAACCCAAACAAGGTTTACTATTACTGGCCAGTCAATGAAAGGCAGAGTGATGTGGCTTTAAAGGCATAGTCAAGTAGCCCCACTTGAATCCTCCTGGGCTTTAGCACAGCCTGGTTTTCCACAGATATGCTTCCAGAAATTATAAATAAAAACCGCATGAGACAAGATTTAATTGTTGCAATTTTAAAAGAAAAATTAATGATAGAATAAATAAATAGGGAAGAAAAACCTTAGTCCCCAAACCCCATGATACCTTGTGAAGTATCAACAATCAAAAGGTGTTTTCCTTTGGACAGAGCACCCACGTATGAGGGTATGACTTCCCACGTAGACAGAGGGAGAAGAAAAGGAGGAGGAAGAGGAGGGGGAGGAAAGTCCAGTCTTGCCCAAGTGGAACTGACCAACGGGGCCCCAGAGAGGCAGCTTCTCCTTTTCACAGATGAGTGCTCTGCCTTAATTCTTGAGGGGAACAATAGTATAGGGAGGGTGGTCATGTCCTGCTGTGCAACGAATTGGTGCAAAAGTACCAGTATCACTCTCCTCCAGAGTTGTCAGAGACCTTTCATAAAAGGATTAGTGAAAGACCTCGGGTAATTTAAATCATACTAAAGGAAGGCTCTGGGGTACAGGACAACTTCCTTCAAGTATTTTATGGGCAGTCAGTGCAAATGGATTTGACTTACTCAGTCTCTGCCCAGAGGGGAAAAGAAGTAGGCATAATGGAAGGAACACTGGACTCAATTGAGACTTGATGTCAGGAAAGACTTCCTAAGTGTCAGAGCTATCCAAAGTGGGGAGCTAGACTGCTTAGGGAAGTAGCCAGGGCCCCAGTCAATCAGTAAGGATGAATTGATTGCCTACTGTATCCTTGGCTGTGTTCTAGGCATCGAGAAAACCAGGACAAAGAATGAATTGATCCCTGCTCACAGTGAGAATATATTCTAATGTAGAAGAAAAGAAGCATCTGTATATGTATACATAAAGATGTACACACACGTGTGTACAAGCATGTATACTACATACATGTATATATAATAAACATCTATGCTTATGTTTAGATATATACATTTATAGAGAGTTAATAGTATAGTTACATATGGTATAAACATGCTCAGTCTAGGAATAAATAATCTGGTTGGAAAGCCAGGAAGGTTTTCATTACATATATTTTCCTTTTATTCTGTAATGAATAAATGGGTAACCTCCCAAAAAAGACTACAAAGGACCAGACAAAGGCAAGCCCTTTTTTCTGCTGTTTCTTTTCACTTTCTCCCTGTTCCTCCCTTCAGAGCTGGGACTGGCTCCCGCTCTTCTGGGTTACACCTCTCCTGATCTGCCCATTAACCATCTCCCAGCTGGTCCCAGCCAGACTAGCTCAGGTCCTTCTGTACAGACTTATCAGACTTATACCTTCCTGCATATAAACACCCATTGTTCCTATAGAATCTGTGGAAACCAAACTGCCAGTATTTCTCACAGGAGTGCAGTACACTCTCTGTACCCTCTGTGAAGGCTCCTCGGAGTGAGAAGGGAGAGAAATTATCAGGAAACCAGAGACAGGCTTTGGTAAGACTGGACAGACCTGAGTCCTGGAGCCCTTCCCCCCTATCCTTGCTGTCATCAGCATTAGACCCCTTTCAGGAGTTTTTGACCTCCTCCCTTGCTTGGCCTTTACCAAATAAGGACATGGATGATACCTTGGCCCCCTGTCCCACCTCCCTGCCAATAGGAGATGGTGGCAGGCTTCTTTGTTAGCCACCATTGGGTTAGATTTCATGCCAAGACTGAGAGCCTGCCTCCTAGCCAACAGGAGAAGGGACGGCCGGGAGGAGGGGGCTTGACTGCATTAGGGTATAAATTCTTGTTCTGTCTTTTGTAATAGCCCTCCTTTCCTTGTCTCTGACATGGAGAGGACTACTCTCTCCCTGTGGGGGGAAGAGAATAAAACTTCCTGTTCCTTCCTCAAGATACATCTGACTTTTTATTTTTCTTGGGTAGGGGATTTTTGGGGTCCCTGTACCCCACATATACATATAACATTATGTTGATTCTGTATACAAAGACACACAGTTAATATCAAGTTTATTCATGTATTTGTGTGTTTACATGGCTACAGATGCCCATAAGACCTCAGCCACATCTCATAGGGTTCTGAGACTCTCTCTTCCCCTGGAGTTCACCCTCAAATTCAGGGCCTCATCAACCCTCCCCTGAATTATTGTAAGCACCTATTAATTGTTCTTTCTGACTTCATGGTTTCCTCTCTTCCCTAAATTGCAGATTACTATTGCTTTATAAAGCACAGACACGGCCATGTCATTGCCCTGCTCAGAAGACTTTGCTGGCTGCTTGCTGCTCCTAGGAAATACACTGGATCCTTCACTTGGCATATGAAGCCCTTGGCAAGCTGGCTCTCTGGTGTGCCAGGCTCTGTGCCAAGTGGGGACCATTGTGGTCTCATCTGAATCTCACTACAACCCTGGGGGTGTTGGTAGGTGCCCTTATGATCCCCATTTCACAGATGAGGAAACTGGGGCCAACAGAGGTTAAGTGACTTGTTCTGGTTACACAGTTTGTCTGAGGCTGGATTTGAACTCAGGTCTTCCTGACTCCAGGCCCAGTGTGCCACCGACTTGCCTCCAATATTACTAAAGGATTGTTGACTGATGCTGATTGACAGAGTCCTTCCTTAGACACAGCCTGCCCAGGATGAATATCCCTTCCCTAAACCACCATCCCACCTTCTTCACAGCGGTCCATGGCAGCCCAGCCCTCTTTTGCTTATGTTTATCCCTCTCTCCTCATTAATTGAGCTTTTTGGAGCTTCAGTGTCCCAGGAACACACTACCCTGGAGGTCAGGCCAGCGCCCTCCTCTCCAAAATGACTTTGAACCTGTTTTTGCCTTGAGATTCTAGCAGCATCTGCCCCTGGGCAGAATAAAACCTCCCAGAAGCCTTAGGGACTGTCTCATTTTGTGTCTGTGTGCCCAGCACCTAGAACTGTGCCAGGAAGGGAATTAGCCATAAGTAAATTCTTGCTGATTGGCACTGATGTGGATTGGATTGGGACGGCTCTGCCACTAGCTACCTGGGCAGCTGTGGATGAATCCCTCCCTTCTGAGAGCCTTGGGCTCTTCCAACAGGGGAGAATTCAACAGGATTTTAAAATTCCTTCCCGTTGTAAGATCCTGTGCTCACATTGCTGGGAAGGGGCTTCTAGGGCCGATGCTCCATGTTCTAAGCTTCATTCAAGTTCTGAGGTTTGAGGAAGAGCCTGGAGTCAGTATTGACATAAAGGATTAAGTCAGGACGTGGTGCCCATTGTGACCACGAGCTGTCCAATGGCCCCTGGTTTGATAGGAAGGGTGTTACCTCTCAACAACCCCAAACTTACTTCTATTCTAGTTTTATTTTCTAAAATCAGAGTCTAAGGCAAGAGGCCTTTATTGACCTATGGGGGAAGACTGGGACTGATTATTGTGACATTTAAAACAAGAGAGAGACAGAGTTTGTGGGTAATTTAACTATTTTATTAATAAGGTCAGCAGATTATTAGTAAAAAAAAAAGATGGTTATTCAGCCCCTCTCTTACTCCAAAAACAATCGTGGAAGTGGACTTGCAGTTTATATACGCTACAAACAGTAGGTGGTCTATGAAACAACCAAAAAATCTCATTGTTAACCTAATTAGACACGGTTCAAAGTTAAATGAAAGGCTGGGTATCTCTTGGATAGGGAAGTTCTCTCTCTACCAGACTCCCCATGGCTTTAGACAATCCTTTCAAAGGTGTACACCTCACCCAAGCCTGAGCAGAACAGGAGAGCTTCCATGAGGGTTCATCCTTGAACAGGAAAGAGAGTCCAGCCTCATCATCGGCAACAACCTTAAGAACTGAACTTAGAGTCTGGGCCTTGGAGGGGAGCCCTCGGACTCTCTCCTCCACCTCTTCAATTATAGGTTATTGATAATCATTTTTCACGTGAGAATGTTGCAGGTTGACTCTCGAAGATCCTAAGCCTTTAGGATTGTGCCATAAGACCGGTTCCTGTATGGAAGGCGGGAGTCTATGGAAAAGCAAAGATAATTAATATCAATAGTTTATGGACTGTTTTCATTGCTTTGCAGCCTTTGCATTGTTTGTGGGCTAAAATGAAAGCTGTCCTATATCAAGTATGCCTTGGTGCACCATTGGTGCTTGCACAGGAAATCTTTTACTGAAATCAGCAGTGAACTAGAAATGAGCAAATTCTGAACTTTCAAGTGGAAACTTCATTGAGATAAAACAACCAAAACAGGGACCAGGGAGCAGCTTCACCAGGCCTGAATTTGGGCTCTGTGTATTCATGGCTTGGGGTGTAGGCTGGGAGTCTGAAGAGGTCCCCTCATTCTCCTCTCCCTCTGGAGGGTAGAGGGCCCAGCTCCTTAAAGCCTGACTTTATAGAAGACAGAAAGCGTACTCACAGCTCATTGTACTCTGCATCTGCTGCCCTGCCCGGCTTATCCAGGGAACAGGAGAGCTTTCTTCTAGAAACTCCCTTTGACTGAACCTTGCACTGAGGTGCTGACCCCCCTGATTGAAGCCAAAGGATTCCAGAGTCACAGCCTACCAGCGAGGGAAATATTTTCATAAGGCCAGAATTTCCCCATATGGTACCTCTGGGAAGTGACCCTGGGGGAGCTGTAGGGTGTCACGTGGAGTTATGGATGTGGGTGGGGAAACTGAGCCCATGAAGAACAGGAGAGGCCTGCCAACTTCTCATGGCAAAGACAGAAAAGAGCAGGAGGGTCCTGGAGGGAGCAGGACCTCCTCCTTCCTGCACCCCAGGAGGAGAAATCCATTTGTCCAAGGCAGTGGTGGGGGAAAACAGTGCTCAGAAGCCTGGTGACCCTCGCTCCTGGGGCATTAGGTACCCTGCTGTAGGGAACAGAGAGTTTTGAGCTCAGCCTCCTCATTTCAGATGAAGAGACTGAGGCCCAGGAACATGTCCTAGGAGAAAATAGCCCAAAGAAAGAATCCTGCCCTCTCTTGTGCTCTGTGGACAGCAGAGGGTGAGCTCCTGGGCCTGTAGTCAGGGCTATGGGGGGCTTTGCCTCGTCCTGAAAAACAGATTCTGGGATATAGGATTCCTCCTCCTTCCATGAGATCATGCCATAGGGCAATCTTGGGGGGAAGAGGAGACCCAAGGGGGACCTTAAAACTGTCTTCTTAGTCCTTGAAGTTGGTCCTCTGGATGGTGGGTCACACTTGACTTGCTGAGTCTCTGAGAGCAGAACTGAGACTATTGAGTGGAAGGGGCAGGAGGCACATCTGGGCTGGGTTCAAGGCCAGGAGAGCCATCGCAGAGGTGACTAGGCCCCTCCCAGAGCCGGTGGAGACTCCCTCCCTAGTGGCTTCCTGTGGGAGGAACTGCAGCAGTGCTGGTCCCAGGTGTAATAGCTAGGGGCTTAAGGTCAAGATGGGTGGGGGGTGAGAGGCCACCCCAGGGACAGTTTCTGGGAAGAGTGAGGAGGGGGTTGGAGCAGTGAGTGAGGGCCCAGGATGCCGTGGGCTTGTAGGTTGGACAGCAGCCACACTCACCTGGTGTAATAGAGCCAGGTCAGGGCATAGGTGAGGAGAAAGCCGGCTCCCATGAGGGCTCCCCTGAGCAGTGTGAGCATCAGGGGCCAAGAGCTGTTCCCCTGGGCAGAGAAGGCTGTGGGAGACAGAGATTAGTTATTCCCCTAGGCCTCAGTTCTTCCCCTCCAACCTCACTTCCTCTCAGGACTCCAATGTCCTCCTTGAATTCCCTGGGCCCAAGACTGCCAGGCTTGTCTCTAGGGGTGGGAGACAGAGCCCAGACCAGTGAGCACAGGGCAGGGGTCCAGCCTCTGATATCTGCCTTCAGCATTTCTTCTTGCTGGGTCTAGTGGCTGTTGTGTGCTCAGGTTCAGAAAAGAACCAGGCAATGAAACTGACCCCACCACCATCATCAGCAAGGGCATGACCCCGAGAGATGCTCTCCAGCCCAAACACTATGGGGGCCCCCCACATCTGCCTTTCCCAGACCCTCCCTTGCCCTCACTCTGCTGTCTCCCCCACCCCAGGTTTTCTCCTCTCATCCATCCTCTGTCTCCAAGCCCCCATCAAGCATCAGGGTGTGGGCCTGGGATGATATAGATGACCTTGCCATGTCCGATGCCCAACCCAGCTTTAAGCCCTCCAAAGTACTGCTTCACCTACCTTCAAAGCCATTGGAACAAGTTGCTCTCATGCCCCCATTCCTCCAGGGGAATTCTTCTCATGTGATGGGCAGACATCCCCCTAACTCACTGATAGCTCTGAGGCCTCTCAGTTACCCTCAGCCTACTTTAGCCCACCTCCTGGGAAGGTTAACCATGAGTGTGGTCCCTGTTGACGCTACAGCTTCTCGGAGCCACAGGGGAGATTGGATGAGAGGGGGACCCCAAAGCAGGAGGAGCAGCCCTCACCCCCCAGGAGCTGGCCCTCCATGAACACCCCATCACCACTACACATACACCCATCCCCTGACACCTGGGGTTGTTTAATAAACGCTGGCAGATGTGACTTCACAGGAGATCAGTAAGGAAATAGAGGGAAAACCAGCAGGTGCCTGCCCCCAGGGATTCAAGTCCTAAGCCCTGACAAATCCGAACTTGGGTGCCCAGGTGATGAAGGCAGTGGCACAGGGCACTCATAGCTACTTCCTGGGGCCTTTGAAGCACCTTAGAGAGTGAGAGAGATGCCACAGGCTGGCAGGAACAAAGCCAAGCCAGGATTGTAAAGCAGGAACCAAGCCAACCTCTGACTGAGTGTGGGCATGGGGAAGGCCATGGCCTCCATTCACTCCAGGCCAGGAAGCTGGCCTCCTTTTCCATGCCCTCTTCTGGTCTGCCTCAATCCATGGTTCCCCTCCTCCACAAGACCAACATGAATTCTCTCTCCCATGCTTGGCTACAGCCCAGCTAAATATCATCACCGGCATTCCTCCCACAGGACAGAATCAAACCAACATACAAGGTTTGTGAGTCTGGACCTGGTCTTGGTGAAGCTCAGCAGCTCTTTGGAATCAGTTTTCCTCTCTCACTGTTCACCACCCTTCCCTTTCATATTCCACTCTCAGGCTTTCCAAAAATTGAGGTCAGGTTCACTGGCCTGTGGTCTGTCCTCTTCCCCTTGAAAAATAAATCAGGACATTGTTCCATCTCCTATCCTACACAGTCCATGGTCTTTGATATGTTACATAGACAGGCTCAGCAATGTCTGACCATTCTTTCAGTGAACAGGTTTCTCTGGGCCAGGTGTTAATTCACATGTTGGATCTCCCCAGACTAGGTTAGTGGATTGGGGGAGCACTGAAAACAAAGCATCCTGGGGAATCAGCAAACCTTGGGGAATCCCCAGTCTGCTCTCTCCTTGGGCAAAGGAAGAAGAGATGGAGCCTGGTGTGTTTCAAACTCCAGTCTCCTGACTCCTCTATGAGGCCCTTCCCAGGATGCATCTCTGGCCTCTCTGGGCAGCCCCTGAAACCCCTCAGCCTCAGCTCTCTCCTCTGGCCTCCACTTATCCCCCAAGTCACCCCCCTCACAGCTCTCCTTTCCTTCACTTGCCCCAGGCCTCTTATCTGGCATCAAGCAGACACAGAGACTGTCCTCCCTATGGTGGGTCCTCACCTGAGAGAACAGAATGAGGTTGTGACTGGGTGCAACCTTCACACTCAGGCTGCTGTTGGCCCAGGGCCCAGATCACTTTGATATCGCCTGGAAGGAGTCCCTGCTACTGCCCTCCACTAGCTTCCCCAATACCCACCAGCACAAGGAGGGAGATCGTTCTGCTAGGACAGAACAGGTACAGAACAAGCCCTCCTGGACCCAGGAGCAGGAAGGGCCGAGTATCCTTGGGGAGTCAGTGGGAAGATAGAGGAAACCCCCCTTTAGTGGGTAAAACTCTCCTTTCCCCACCAGGACCTAAACACCCCATGGTGCTTCCCCCCTCGCACTCACATTGCACAGATACACTCAAGGAGGCCTGTTTGGATCCCAGAGGGTGCTGAGCAAGACAGGTGTAATTCCCTCCATCTGCTGGCCCCAGGTGGGACAGATCCAGGGGCAGGGCTCCATCCTCTGAGGCCTGGGAAAAGGCCAGGGTTCGATTCCCCAGGATCCAGCTCAGTGCAGCTGGGGGATTGCTGTTGGCAGCACAGAGGAGCTGGAGGGACTGTCCCTCCTGCACCACAAGGACTGAGTTGTTTCCTAGGATGAAAACTGAAAAAGATCCGGAGGTCCCAGCAGTGAGAACCTGGAGGGACTTCAGAGATCCCCTGGTCCCCACCTTCCCTGTGCCCCACAGGAGCAAGAAAGCTGGAGTGACTTCCGAAAGATCACAGGAGGAAGGGGCCCCTGGAAGGGGAGAGGACCCCAGGCAAGGGGGAAACCCCAAGCCCGGCCCACCCTGTATTCCTGCCCCTTCTCCCTGCCCTGCATCTGACCTGGCTGCTCCCCAAAGCCAGACAAGGGAGGCCTCACCTGTCTGTTCTCCCACTACCAGCCCAGGTTGTGTTCTCTGCCTTTCCCTAAGTTCCAGTGACAATTTATCTTATTTTCCTTCCTTCCCTTCTTCCCTTCCTTCTTTTATCTTTCTTCCTTTTGTACTTTTCCTGTCCTTCCTTCCTTTTCCTTCTTTCTTTCTGCATTTCTTTCTTCCCTCTTTCCTTTTTTCTCTTCTTCCTTCCTTTTCTTTCTTTTCTTTCTTTCTTTCTTTCTTTTCTTTCTTTCTTTTCTTTCTTTCTTTCTTTTTCTTTCTTTCTTTTTCTTTCTTTCTTTCTTTTTTCTTTCTTTCTTTTTCTTTCTTTCTTTGTTTCTTTCTTTCTTTCTTTCTTTCTTTCTTTCTTTCTTTCTTTCTTTCTTTCTTTCTTTCTTTCTTTCTTTGTTTCCCTTCAACTTTTCCTACATTTTTTCTTTTCACTCCTGTTTCCTTCTTCCCTCCTTATTTCTCTCTTTTTTGGCTGTTTTTCTCTTTGTGTGTCTCTCTGTTTCTATCTCCATGTCCCTCTCTCCCTGTTTCAATTCATCACTTAGGGGAATGTAATATGAAAGAGAGAAACAACAAAACAAGCTCTCAAGAGACTGAAATGTGTGCCCAGTGAGCCTGGGAATCTTGTTTCCTATGAGCCCAATGTAAGGGCCACTAGAATCCAGTTTCCCCACACCCAGCAGTTCTGTAACCAAAAGGCCAATACTGCACCTGCCCTGACTGAAGTCTAAAGGCTCAGCCTGGATGCCCAGACTCCTGGCTCCAGAAACAGCAGCTCCCAGACCCTTCCCCCATAGTCTCTTCCTACACAAGCCCCTCAGACCCACCCTGAAACCAAAATCACTGCACCACGGAGCAACGCTGCCTGTCTGGCCTGAACTGAACTGAAGACAGGTCAGCTTCTCCAAGAGGGAAACCTTGATAGGTCTAGTGGATAGAGCCCTGCCCTGGGAACTGGACTGCAAGGTGGCCCTTCTCTCTCTCAGCCCAGGCCTGGTGCAGTGCCTTTAGACTCTACATTTAGAGGTCACACATCTCTGGTACTGGGAAGCTGTGTGAACTAGGTCAGGACCTTCTCACAGCACTGCCTCAGCTTCCTTATCTGGAAAATGGGATAAGAACTATCCCACTCCCCCTCTCATGGGGCTGTGGGGAAGAAAATGGTTTCTAGCCTTTAACGTCATAAGAAAACGGGAGCTGTTGTCATTCCAAGAGGGGCAACTGAGGACAAAGAGAACCTCACCCTGCAGAGGGACAGTCTCTGTCTCTCTTATCTCCCTCCTCCCCCTGACATCCATGCCCACCCTCAGAGTAGAAGCTGGAGTACCCAGGTCCCTTCCCTGCCCTCACCCTGGGACTCTACTAATACCTATTGTTCTGCTCTCCTGGACCACGGTGAGGGACATGTTCTGCACAGCATCTGTAACAGAAGGACCAAGCTGGCTGGGGCTGGGGCTGTCTGCCCAGCCCAGCATCAGGCAGGGAAGAGATTAAATTCCAGAACCACAGAACATGAGGATGGGAGGGAGCTCAGAGGGCACCTAGGTTAATCCTACCACACTAACATTGGCACATGAAAGCAGGGAGACTGAGAGAGAGAAAACAGGAAATCCCAGCCTGTGTCTCTGGTGGTACATTAGCAGTCACCTCCCATACCCAGGATGGCTGCTATCAAAGGCTCTTTGATCTGCATTGCTGAAAGAAAGAAAACTTTTAATGGAATCAGCAATCTAACTTTAGTTACAGATAAAT
This sequence comes from Pseudocheirus occidentalis, assembly GCA_028646575.1. Taxonomy (NCBI): domain Eukaryota; kingdom Metazoa; phylum Chordata; class Mammalia; order Diprotodontia; family Pseudocheiridae; genus Pseudocheirus; species Pseudocheirus occidentalis. The sequence continues at coordinate 12,065,932 of CM053596.1, read as the reverse complement.
AGAAAATACAATTAGAGACAGAGCTCCTGCGGTCTGAACAAAGCCTTCCTACAAGCCAGCCTCCCCTAACAATCGTCCCCCTAAAGAAGCTCTTCCTTAGGCAAGTTCCTCCCCCAGTGGGCTCTGTGTGACTCAGGATGGATCACAGCTGGGCCAGAGCTCAAAGCAGTAAGACATCCATGACTCAACACTTGAGGCCACATAGGTCTACTAAAGGATAGGGAAGATCTACACATTCCACTAACATTACAGCTGGGAGGCAGCTTTCCCTGCCCTGGTGCAAGAAAAAGGCATCTGGTTTCCCAGGCCTGGGTCACCACCCTGGTCTCTTAATCTGCCCCTCCCTAACTCACTCCCTTGGGGGATTCAGGCCTCCTGCCCCCAGCACTCACAGGACACATTGAGTTGGATGGATCTCTCTCTGCT
>CM053596.1:12037209-12065006 GCA_028646575.1 Pseudocheirus occidentalis | reverse complement strand
GTCTCTCTCTCTGTCTCTCTGTCTCTGTCTCTCTCTGTCTCTGTCTCTCTGTCTCTGTCCCTCTCTCTGTCTCTTTCTGTCTCTCTGTCTCTGTCCCTCTCTCTGTCTCTCTCTCTGTCTCTGTCTCTCTGTCTGTCTCTCTCTGTCTCTCTGTCTCTGTCTCTCCTTCTCTCTCTCTCTTAAGTGGAACAGCCCATAATTATTCCTTCCATCTGTAGCACCCCATGTGAGTTACTCCCCTGATTTGCCATCTGGGTCCCCAGGGGAAAAGGACCCACTATAGAGCTAATCATGTGGTAACTAGTCCTAACCACAAGCTTTCGTCATTGTGCTTCCCTTCAAAAATCATCCAGAAAACTGATCAACATAATTTACTAAGCTGGTATAGGAGGAAAGATAGTTTCCAAAAACCACCGCCCCCCTCTCCATTCCCTGGGGAGCACTCTTTCACAAATACACACCTTACGGATGAGGAGGGTGAAGGTAAGCATAAAGTAATACGGGAATTAATACAATCTATAAAGAAGCACTGTGCCCAAATGCGGCCTCTAGGTGGCACCATAGTGCATAGAGCGCAGGTCCTAGAGTCAGGAGGACCAGAGTTTGAATCTGGCCTCAGACACTAGCTGTATGGCCCTAGACTGGTCACATCACCCTATTTGTCTCGGTTTCCTCGTCTGTAAAATGAACTGGAGAAGGAAATGGCAAATTTCTCCAATATCTTTGCCAAGAAATCCCCAAATAGGATCACAACAAATTGGACACCACAAATGAGTGAACAACGCCTGTGGCCAAAACAAGCCTCAGTTAATGACTATTCCTCCCAGGTCCTGAAGCCTTTTCTTTCTTTGTAGAGTGCTTGTCGGGGCAGCGTCGTTACTGGGCAGGATACGTAGCTGTACTCACAGGGGCAGGAGACCTTTCTTACAACCGTGGTACCAACTCTCCTCCGCTTTGAGGGGACTTGCAATTTGAAGTTTATTCCTTGGGTAACTATCTGTCTCAATCCATATCCATCCTTTGCTATGCATCTCTGCTTTTGCCTTCTCCTGCTATGGGTCCTACAGCTTCAATGTCATGGTCAATGAAGGAGGAGATGGAGAAAGCCCCAATCCACCCCCACCCCCTCAGAAACATGGACTGCTTGATCACAGTGTCAAGGGGCGTGACTGATTTAACCAATCACAAGATGCTTCTAGCATCAGTCTCTGACCAGGGTCCTATAATCCCCAGGAGAGGGAAATAGAGAGAGAGGAAGGTGTGTGTGTGTGTGTCTGTGTGTGTGTGGAGGGGGGGGGTGGAGAGAAAGAGAGACAGAGACAGAGAAGGAAAGACAGAGAAAGACAGAGGAGAGAGGGAGGGTCGTGCATTGGTTTGTAGGAAAATCCTTAGCACACTTTGTGAGGATATTCTGATCCATGGAAACACAATAATGGGAGCTGAGAGACAAAGTAATGAGTTCAACTTAGAGTCTGTGAGAGAGGCAAAGTCTGGATATTGGCCATCACATGCCATCCATTCAGGAAGAGCACATTTCCAAATGTTCAGAGAAAGGAAACCATGGCCCTAAATCCTTCCAGAGAAGTCAGTCCAGGAGTGAGAAGCCCTCAAGAAGAAAATTCTGAAAACAGAAAGAGGAACAATTCCAAAGAGGAAGGTGGCCAAAAGAGAAGTGGTTAAAATAGAACAATGGGGCTGCAAAGGGAACTTTTCAGATAACTTAGGTCTTTTTTTTTTATTATTTCTTATATTTGTTACTATGTCACAATCATTTCCGAAGATACTCTCCTCACTTCTTTACTCTAGTCCCCACTCACTGGACCCTTACAGGCAATTCAGCAGCGCAATGGATAGAGGACTGAACCTACAGTCAGGGAGACCTGGATTCAAATCCTGCCTTAGATTCTTACTGGCTCTGTTACCCTGCACACATTGCTTTGAGATTCTGTCTCTCTAGTTTTCTTGGACATCCCATGCCTCCCCATTACTGTAGAAACTCTCATTAGACAATGTCATCAGATAAGAAGTTCTGGGATGACAGAGTCTAGATCTCTCCCTGAAGAAGCACTATCACGTCCCTCTCAAGCAAGATAAAGTCAGTGAGTAGTATGGAAAGAGCCCCAGACCTCCAGACAGATGACCTGTGTGTGTCTACCCCCACAAGAAAAGACAAGTCCTTTCTATTGTCTGAGTCTGTTTCTTCTTCTAAAAAATCAGGTCTCTAAGGTTGCTTTCTCCTCAGATTTTTGTCGTGGCTCAGTTGTTCTGTTGGGTTTAACTCGTAGTGATCTCTTCTTTCTCCATTCTCTCCCAAAGTCTGGAAAACCTCATGTTCATTGTTTCCATGACATTTTCTATCCATCTCACCCTCTTCTGTCCTTTTCTTCTTTCGCCTTTAATCTTTCCCAACCTCTGCCTTTTCCAATGAGTTCCATCTTTTCATTGTGTGACCAATGTATTTAAGCTACAAATTCAGTATTTGACTTTCCAGTGAATAATCTGAATTAATTTCTTTATGTATTGACTGATTTGATCTCCTTGCTGCCCAAGAGACTCTCAAAAGTCTTCTCCAGCACCACTATTCACAAATGTAAATTCTGCAGCCTGTTTTTCTTCTAGTCCAGTTCTCAGAGTCATATATTGCTACTGCAAACACCACAACTTCGACCATATGGACCTTTGTCAGCAAGGTAATGTCTCTGTTTTTCAGTATGCTGTTCAGATTTGCCGTAACTTTCTTTCCAAGGAGCAAGTGTCTTTTAATTTCATGGCTATAGTCATCATCTGCAGTGATCTTTGAGACCAAGAATATAAAATCTGACACTAATTTCTTTTTCCTTTACTTGCCAGGAAGTGATGGGACCAGTTGCCAAGATCTTAGTTTTTGATGTAAAGCTTCAAGCCAGTTTTTACAGTGTCCTCTTTCACCCTCATCAAGAGGCTTCTTAATTCAACTGTACATTCTGCCATCAGAGCCATATCATCTACATATCTGAGATTGTTTGTTTCTCTCAGCAACTTAATTCCAGCTTTGGATTCATCCAGTCTGGCATTTCCCATGGTGTACTCTGTATCTAAGTTAAATAAATAAGATGACAAGATACAGCCTTGTCATATCCCTTTTCCAACCTTAAACCAATCAGGTGTTGTATGTTCAGTTCTAACTGTTGCTTCTTGGCCCTCATAAGAGTTCTTCAGGAGACAAGTAAGATGATGTGGTCCGCCCATCTCTTTGAGGGCTTGCCACGTTTTGTTGTGATCTACACTGTCAAAGGTTTCAGTGTAATCAATGAAGCAAAAGTAAAAGTTTTTCTGGAACTCCACTGCTTTCTCCATAATTGAGCAACTTTGGCAATTTGGCCTCTAGTTCCTCTGCCTCTTTGAGAACCAGCCCACTCTTCTGATAATCTTAATTCATGTATTGCTGAAGCCTAGCCTGAACAGTCTTAAGTATGACCTTGCCAGTGTGTGAAATGAGTGCAATTATTCAGTAGTTCAAACACTCCTTGGCGTTGCCCTTCTTTAGGATTGGGATATAAACTGATCTTTTCCAGTCCAGCAGCCACTGTTGTGTTTTCTGAATTTGCCGGCCTGTTGAGTACAGCACTTTAACAGCTTCATCTTTCAGGATTTTAAATAGCACAGCTGGAATTCTGCATGCTCCACCAGCCTTACTGGTAGCAATGCTTCCTAAGGCCCATTTGACTTCATTCTCCAGGATGTCTGGCTCTGGATAAGTAGCCACACCACTGTGGTTATTGGTGATGTTAAGCTCTTTCTTGCCTACTTTGGTGTATTCTTATCACACCTTCTTATCTCTTCTGCTTTGGTTATATCCCTACCATTTTTATCTTTTACACACCCATTTTTGCATGAAACTTTCCTGTGATATCTAATTTTCTTGAAGAGATCTCTCCTCTTTCCAATTCCCGTCCTCAGATATACTTGCATTTTGTTCATGCCAATGAACACTCTCATGTCTTGGCAGCAAGGGCCAGATGGAGCTTCCTTCTCAGTTGACATCAGCAGTTTGCTTCTACTTCTTCCTTGTTTCTCATTCTGGAGGCAGAACACCCTCAGCTTCCCCATTGTGGCTATCTTAAAGAAGTCTGTTCCCTTGGGTCTAGGTCTGTCATGGCAGAGCCTCATGCAGCAGTCTCTAAGAACGCCTCTCCCTGGCTGCCAGAACTGTGAGGTTCCTTGGAGGCTGGGCCCTTTTGCTTCTTCATCCAGTGGTTTCCTTAGACCTTTCCTTCTGAACAAGCAGCCAGACATTTTCACAAATGCTGGCGCTAGAGGAGGTCCTGGGATGGAGCCTGAATCCCTTCTTCTGTCTTACCTCTTCAAGAATGTTGGTATACCTGCTCCTGCTGCCTGTCATCTGGGGGGGTAAGTAGTGACAGAGGCTAAAACAAGGTGGTTGAGGATTAGATGATGGGGGTGGGGGTGCCTCAGGCCTGAAAAAGTCCCTGAGCTTCTCCCTCCCCATAGGGCTTCTTCAAGAAGAGGCAGAGTTCAATCTAACCATCAGTGAAACAGTGACAGTTCAGCAGGACCTGTGTGTCCAAGTTCCTTGTGCCTTCTCCTACCCTGGGAAGAACAAAACCAACAAACAGATCTTTTTCTTTTGGTACCTGAGGAAAAAAAACAATAGTGAGCTAGTAGCCACCAATAAGCCCCATTGGAACATATCTAAAAGATTTCAAGGGCGCTTCAGCATTATTGGGACCCCCCAGAACGATGACTGTACCCTCTCCATCAAGAATGCTCAGAAATTGGACACAGGGAAATATACACTCAGTATGGAGAAAGGAGAATTAAAACATGAGTTTAAAAACACGGTGTTTGTCAATGTTTCAGGTAGGTGACTCAAGGCTGGGGGGTAGCTGGGGGTACTCAGAAAAGGAGAGAGAGAGAGCTGGGGGAAAGGAAGTGAATACAGGGAACAGACCCACTGATTGCATGAAGTGACTGCATTCTTGGGGTGAGACTCGTTCCTTCTCTCTTCTGCCAGACTTGACAAAGATGCCAGATATCCAAGTCCTAGAGACGCTGAGAGCTGGGGTCCAAGGGACCCTGATTTGCACGATGCCAGGGGCCTGTGAGGGGGAGAATTCCTTCACCTTTCTCTGGATGGGGTCTGCCCTCGCTTCCCAGAGTCCTGGCACAAGGACTAATGCCTCTTCAAAGATCTCTTTTATTCCAAAACCTCGGGACCACAGCACCAATGTCACTTGTCAAGTAATCTTTAAGAGATCCTGTGTGATCTCAGAGAGGACTGTGCAGCTCAGAGTCACCTGTAAGTTCTGGAGGCAGGAGCTGGGGCCCAGAGGAGGGAAGGTGGTGCACAGAGGGCTGCTATGCTCTAGCCAACAACTAAAGAGAAGTCCCAAATTTAACCACTCCAGAATAACACGTTTCTGTTACAGATCCTCCCAAGAAGCCAACCATTCAGGTTCGCCAGGGAGACTGGACAGGTAGGGAGCAAGGCAGGTGTTGGGAGGCAGGGGAGGAGAAGAGGATTCAGGGGCCATGGTGTCTGTTTTAGCTTTGTCTGAGGTTACTCTCTTCCCAGTCCCCAGGCCCCTAGGAAATGTGTCCAATCTGCCAGTCTTGGAAGGTGAGTCCCTGCATCTAACCTGTGCTACTGACAGTTACCCGGCAGTCTCCCTGAACTGGAAGAAAGGGAAGCACATTCTGTCCTCCTCTCAGCTTTCAAGCCCTGGGGTTGTGAACTTGCAACTTCACCAGGTGGGGCCGAGTAACTCTGGAGAGTACACCTGCCAGACTCAGGAACCGGGAAAATCTAAGAAGACCTCCCTGGTGCTCTCTGTGCAGTGTGAGAAAGCCTGAAAAGGCAGGGGCAGTACGGTGGGAACTGGGCAAGTGAGCAGGGCAAGAGCATCCTCCAACAAGTGCCCGTCTCTTCCCTTATCCCCAACAGACCCTCCAAAGCTGCTCAACTCCTCTTGCTCCTGGGCTGAGGAAGGCTTGCTCTGTACCTGCTCTGCCCAGGCCCAGCCGGCCCCCTCCCTGCGCTGGTGGCTGGGGGACAACCCCGTGCAGGGCAACAGCAGCAATGCCACCCTCCAGGTGGTATCCACTACCTCAGAGGTCTGGACCAACAGCAGCCTGAACTGGAGGCAAAAGCCAGATCCTGCCCTCAGCCTACGCTGTGAGGGGAAGAATCGGCATGGGACCCACAGTCTCAGCATCCTGCTGGCTCCAGGTGAGGAGCTCTGGGAGGGAAGGGGTCAAGATGCTTAGTCCTGCAGGCAAGAGGGCACCTAGGTCCTCAGACACCACCAATACCTCACTGAGAGCATCCTAATTCATCTCTCTGCCCCTAGTCCCACTCCTCTCCAGGCTACACAGCTGCCCAACTGATATTCCTAAAGTACAGGGCTGATCTGGTCAGCTCCTGTTTAAAAAGCTTCAGGGACGTCCCATCACCTTACAGCCAAAGTACAATTTTTTCAACTGGACTTTTTATTTTGTGCTTAGAAGGTTTTTTTTATTGTAAACTTCATAAACATATTTTTAAAAGCATTTCCATGTAAATAAGAGAGTACCGAAAACAATAGTATATGAAACCACAAATCTTTTTTTCCATACGACTTGCTTACTTAAAGACTACAAGAAGTTCAACATGCTGCTTTCACAGCCTAACTGCTTGTCTGACCATCTGTTCCCTTCCTTTGTTCTCTTCCCAGCATTCTGAAAAAGCCTTCAATGACTCTCTTCTTTTTTTTTTTGAGAAGGGGAGTTTGTACAGATATTCTACCATCACTTGTAAAAAAACAAATACTTTGTATTAATAAGCATGATCCATATATTCACTACATTCACACATTTGTGTCTCCTTCCACATCTTGAATGTACTGCTCCTCTGCAGGGGGCACATAATGCTAGGAATCAGGAAGACCTGAGTTCAAATTCAGCCTTAGACACTTACTGTGTGACCCTGCGCAAGTCATTTATCCTCTGTTTGCACCAAATCAGAACAGTAGTAGCACCCATTTCCCAGAGTGGTTCTGAGAATAAAAATGAGATAATATTTATAAAGTGGTTGACCCAGTGCTTGGCACATAGTAGGCATGATATAAATACTCATTTCTGTCCTTCCTCTGGAGTCTTGTTTAGTCATGGAATTGGTCACAGTTCTTAAGTCTATCAAAGTTATTTTTCTTTATATTTCTGGAAGTCAGTCAATAAACATTAAGTGCCTATTAAGTCCCAGGCACTATATTAAACTCTGTGGATAACAAAGACAGGCAAAACATAATCCCAGCTCTCAAGGAGCTCGTGGTCGAATGTCATTGTTACCACATACATTTTTCCCCGACTTCTGCTCATTGCACTCTGTGTTTGTTTACACAAGTCTTGCAAGGGTTCTCTAAAACCAAAATTTCCCTATTTCTTTCAGCACAATAAGAGTCAACATTCGTATAGTATCCCTCCTGGTCTGTGCAAGTCTAAAACACAATGCCCTCACTAATCTAGGCCAGACCTTCTTGAGTATTTTGCTTCTTCTTCCTTTTTTCCTTCCCCAGAGTCAGAACACCCCTGGCCTCCTCAATGCGGCCTCTTCCTCTGGGTCTGCCAAAGCTGAGCCAGCTGCAGCAGTCACCAAAAGTTTCCTTCCCTGGCTCTCAGGATTCTTAAGTTCCTTAGAGGACTTTTCTTTCTTCATAAAGTGGCTTCCTTGGGCTCCTCTCTTCCTGGACAAGCAGACTGTCATACTCAAAGATGCTGGGGCTTCAGGAAGCCCTCAGACAGAGCCTGGGTCTTTTCTCTAGTCTCTCCTCTTCGGAGATGTGGGTTTACCTGCTTCTGCTAACCCTGTTTGTGGGATAGATGGGATGTAAGTGGGGGTAGACAAGCATTGACTGACAGTTGGGAACCTCAGGATCTGGGGAGGCACCTAAGGTTCTCCCTCCCTACAGTTCTTCCCAGGAGAAGGCAGGAATCAGTCTGGATGCCCCTAACTCAGTGACAGCTGTAGGTCCAAGTTTTCTATACCTTCTCCCACACCTGGAAGGAAAAAAAAAACAGCCAGAACCTTTTCTAATAATATCACTTCTAATTGTTATGTTATAAATGCATCCTTTCTTTCAGTTTACCCACATATAGCTGTGTTAATCTTCTCCTGTAATTTTTTCAGTCATTATGTTCCCTCTTCAGTTTCCAATTCTTTGTTGGAATGCTGGAAGGCTGCTATGGACTTTTTCGTGCTTTTTGACCTTTCCCTCTTTCTCTGCTATCTTTGCATGGGGTATAAGAGTAGTAATATTATCATGAGTCCCAAGGTATGCATCATTTAGTGACTTTGGGGAGCTAGTTCCAAATTGCCTTCCAGAATGGCTGGTTAAAATCCATAGCTCCACCAGAAATGTCTTATTAGCATGTCTGTCCTCCCACATTCCCTTCAACAACGGTGATTTCTCTGTCATTTTTGCCAATTTGATGGATTTAAAGTTGACTCAGAATTGTTTTGATTTGCAAATCTCTTAATATTAGTAATTTGAAACTTTAAAATATGGCTGTTGATAAGATTGATTTCATCCATCCCTTAAGAATTACCTGTTCAGATCCTTTGAACATTATCTATTATGGAATGATTCTTTTTACAGATTTCAATCAAATTCCCAATACAGACAAACAGACAGATAAGATAGATAGATAGATAGATAGATAGATAGATAGATAGATAGATAGATAGACAGATAGATGAATAGATAACAGAACTAAGACTTAAGACTTTTGGAATATGCTGCACATTTACCTTTCTGGATTTTGCTTGTTTGCACTTCAAAGTTTCTTACTAAATCTTGATCATGTCATGAAAAAACTTGAAAAATCGCTATCCCATTAAAAATTTACTTTTTTCCCTCACATATTATCTTAATTTCTCTTTTATTTTTCTGTTTTGGTTAATTATATCTGGTTTTTAAAGAGATACATTTAGATCTCCAATTATTATAATTTTGCTTTCTATTTCTCCCAGTAATCCGATTCACTTAGCTTTACAGGATAAGTTATTCTTGCTTATTTGCTTTTTTCATTTGCCCTTTAGAGTACTGTATACCAAGATCTTCTCTCATTTAAAGTAGAAGTTGTCAAGACCTGTGTGATTTTCATTGTAGTTCTTTAGCGCCTGAATTCTGAAGGGTCGCCATATTTTTTCTTTGACTTCTAATCTCTGCATTGTGACTATGACATTCCTGGGAGTTTTCCTGTTAGAGTTTCTTTCAAGAGGAGGCAGGTAGATTCTTTTCTTTTTTAGTTTTCACTGTATTTTCTGGTTCTAATCGATTTGGGAAGTTTGGGCTTATGATTTCTTGAAACACGGCATATAAATTTCTTGGGGGAGGGGCATTTTAGGGGACCTGATTCTCCTTAAACGATCCCTCCTTGACCTGTTCTCCGGGTCAGTTGTCTTTTATACTATTTTCTTCCCTTACATTTTCTTCTATTTTTCATTCTTTTGTGTTTCTTTCTGGATATTTCTTATGTTGTTCTATTCCAGTTTTCAGCAAGTCCATTATGTAAGGAAAGTATACAGGTTCCTGTTCTAAACTTTTCTTCTCTTTCCATTTCTTTCCTCTTGAGCTCTTATTTCATTTTTTAAAACTCTTGACTGATTTCTTACAGGGACTTCTGTAAAACTCATGGAAAATCCACTTTTCCTCTTTGAGTCCTTGCTTTTGGTTCTTATGGAATTATTCTCCTCTTTTACATTGGATTTTTTGTGTGTGTGTCTCAAAGTGCATACTTCTTTATTGTGGTCAATGTTTTCTTCTTCTTATACACAGGACCAGCCTTGGTTTCTGGACTGATGTTTCAGGCCAGGACCAGTCTCTATTCTCTGGTAAAATTTTGGCTGATGTAATCGATCTACTGTGGCCTTGACCAGGTTCACTTGTATTTCTGCACCGGCCTTCACCTCCTAGGGTGTCTCTTCACTCTTTGAGATTCTTTGAGATTCATCAAGTTATATCTTCAGTGTATTTGACCTCCAGTGTCCTTTGATCTGGGGTATCCTAAGTCTGAATATTTCCACCAAAGACTACCACTCTTAACTGTTTCCAAAGTCAGAGGAAAGTGGATTTCTAACCATCCCGGGATTTTTTTTTATTATTTCAAAGCTTTTACTCTTGCTGTCCCTGGAGATAGAATGAAGCAAGTTTCTAATATCCCTGGTCAGTCTCTGAGACCCCTGGGAGACTTTAATTTTATTCACCTATGTTGGCCAAGCTTTTCTGTCAGGTTCCATTTCTTGCTGGCCATGGACCTCTGGCTTATATTTTATGCAATTCTAGAATGGATGAAGTCATATTTTTCCTATGATTTTTCTTCTGACTTCTTGGTCATTATTTGGTCTGGTGCTATTTTTATATTGTTGTTGTTTAGACTGTTGTTGTATAATAGCCTCAAAGTAGGCAGTCACATATTTGTAAATTACATTTTCAAAATTAAAATCCACCTTCTTTCTCTTCTATCTCCCCCTCCCACTGAAGGAGAAAGACAAACAAAAATTCTATTATGGACATGTATAGTAGCAATGTAGTTATGGACATGTATAGTCTAGTTAGCTATATTGGGAGTGTGGGAGGAGGGATGTGTCAATCTGCTCACTGATTCAATCACTCCTCTGTCAGAAAGTGGGCAGCATGATTCATTATGAGTTCTCTGAAATCATGACTGGTCATTGCATTGAACAGAATTCTTAATTCTTTCCAAGTTGTTTGTTTGAACTGTCATCTCAGTCAGAAATCCGCTATTTGTCTTTCACAAGTCTTCATGGTCACACTCAGTCTTCCTTTCCAGGCTTATTATATCTCACTCTCCTTCCCAAACCCTACAGCCCCTTCAAATTGCCAACATGCCCCATCTCATCTCCCATCACCATGTTTTTGGCCAGGCTGTCCCCCATTTTGAGAATAAACTTCCTTCCCCATCTCTAACTTGAGAAAGCTCAGCTCAGGTATTACCTCTTACTTGGGGTCTCCCCACCTCCCTACACTGCTAAAAATTCTTTCCATCATCCACACACACGCATACACACACAAAAGGGAGAGAAAAAAAGAAATCTTGTCTTTGCTTTGAAGATATTTTGTATCTATTTATATGTGAACATGTTGCTTCCACTGATAGAATGTAAGTTACTTGAAGGCAGGATCTATGCCTAGCACAGTGCCTAAGAAGTGTCCAATAAATATTTATAGATTGCCAACCCCTTCTGTGTTCAGACAGAACTATTCCATGTACTGAAATGGACAAGAAAATGCTGATCGTGGGAGCTGTTTGTGGGGCTGCTGTCACTGGCCTCTTGGCTCTTGGTCTCCTTATCATTGTGTGAGTGTTGGGGCTGGAGAGGGATGGGAGTAACCCAGAGACCACAACTTAAAAGACTGTCAAGAGTTCTGTGGAATAAATTATATGATTCTGGAAGACCATGAACATGGGTTTCTGCCTCCATGAAAAGTTCTGTGACTGATGTGACCTCACTGGCCAATCCACAGTTTAAAGCAGGCATTCTTAATTGTGTGTGTGTGTGTGTGTGTGTGTGTGTGTGTGTGTGTGTGTGTGGTGAAAGCCTTTGGCACTGTGGTGAAGACTCTTTTCAGAATAATGTTTTTAAATGCATAAAATACATAGAATTACAAAGGAAAACAGTTGTATTTTAAATAAAGATCTCATTTTTCCCTTTAAACTCCCAGGTTAAGAATTCCCAGTCTAAAGAATACATGACAGCAGGATCATTTTATATCTTGGGAATGTTTTCTGAGAACAAACACTGTTTGTTCTCTCTCCTTCCCAAACCTAAGGATCATCTCCTTGGGTCTGTGTCCATGAATGAGGAGCTTTAAGCCCTTGAGATGAGTAACACTAAGGGTTATGAGATGGTTCAATTACATCAAAATGAATATGATTAATGTAAACTTCAGCATTGACCCAAAACATCAATTTGAGCAATCCAGGATGAAGGAGGTAAAACTAGGCAGCAATTTGCATTAGAAAAAAAAGTAAGATTTTTAGAGGACTTTAAATTTATTAAAAATTAAGACTGTGACATGACTGTGAGAAAGCTAAAGGAACTTTTGGCTCCACAAACAGAAGCAAGATCTCAAATGAAGGAAATGATAGTCCCCTTGCCTTCATCCCTGGTCATCCCATGGCTAGAGTATTATATTCTATTTCGGTTGCAATATTTTAAGATAGACAATGACAAGCTAGAGGCTGTCTAGAGGAGGATGATCAGGATGATGACAGACCTGGAAACCAGGAAATCAGAAGGAAATATTTAGCATGAAGAATAAATAAAAGACATAGGGAGTTCATCTTAGCTATCTTCAAATACCCAATGGATTGTTGTGGGGGAAAGGAATTAAAGTCATTCTCTTTGGATACTAGACCAAAGAACAGAGAGGCTGATTTCAGCTTTCCATTAGAAGCAATTTCCTCACTATCAGAAGTGTCTAAAAGGAGAATGAATTGCCTTGTATGGTAGTGAGTTCCTCATTGCTGGAGGTCTTCAATTGGAGGTTGAATGGTCTTTTCTTGGGCACATAGTAGAATGGGTTTTGGCTTAGTTATGAATTGGACTAGAAAACTTTAAGGTCCCATTCCAACTCTCAAATTCCATGACTCTCAATCCACTTTGACTTTCAATGGGTGGTATCTTTGGAGGACTTTAAAAGCTCTTTCCTTTTACTAATTATCTGAGTACTCCCCATCCCCTAGTCTTTTCTTCTAGTGAGCATCATTGTCTTTATCCCAGCCATACCAGGAGTTTCAAAGGGGAGGATGAAGAGTAAGGGCATAGAGAACAAGTCTTAAGTCCTGCTCACTAGCTATGCATTCATCTAATCAGGGTGAAGACTCTTAAGAGGAAGTCAGCAGAGGTGAGGACCAAAACATCTGAGGCTGAAGGCAATGTGGATAACAGGCACCTTCCCTCAGAGGCCATTCCTCTTGTGAGTAACTTGGGCATAACTGTTTCCATTTCTGCCTTATCCATAGTACTTCAAGAGATCCTTCCATGACTTCAAGTGGAGATTGTCTTTATTATTATTGTAATTATTATTCTACACCTAGTGAATTTGTTTTATTTTACCTTAGTGACTACTCAAGCTCTTTTCTGGGGGAAGAAATCTAATCTGCGACATGAAAGTCTAAAGAAGAAAATGGTTGCCTATGTCAGTATCATGACAACTGGGGAACTAGAATCCTCCTGGAGACCATAGAAAGAATGATGTTAGAGGAAGAGTCACAGGGGCTGTCCCTGCCACCTTCATGACCCCCACATTTGGAGCATGCCCTGTTAAAAGGGGGAAGAAATCATCAAATGTGTAATTGGCAGCTAAGATGGGAAAACCGGACCTTTCTTTTCAGGGGTCATGGAGTTACCAATGTGAAAAGTTTCAAAGGCCATGGAGAATAGGTCCACTCCTCAACAACTCTGAATGTGGCCTATGAGAGAATATGAAAAATCTTAAGGAGTGGCCTATAGTTCAGATATAAGAGAGGCAGTCCCATCTGCTGGGAAGCAAGAAAGGCTAACCACTAACCATTCAAGAATAGAAAATGTCTCCCAATCTTTTCCCCCCAATTGTTCCTACCTAACCACCCTCTTTCCCAAGGACCCTACTAGCCACCCTGACACCATTTTCTCTCCCCACAGACTCCAGATGGGATGCTAAGGTTGAAAAGTTCCCTGAGGCCCACACCCCGTGACACAGCGTGCCCCTCCTCTAAAGAGGGACCAGAGTTGCATTATGCCTGTCTCAATTTCCAGAAGCTGAAACCCCGAAATCCCCAGGAGTCCGCATATACTGGCACTGACTATGCTGAGATCAAGTTCCAAAAATCACCTTCGTGAGGAAGAGAATGGAACAGGAACAAGATGCATGGTATTGTTACTAAAAGAAAAAGCCAAATGTGGTATGAACAGAACCTCACTATCACTGGACCACGATGTTATTTTTGTAAATAGAAGACAGAGTACGAGAATATAGACTGTCAGAACTTGAAAGGCCCCTAGGATAGATAATGTCAGAGCTGGGAAAAAATATAAAATATGGGATGTCAGAGTTGAGAGGGCCCTTGGAACACAAAATGTCAGAGTTGGGGGAGATCTTAAAACAGGAGACATCAGATCTGGGAAGGACCTTCAATCAAGGAATATCAGAGATAAGAAAAAACTTCAAATACACTATGTCAGAGCTAGAAGAGGGGTTGGAACACAGAATGTTAGAATAGGGAGAGAACTTAAAACACAGAAATTCAGAGATGGGAGAGAAGGTAGATAAAGAATGTCAGGGAGGGACCTTAGAAGACAGATGTAATTTCAGAAATGACAGAGAAATTAGAACACAGAACATCAGGGAGGGATCAGGAGGTACCTTAGACTCAGATTTCCAGGACAAGTAGAAACCTTAATGAGAGTATGTTGGATCTAGGAAAGAACTTGAGAACATCTATGCCAAGTTGTTATAGGCTGGGAGATACTACTATCTCCCTAGCTAGCTATATGACCTTGGGGAAGTCTACTACCCTTCTCTGGGCTTCAAGTTTCCCATCTTTAAGAAGGACTCAGGACAGATACTCATTATGGCTCCTTCCAGCTCTGAAAGTCCATGTTCTTTGCTTTTGGGAGACTTTGGAGGAGTTTCCAGGGCAGATGCATTTAAAAATAAAACAGCTGGCTATTGAAATGCACAAGTATTCTCATCAATGAAGAATGTATGAAAAATGAGCACAACAAAACAAAACTAGCCTTTCAAATGATCCTATGTGTCCATGAATTTATTGAACGATTGTTCTACACCCCCCCCCAACAAAACTTTGCATGTCAGTTTTTATTCTGCAGTGACACAATGGTGCTGCCTGGTTCTGTGACCTCCTGAAATTCCTGTGAGTCCTTGATGCGACTCAGTGCCTCCTTGTCCTGCCACTCCATTCAATTACATTCAATTCAACAAACATCAAGTGCCTACTTGCATACTAGGATCTGGACTGGTACAAAAAACTCATTAAGGAGTTTACATACTACTGGGTAGACAGAACATGTGTACAGACAAGTACATAAAAATACATTCAAATTACACAAAATAGCATATCATCACTTTTTAGATTTAGAGAAGGAAGTAACCTCGAAGTTTACCTCATCCAACTTCCTCATTTTTCAGATGGGGAAACTGAGGTCCAAAGAGGTTAAGGTCACAGGGAAGGAAATATAGGTTCTATTTTAGACACGTTGAGTTTGGATAATCATCAAGGAATTGTTAACTTTGTTACATTGTTAAGCTATTATACTGCAGACATAGTGCTGGTTTTTGAGGTATCCCCCCAGGCTCTGTCCTGAATCTCCTTCTCTCTCTATGTTATTAAACTTGGGAATCTCATTGGCTCCTATGGATTCAATTATGTTCAATAAATAGGTGATGATGAGATGTACTTATCTGGCCCTCACCTCTCTCTTGATCTAGTCTTGAATCTCCAGTCATCTGCTGGATATCTTCTGTGGACATCTTAAATTCAACATATCCAAAACTAAACTCTTTATCTTTCCCCCAAAAAACAGCCTTTTTCTAAACTTCGTTGTTACTGAGGGTGAGGTCACCATCATCTTTTCAGTCACCCAAACTGACAACCAATATGCTGCCCTCCATTTTCACTTTCTGTCCCACTGCCTCACATCTAATCAGAAAACACATATTTCCGATGGTCTTAGGAACTGAGACACCGATCCTCCATCTGTCTCCAGGTGAGTCCACCCACATGCAGATATGCCCATATGAGTATTAAAGGGTCGCAGCATTAGGAAGATTGAGAACCACTGCTCTAGTGGTCCCTGATGCATCAGGTGTGATTCTGTAACAGCTAGGATTTGAGCCCCCACTGGTGTGCTCCTCCTATAAACTATCAGTTGAAAAATCATTCAATCAACCTTAAGTAGTTTTTAAGGAATGGGTATTTATAAATAGGGTAAAAGAAGAGCAATTGGTACAAAACATCCCTCCAAATATTTGGGAAACTTACTTCCACAAGTACATATAGAATCCAAGGGAAAGTGGGCTCAAACTTAAAAAGCACATATAACAAAGGGATAACTCACAGCTCTTGATTGCTAGAAGTTCTTTACTTCCAATTGTGGGATGTTGAGGTAGTTCCCCTTAAGCATGGTTTATCTTTATTCAGTCTGTCCTTGGCTTCTGACCCAGATACCACTGTCTGCCAGTCCAGGTGGGAAGTCCAATGACTTTTAACCTGTAAGGTCCTTCCCCAGTCAAAGGGAATTTGTGGGAAAGCAATCTGGACAAGACTGGAGTTAAGACCTTTCTATCCTCTTTATGTGACTTCTCCCCAGGAAGGTGCTCAGAAGCAACATGTTTTCATTTCTGAAATTCTCTTTTCCAGCAAATTCAATGCTTTTATATAGAATGTAAGGAAATCTCCCAAGCAAGTTGGAATAGTCATCTTGCTTGGTATCATTCCACTTCATAAAATGATTTTCAAAGATTTTTTTGAATTTAGTTTTTTGGTCTATAAATGATTGATTGATCAATACGTATTCTGACCCGATTAAAATGGTAGCAGGGTGGTTTCTTACACTGGATATATACAAGATGAAAACACAGTGGTTTAGGAGACACCAGTAACTGAAGAGATTCAAAAGACCTCTTATTCTTAGGCTTACCCTCTAAGTAAGTTATGGGTTACAAGGGATAGAGGTGAGGTGGAAAGGCATTCTGGGACTAGACCCAAATTGTACAAAGGCAAAGAGCAGAAGATGGAATATTGTTTAAGAGGAATAGCCAGCAGCCGAGTTTGACTAGAGTATAGATTGTGTGATAGGTCATAATGCTTTATCAGCCTTGCTCGAAGGTAGTAGCTTCTTCATAGGTATAAAGGAAATATGTCTGCAAGATGTTGAAGATATGGAATGGATAAGACTTGCATATAAAACTGAGAGAGGGTAAAGAGTCAAGGATGATTCCAAGGCTGGAAGGATGCTCGAGTCCTCAATGGAAATTGGGAAGTTAGGAAGTGGGGGACTTTGGAGAATGAGGTCATGATAAATCTTGGGTATAGAAAGAAAAGCCAAAACCATCTTTCTCCTGAAGGGACTCATATTTTAATGAGGATATAACATACAAAAAACCTATATACTACATCTTCATCTATGTATAAATACATTTGGTTTTGTTCAGTTGTTTTAGTCATGTCCAACTCTTTGTGGCTCCATTTGGATTTTCTTGGCAGAGATACTTAAATGGTTTGCCATTTTCTTCTCCAGCTCATTTTACAGATGAGAAAACTGAGGCAAACAGGGTAGAGTGACTTGCCCCGGATCACACAGCCAGTATCTGAGGCTGAATTTGAACTCAGGAAGATGAGTCTTCTAAGGAGGCTGGACTAGCACTGAGGGTGATTGGGAAAAAACTTGCAGATGGTAAGATTTGGATGAAACTTGAAGTAAGCCAGGAGTACAGGATGGGGAAGGAGAGCATCCTCCTGGCAGATACCCAATGAGAAGGTAGGGGTTGGGAGATAGAGTGTCTTCTTTGAGGAACAGTAGTGTTACTGATTTAAAAATACATGGAGAGGAATAAAGTGTTTTTTTAAAAGTTGCTTAATAAGTGTTTTAAAAAATTTAAAGGATATAAAGTGTTAAAAAAAAAATGAAGGCTTCTCCAGCTCTGCTCCTGCACAGTTCCCCATGGCCCTTCATTTCTCAGGAACTGAAGAAGAGCATACATTCTCAGGAAGAATTGCCAGCATGTCTGCTCCTGTTTTGCCAAAACCACAGCTGCGAGGTCTTTTGGCTAAGTGCTTGCAATTTCATATTATTATAGCATTTATTCTGTCTTTGGAATGTGCTACCATATAAAAGTTTGGAGTGGCTGAACCTAGGAAAAGGGCATATCAAAATTTCTATAGAAGGTATGATGCTGTGAAAGATTTTGAAGAGATGTATCAAGCTGGTGTCTTTCACTGTGGAAAACCATGATGAAATATAGAGGCTTCAGAGGTTTGAGGTCTCTGGATACTTATCACTGACCTGTTTTTCTTGTGCTCTGACATGAAATGTATGCACACTGGCTGTGGAATAGTCTAACTTGATAATAAACAGTTGATGACCCTAAAAAAAAAACCTGAAAAGGTAGAATGAGACCAGGTTGTGAATGGCTTTAAAAGCCAAAAGGAGGATTTTCTATTTGATCCCAGAGGTCATAGGGAGCCATTGGGGTTTATCAATAAGGGACAGACATAACCAGATCAGGGCTTTAGGAAGATCTTGCCAATAGCTTGTTGGTAATGCTTAGAGTCTAAGACCTGGACTTCTGTCTTAGATGGAAGGGGCAGTAGATGAAAGATGTTGTGGAGTCAGGGATGACAATGAGGCCATGAGAACCTGACTCAGGAGGAGGGTTCAAATCCTGCCTGTGACACCAGCAAGGGGACCCTGGGCCTCAGTTTTCCAAGTAATGGTGCCAATGTTATGGGCAAGTAAAATAGCGAGTCTGATTGACCACAGAGTTCAATCAAAAGTTTAAGGATCTTTAATTGTAATTAATTTAGCCAGCTGGTGGCTGTCCCACATATGCCAATTAAAGGAACAGCAACCTGATCCAGAAATACAGGGTATTTTATACCATTTTGGGTTTCTAACAACATAATCAATATCCAAGTTGGTATCCAAGTGTGATGTGTAACTACAACTAAATTGATATCCAGAAACAATCTGTAGCTAAAACTAACTGGTATCCAAGTATAAGCAGTTACTCTTCTGTGATTAATTGATTACTAGTTGACCTCCAGGTACAGGGGTCTATTCTTTATCTTCAGGGAACTGTGAAGTAAGGACCAGGAGAATGTGACGACTTCAATATTGATTAATGAAGAGTTAGGTACAGAAGCCAGGAGAGTGAATACAGGGTTGGGCATGGGGATGCAGGCTTAGTCACATAGCTGCTTGTAGTGACTGATTTGGCTCTGAGTTTACTAAGTTCTGCTTTGGATACAGTTTCAGTTTGGGTACTCTGAACTCATTTCTCATTTCACAAAGTATTACTTCACTGTTTCCTGGCTAATCTCTTGAGTTCATAACTTAACTAGTTCCTGGCCACTTCACCTATGAATGGCGAATGTTGCCTCACAGGGTTGTTAATGTGTCCCCCTGCACTTTGAGAACATCAGGGGTAAATGAGTTTAGGGAAGAAGTTGGCAAACGGGGCCCCTTCAGGAAGAGAAGCCCCCCCCACACACACACCTGCTGATAAATTTTGTCTGTGGGAGGAAAGAGAAAATGTGCCTCCCTTCCCTCTAGCACTGATGAAGTCTACAAATTATGTTCCTCTCCCCTGCCCATTTCCATCCTTGAGCCTGACTCTCCCAGACTCCTCCTTCCCTCCCTACTTCCCAGACTGGATAGCCTTGTATTTTGAGGACTGGTCCATTGATTTCTCTCAGATGGGAAAAGACATCCCCTCCCCAAACCTGCTGAGTTCTACTTAAAGACAAGACAATCCTTTAAGATCTAGAAGATCCCTGATCCTCCCACCTCTTGCTCATATTATCCTCCCCCTCTTTATTCATCCCTCCCCATCTTCCCTTCCTCTCTGTCCAGCAGCACCTCTGGACCTGAGCTTTCTGTCCAACATCTGGGGAACAGACAGTAGTGGCTTGCTATTTGGAATTCTGCTAATTCCCACTGGAGAAGAGAGATTTCTGCCTTCTCCCATGATAAGATTATAGGAGGGAAGGGCCTCCTGACAGGGTCTCTAAGGAACATCAGTCACATTTACCATCTCCCAGCCCCTGTCCTGAAAACTTTTCTTTGGAATATTTCCAAAGAGATCTCAAACTCTACTCCTCCAGGACACCACAGGGAATTAATCCCAGCTCATCTCTCTGACCCTTCTCATCCAGAAATCACATGCCAACTTGGAGGCAGATTTGTGCTTTGTAAGAGGGTTTTATTATAGTTAGTTTTGTTATCTGTGACTATGTGTGGGCGAACAGGCTTAAATACCAATCTCCCCCTCAGACCTCCCTAAGGTCAGGTTCAATGTGTCTCCTGTATTAGACAGGGTCTTTTCTCCCAACCCTCATCCCCACACAGTTCTAGATGGCAGGATCCTCTGCAATTAGGAAGGACCCAAATGGAATGCAGGAAGGCACATGCATCATTATATAACAAACTCCACTTTAATAAGAACTTGGGGAAAGGGGGAAAGCTAATCCTCACTGCCTCTTCCACATTTCTTTCGTCTTGAGTGCCTGAGTTTGGTGCTTGATGCATGGAAGAGATGAGGCATGTGTTGGGACAAGAGGCAGAAGATCCAGAGTTCTGGCAGAAGACATGGGGCTGGGGGCAATTATAGTGGATCAATGCCAAAGTACACTGTGAGGTTGGTGTAGAGGGGGGTCTGCTCCTTGGACAGCAAATTGTAGGAAAGAGTGTTCATTCCATTGGTACGCCATCTCAAATAGGTTTTAGAGAGGAGGTGAAACCTAATAGAAGCAAAAAGAAGAAAAGTAGGTTGTTGTAGACCCTGTTGTAGCCCAAAGTCACCCCCTCACCCCCTCAGCTACTATTTATAGCCTGTCTACTTTTGGGGGGTTTCACAGTTTCTGAAGTTCCTTCCTCACAACTACCCACAAGGAGAAGAATCTTGAGTATGGGCCCATTTTACAGATTAAGATCCTGAGGTCTTGGACGGATACAACCATCCATCAATTGCCCCCTCTCCTCCACTTAAGAGAATGATCTATGCCATGATCCAAGGAAACTTACCAGGGATAATCCCTCAAAAGCAGGAGAGTCCAAAAATGATTCCTTCTCCCTTCTAAGGGTGACCCAAGGATCACTATTCCCTCTAGGAGAATGACCCTAGAGTGACTCCTGACTGACCTGAGACTTCCTCCTTCCCATTATGAGGAACCTCTACTTTCAAGTACAACTATTGGGCAAATCAATGATCCTTCTACAAAGTCACTGACCCTGGCCATCCTGACCATGGTGATGGAACCTATAGGAGTCACATCCAAGGATAAAACATTGAGACCATTTCCTATGCAGGAACCCTCCACAAGGGGGATCTTCTGCTGCAGGCAAGGGGGTCACCTCCAAGGGTAGGCTTCAGATGCCAACCTTAGAATACTCAGGGAGGGTGAAACACATGTCAGGTCAAGGAGGATGAGAATAGCAGTGGCCCCTCCTCTCCCTCTACCCCTCACCTTGTGGGGTTGGCCTCATTTCCTCTGTCATGACCATGCTTCAGCATGTGGTATCGACCAAATACTGCTGGAGGCCGGGTGATTAACATCTTATTCAGGAAAATTCTGTGGGGAGGGATGGAACAAAGAACCCCTGTGGCCTTTTTCCCCCTGCTCCCAGCCTCCCTTCCTACCAGATCTAGGCAGGAACTACTCACCTGGATGCAACATCGTCATCCTCACCCCCCCAGCCCCAGTAGTTGTTGGGAAAGCCATTGATCTTCAGATAGTGAGTGGGCTTCAGTGCCACCACACCCCCAAAGTATGTCTGGTAAGGAAGCCTATAAATGTGAAGGAGAGGCTGAGTCAGACAGAGGACCCTGAGAAGCCAAATGTTACCATAGCTGCAATTCTTCTGAGGGCTGCTTTTAATGACCTCCACCCAAGGCCTTCCACTCAGACCCCCATGAAAATCCCCCCTCTAACCTGATAGCTCTGAACCTCTTGATAATTGCTCTCCTTTGACCCCTAAGGGTGGCCACTCCTCTATGACCCTAGAGTCAGACTCTCATCTCTTGCTTCTAAGACAACCTTTTCTCTCTGGCACCTGGAACAGCTGCTCCTCTCTTACCCTGGGGATAGCAGTTCCTTTCTTACCCTTAGTATAGTCTCTCTGCTCTGCCTATAGATAGTTCTTTTCTTTGGACACTAGGATTGTCCCCTTTTCCAGCCCCTAAGACAACCCCATCGCTGTGGCCTTTAGGATTACCCTCTTTTCTAACCTTTGAGATAGCCCCTCCTCTGTAGTCCCTAGGATAACCCACTTTGCTCATTCCTGGGATAAACTCTCCTCTCTGGTCCCTAGGATACCTCCCTTTCTCTGAACTCTCTGGGATAGTTCTTTTCTCCCCTCCATCTTCACTTACTTATACTTGAACTTGTCAATGGCCGCTGAAGCATGTGTGGGAAAGGCATTACAGCCATAAATGTTGCGATCATCTTCAGGAATCAGATCCACATCATGAAAGTAAATACACTGCCAGTTATTTTCCTTCATAGCCTCCTTGAAGCCCACATTCAATAGCTTCCCACGATTAAAGGTACAATTGTCCATCTGGAATAGACGCAGTCTTTAAACAGGAGGGATGGCCCTTTATTCAAGGAGCACCTTGATCATTTCCTAACTCAGACAGTGTGTGCCCATTCCCTATACCACCACCATCACCCCCCCCAATACACACACACACACACACACACACACACACACACACACATACACACACGCACATGCGTGCATGTGTGGGTACGTACCAATACACACACATGATGGGGAAAGGAAAGACCAGAATGGCCAAAACAGGCCACCTTGAGTATACAGAATTTAAAAGACTTTTGTATAAATAAAATAAATGCAACAGAAACTTTTTTTAAAATCCAGATGAAGGGTGAAGGGTAGATTTTGCCTTAAATATCACTGATTAATGTCTGACATCTAATCTGATGCCTAATTTGACACAAATCTTTAAGGCTGAGGCTCTCTCCAGTAGTCAAGGGATATAAATTGCTTTCAAAAGAATAACCAATGAAAAAAAGTTCAATCTCCATAATATATATATATATATATATATATGCATACTAAAACAACTTCATTCCCATCAAACCAAAAAAACTGATTAAAAAGAAATTAAACCCTTTTTTAGAAGGGCTCTGAGGGAGTATGGGACAATAACCAGAGGGATAAATTTGAAGCCAAAGGACATGGGTTTGAATTCTGGATCTGATGCTGACCCACTTGGTGACCTTGGGCAAGTCACTTATTTTCTCTGGGGCTATCCAGTTGTGGGGAGGGGTGGCCCAGATAGTCTCTGAGGTCCAATAAATCTTCTGAGAGAGCTGTGAACTCTTCCAATCAGAACATGATAGGTTTATGTCCAAGGGGACCCTAGAGGCCATTTGGTGCTTCCTTCCCCCATTTGATGCACGAGAACTTGCCAGAGGGTCACCCAGTTACTGTCAGGTGCAGGAACTGAACTGGGGTTTCCCTGGCTCCACTTCCAGGATTCCATATCATTCTATAGAGCAACTTGGAATTATGCACAAAAAAAGTTACTGTATTGCTCAGATCCTTTGGCCCAGGGACCACACTGTTGGGCTCATATCCTAAATAGGCTCCTGACTACATAAAAATGCTCATATGCACAAAAAAATGGTCATAGATACGTTATTTGTGATGACAAAATCTAGAAACAAATGCTCTCTGTGACTGGGGCACAGCTGAACAAACTTTAGCAGGTGAACGTAATGGTATATCACTGCTCCAAGGAGGAATACGGATCACATCTTTGATTTTATAGGTACATGCAAGCATCGTCTAGTCCTAGAGAGGTCCTAGGGCAGCTAGGTTAGTGACTAGTGCATCAGTACTGAAATTTGGAGGACCTGAGTTCAAATCTGACCTCAGACACTTAGTACCTGTGTGATCCTAGGCAAGTCACTTAACCTGAGAGAGAAAGAGACAGAGAGGAAGACAGAGACAGAGACAGAGAGACAGAGAAACACAGAGACAGACTGGCACAGAAAGATTAAATGAGCTGCCTAGGGTCTTATAGCCAGTATTATGTCAGAGGTGAAATTTGAACTCAAGCTTTCCTGACACAGAGATCGGGACTTTCTCTTCTTTTTATTTATTTTTTTTTAAGACTTTCTCTTCTTATCAAGAAAGTTGAATATAAAGAATTACATGGGAAGACTTGTAGGAAGAGATGCAGAGTGAAGAAAACAGAGCCCAAAGAACAGCAGAAACATCCAATACAGCTATGTAAATAAAATCAAAATCTAGATAAATACAATGGTTAATGCCAGTCCTTTCAAAGGTAAAGACAGTCCTCCCTTTCTTTCCCCAAATTATGTTCTATTTATGTATCTGTTTACATGTTGTATCCTCTAGTGAGATGAAAACTGCAAAATTCTTATCACAGTACCTGGTATACAGCAGTCACTTAATAAATGTTTATTCCCTTTTCCTTCTAGTGGAATATAAGTTTCTCACAGGCAAGAAATGCTTTTCTTTTTGACCTTATTTCTCCAGTGCATAGTCTTACTCACAACAGGCACTTAGCAAACTTTTGGAGGTTCATCTGTCATGCCCAAACAACACATATGGATAAATTTAAAGTTACTTTTTTTAAAGAAAGTAAACAAATACTACATGATCATAATCAAAGCTGATAATCAGAATTCACTCCCAAGTTGTCTCTGCCACTGGTGATCTGATAACCTTAGACTTGCTGTTACTGTTCAACAAGACCTCAAGGACCGTCAAATGGTCAATTTAATTGTGCAAAATTGAAAAAGTTTTTGCACAAACAAAAGCAGTGCAGCTGAAATTAGAAAGGAAACAGTTCATTGGAGGGATAAGAAAACAAACCTCTTTTCTGATAAAGGGCCCTTTTCTAAGATATATAAGGAACTGATTCAAATGTATTAGAATAAGAAAAACCTGAGAAGACTTGCATGAACTGATGCAGAGTGAAATGAGAGGTAAGGACAAACTGACACAGTAGCAACAATAACATAAAAACAAAAAGCTTCAAAAGACCTCAGAACCCTGATCAACACAACCACCAGGCAACATTACAGAAGGCTCCTGATGAAGCTTGCTGCCCACCTCCCCCCGTTTGCCTTTAATCGAAGTCTTGATGGACAGGAGGCAAGAACTGATACCTATAAACTGTGTTCCCTTAGTGCCAAGGGGCTTAAAAACAGAAATGGATTCTGCAAAGGTTGGACAGCAAAGGCTGAGGGACTGGGAGGTCAAACCAATTTTAAGAATGAGGATTGGGATTTTCTTTCCCATTGGATGGCATCAACTATGGGAACTGTTGAGACTGGTGGCTTATTACCTACCAGGGAGGTGACAGATTTGAGATAAGCCAACAAGGCCCACATTTTGTGACCAAGGCAGGAGTTTGCATATTTATTTTAAAAAGGCTTTAGTTTTCTTTCTTTTTCAAATAAAAGTACAAATGCTCACTAATTGAAAAGAAAAGTGAATAATATATCAAAACATTTTAATACAATGCACTTGATTTTCCTCTAGAAAGCAACATGCGAGGTAGGAGATGAAATATTGCACATAAATATTACATGTAAATTTTTTTAAAACCTTAGCCTTGGAAGCAGCACTGTCTTTCACCATCACGATCCTAGACATCTCCCTCTGGGTGAAGTCTCCCTTTGCTTTTTTGTCCCTGGGGAGGGATCTGTATGAGGCCCTGGGCTTTGTTCACCTTCTGGAGGAGAGGGCAGTACCCTCTAGTCCAGTGATTCTCAACCTTCCTAATGCCGTGACCCTTTAATACAGTTCCTTATGTGGTGGTGACCCCCAACCATAAAATAATTTTCGTTGCCACTTCATAACTGTAATTCTTCTACTGTTATGAATCATAATGTAAATATCTGATATACAGGATGTATTTTCATTGTTACAAATTGAACATAACCCACAGGTTGAGAACCACTGCTCTAGTCCCTCCTTAGGCTAGGGAGAGCTTCTTCCTCTAGAGCAGTGGTTCTCAACCTTCCTAATGCCACGACCCTTTAATATATGTGGGCCTAGCTGCATGTGGGCAGACCCTGAAGACGGATGGAGGAGCAGTGTCTCGGTTCCTAAGACCATAGGAAATATGTGTTTTCCGATGGTCTTAGGCAACCCCT
The DNA here is from genome assembly GCA_028646575.1 of Pseudocheirus occidentalis. Classification (NCBI taxonomy): domain Eukaryota; kingdom Metazoa; phylum Chordata; class Mammalia; order Diprotodontia; family Pseudocheiridae; genus Pseudocheirus; species Pseudocheirus occidentalis. The sequence goes on along the minus strand of CM053596.1, from coordinate 12,039,059 downwards.
GTGAAAGGGTCATTCAACCCCCAAAGGGGCTGCAACCCACAGGTTGAGAACCACTGCTCTAGAGCCTCCCCTGTCCACCTCTGCCCAGTCCCTTACCTGGTGTACCACATAGATGGTGTAGTGGATCTGCTGTCTCTGCAAGAAGGGGTGCAGGTAGTAGAGGAGCTGGTGCAGGTGCGTTCTCCTGGCCCTGTAGGGGATGATGATGGCTGTGTGGTGAAGAGCCCAGCAGTTGGGCGGCTGATAGTGGCCTCCAAACCGGACTAGTGGGTTCTTCTGAGTGATGGCATCCAGCGTTAGATCAAGAGGGAAGGTCACCTTCAGAGGGCCACCTGAGCGGGGAGGAAGGGTGACAGGAGACCAGCGAGGCCCCTCCACCTCCCGATTCAATGACAACACATCCCGAGCCTCTGCCTCTAATGAAGAAGCATGAAGCTTCAGAGGCAGAGGTCACAGGTCACAGGTCTAGTCCACCTGTCACCCAAATGACGGATGGACCTTCTAGTGTGCGATCCACATCCAAGGGAGGTGTGGATGGTGGCAGTTGTGGGACTGAGCTGGCACTGGGGAAGGTGGGGAGGAGGGAAGCCTTGAAAGGGGGTCTCCAAGTAAAAGACAATTGGTAAATAGTGCAAATTCACCTTCTGACCTTCATGAGCAAATTGAGGACCATCAGGAAAAGGAGTGACTCCCCTCACCTGCCTTCCCTTCCAGAACAGATTTAGAGCTGGAGCTGAGAGGCCTTTCAGTTCAAGCCTTAATTTTACAAAAAAAGAAACTGAGGCCCTGTACGTGGGATTCAAATCCAGGCAAATCCAGGCTCTTTCTGTTCCACTTTAAGTGTGATGACTTTGGATGTAGGACAGTGGAAAGAGCATCTAGGGTCAGAAGACCCGAGTTCAAGTCCTGCCTCTGATCCTTACTATAAGTATGGCCATGTTGGACAAGTCATTTACCCTCCCTGAATCTCAGTGCCCTCATCTGTAAAATGAGGGGTGGGAAGGTTGGTTCCTTCCATCTCTGGCTCATAGGACTGTTGGGAGGCAACCGGTGGCCCAGCAGACAGGGCGAGGCCCAGAGTCAAGAAGACCTCAGATGTTTACTGGCTGTGTGACCCTGGGAAAATCACTTACCCTCTGCCTCAGTCTCCTCATCTGTAAAAGGGGGATAATAACAATCGCTTCCCCACCTACACGCAAGTCTCAAGGTCCCAGCTTACCGATGAAAGGCGAGGTCTTGGGACACTTGGGCAGAGCTTCCTCGGTGAGGATCAGGGGTTGGATTTGGTCCAGGCCACTGTAGACGTCTTTAATCATTAGTATGCTGGCAGTGGTACTAAGGAGGCTGGTAGTCAGGATCTTCAGGACATAGCTGATCTGGTGGCTGTAGCCTTGGTGATACAGGACCACCAGCACCACCAGTTGCAGTCCAAAGAATATGAACAGCACTCGGCCCCGTGCCAGCATGTTGGAGGCAGGAGGGACGTAGGGTTCTACCCTGCTCCCTGGGCAGGCACAGTAGACTTTGGCTACTGGATCACCTCCGGGCTCCCTGCCTCTGCCAGGCCATGAAGAAAGGTTGGGGGGGAAAAGCAGGAGAAGGGGAAAGGATGTGGGAGAGAAGAATTAACCCCCATTTCTTGACTACTTTAAGGCTTATAGAGGGCAAGGGAGGGGAGGAAGGGGCCTGGGGAGAGGTGACAAATTTTATTTCCATTTCACAGATGAATATACTCAAACTCAGAAAGTGGCTTGCCCATGGTCATTCAGATAGTTGTCAGAGTTAGAATCTGAACCCAGGCCATCTAACTCTATTTATTTTAATTTTTAATTTTAATTTTTTATTTTTTT
>CM053596.1:12004707-12036709 GCA_028646575.1 Pseudocheirus occidentalis | reverse complement strand
CCAAAATCTGTCTGTCTCTAAAATTCTCCTGCTTATAAGCACTGGCCTTCTCCCAAGTCAACAGGGGAGTGTCTCAGCCAATAGCATTCTTCCACATCAACAGGGGAATTCACACCTTCCAGACAAGGCTCACACCTTCCATACTTAGCTCTAAATACCCAACAAATTGATTATCATTACAGCCATCTAGTCTACATGGGGAATCTGAAACCTGGAAAAGAAAAGTTAAGTGACTCACTCAAGGTCACACAGCTGCTTACATATCACAGCTAGGATGTGAACCCAGATCATAGGAGTGTAACTAGAAGGGACTTTCTTGAGAAGAAGCATGGCATCATGAGGAGACTGCTGGACTTGGAGCCGGGAAGGTCTATGTTCAGATCTTTCTTGGGACACTTACTAGCTTGTTAAGTTATTTTATGTCTGTACTCCTCAGTTTCCTTCTATGAAGAATGAAAGTGAGTTGAGAGGTAGGCTGTCTGGCTTCTGGAGTCTCTTCCAGGGCTGGATCTCAGGTGCCAAAGAAGTGGCTGGTTGGCTGTTGTCCTTCGTTTTCAAAGGAGACCAAAATAACATCACTGTGCTGAAGTCATTTCAATGTGCCCAACTGTGGCTGATTAGACCAATAAGAGCTTGGAATGCTCTGCCTCAGGTCGGGCAGAAATAGTCCGTGTGAACATTTGGGCTGGATTCTCCAAATGTGTGCATCCTGTGTGTCCTTGGAGCTGCTTCAGTTCTGCTTTGCTCATAGAGCACAGCACCTTCTCTGAGGAGGGCACACCGTGCTGAGCTGTCCTGTGCCAGTGTCTCCCATGTCACATGATCAGTTCCAAAGGTTTTGCGATAGACCTTCAAAGTGTCCTTGGATCACTTCTTCTGACCACCACGTTAGCACCTGCTTTGTGTAAGTTCTCCATAAAACAGTCATTTTGGCAAGCAGACCTTTTGCCTTTGAACACTGTGGCCAGCCCATTGGAGGTGCACTCTCTGAAGCAAAGTCTGAATCCTGGGCAGTTCAGTTTGAGTAAGGACCTCAGCGTCCGGTGTCTATCTTGCCACTAGCATGTCACACCGCCTTATCTCCTGACTCTTTGGGCTCGACTATGCTGCCTTTTCTGGGGGGCTTCCTGGAGGAAGGGGACATTCTGATGAGATAGAAAAGAGTAAGAGACTGTTCTATCCCTAGAAAATGAGGTAACCCACTGACCCTGGAATCAGGAAGACCTGAGTTCAACCTGGCCTCAGGCTCTTACTAGCTGTGTGACCCTGGGCAAGTCATAATCCCAATCACCTCCCCCAAAAAAAGGAAGAAAGGAAAACTAGCCCATTGAGGCATTCCTGCATTCTCCTTCAGAAGTCAGTCTCAATTAGAGAGAAAGGCACTGCACCCACTGAAGAGATGGAAGAGGGCATGAATTCTGTCTTGTAATCTTTAAAAACCAACCCACTGTGCTGCTCCTAAAATTCCACCCAATTCCATTCAGGCAGTCTTTAAAGACCATTAAAAGGGCTCTAATTGTGGGGGGAAGGCTCACAAGATCACAGATTGGAGCTAAAAGAGGTTTTAGAGGGGACATATGTGGAAACTGAGATTCCTACAAGGCAAGGGATTTGTCAAAGGTCACACAGGCAGGAAAGGTCTGAGGCGGCATTTGAACCCAGCAGACCTTCCAGACCCCACGGGTCAGGACGGCAACGCCTTCACCCTCAGACCCATCCACTCTGTCCCCAGCCTGGATTTCTTCCCTTCACCCTCAGATGACACAGAGAGTGGAAAGGTCGTGTCAGAAGACATAGCTTCACTTTAGGTCAGACACATGTAGCTGTGTGACCTTGGGCATGCCACTTAATGTCTCTGACTCTGCTTTTTACTGTTTAAAATGGGAAGGAAATATTTGAACTACTCCCATGACCCTAACTCAGTCCGTTTCCCTGTGTCCCTGCAACTGGCCAGAGTCCAGCTCAGCCCATCATGCCTACGTGTCTGGTTCTTCCTCACGTTTCCTTCAGGTTCCACTCCCCAGGACAGCTTCTCTCCCACCTTCTCTAAGTTTATCTCACAGAACTGAATCTAGGTAGTACCACCAGACTGGTACCACTGTCACACACACCCAGCTCAGGTAGTGAGTGCCCAAAGCCCATAATCATCTTCTTTCCCATAGAGTGGTGCCCAAGGCCCCACTCCCTCCCTTCAGCCCTTTTCCCATTCCCCATCCCCACCAACCACTGTACTCCTCTCTCTGTACTTGAGGCCCTTTCTTTTCTTTTCCCTGCTCAAGGACCTTCAAGGGCTCCCACAAGTTACAACCAGACTCTTCATCCTTATAATCCAGGCCTCTAGAGTTGGGGCCAACCAACCCTCTGAACTGTCTCCTTAACTCACTTATATGCTCACTTCCCTTGGCTCCCCAAGCCCTTCCTCATACTACATGTATTGTGTTCCTTCTTGCCTCAGGTGAGCTCAATCCGTGCTTGAGTCTCTCCTCTCTTCCCCACCTTTGTTTTCTCCCATCCTGCAGGCCTCTTCCAAGAGGCTTGTTCCAAGGACCCCAACTGAGACCCAAAGAGGGCTTCCCGACATTCCCTGTACCATGTATGCAGACCCTGTATGGCCATGTATGAGAGAGACAGAGAGAGACAGAGACACAAAGACACAGGGAGAAATCTCCTCAACTACTCTGGGAGTTCCCTGAAGGCAGGAGCCATGGACCTTCCTCAGTATGTCCCATAGTGAAACCCCAGATGAGGCAGAGGAGAGCCTGAGTTACTTCCTGTTTCTAATCCTGTTTCCTCTCCCTGAAATGGGGAGGCAGGTGTAGACTGTGAAGGACTCTTCTAGCTCTGTCATTCTCTGTCCTAAAGACCTTTCTGGTTGTTGTTGTTGGGCTTTCAGGGTATCTACCATATGGTGCCTGGTTTAGAGAAGGCACCGTCTTCCTGAAGTGTTTGGTGAAGGGACAAGAGTCTACACTGAGAATAGGGGGGAGGGCAAAAGATAAGGATGGAAAGGGAAACTGGGACCCAACTCTCATGGTCTCCTTTGCCAGAGTCATTGAATGTTAAAGTTGTGTTAGAAGTCTGCTAAATCCAACCTCAGCTTTTTACAGGTAGGGAGACTGAGGCCCATGGATACCTGATCAAAGTCACAGGGCCCATCAGTGCCAGAGCCAAAACTAGATCTCTGGCACCAAGGCTCTCTCTTCAAAGACAGCATGTCTCTGAGTCCTGGCACCCTGCCCCAATAGCTTGTTCCTAGCCCCCACCTCATGTGTGATCTTGCTCTGCCCCAGCTCCCAGCAATCTTCCTACTTCCCCACCCCCAGAGGCCTGTGGGGAGACCAGCTGCCTCTCTGTCCACTGAAACTAGGAATGGAAATGAAGTCAAGCCTCATGGTTAGAACCAGCTTGACATGAGAATATTGGCACCTCTGGGTCCTTTGGTGCAAGGCTCCCTCCACCTCTCCTACCATTCCATTTGGGTTGGTCCTGGGGGTCCCAAGCAAGGGGATTAAGATACCTGTGGATCTGGTTGGTCTGGGCCTGAGTGATCTTTCTGTATCTTTAGCCCCTTTGTCTCTGTGGCTAACAACATCCTCTCTGAGATGAAAATGAGGAATGGGTTATGAAACCCACTCTACTCAGCCCTAGCTGCCTTTCAGGCACCTGTCCTCTCCCCTCCCCTCTTGGCTTTGATAAAAGCAAGTCCCCCTAGACTCTCCCTCCCTTCCAAGGAGATGGCAGCTTGGCTGGGGGTAGGGATCACAGAGATGAAGGGAGATGTACAAGAAAAGCCCCCTGGTTCAGAACACAACTCTCCAACCCTTCATAGGTATACACACACACACACACACACACACACACAACACACACAGAGCCAGAGACGGGGATCCCCTTCCCCCAAGACAGCCTGACACAATCACAGGGTGATCAAATCACTTGGCACCTGCACACAGAGACAGACATCATACCCAGAGAGAGACATGTTCACTACTAGAAATAAATAGCCCATGCAGCCCCACCCAAAGACAGTCCTCAACGACAATGGAAACCCAGGCTCAGGAGCCAGAGATGCCATCACAGACACACCACCATCCCCACAGATGGTCTCACCAGATGGGAACAGCACCAAAGGCAGCAGGATGCTTCTCACACCCCCACAACATTCTAAGGAAAGAAGCTGGGTCCACTACTCCGGCTCATGGTTGTTTTTTGGTTTTGGAACATTCGGTTCTTGGGCTTGGCCACAGTGGGAATCCCACCCCGGCACTTTCCCTGTTTGGCTGGCCAGGGTCTGCTGACCACAGGCCAGCTTCCTCTTACAGAACCTTGCAGAAGCAACACATGAACTGTGGAGAAATGGGTAGCAGCCAACACTGGAAAGTTCACTGGTATTGCCCGGGCTTCAGGAAGACTCTAAGACCCTAGTTCCACAATGGCCTGGGAGGCACTTGGCCTTGAAGGGGGCATAGGAGATAGAGCAAAGGACCTGGAGTCAGGAAGGCCAGGGTTCAAACCCCACCTCAGACACTTAGTAGCTGTTACCACACAGGCGAGTCATTTAACCGTTTGCCTTAATTCTCTCATCTATGAAATGAGAACAATGAGAGCACATCATTATGAAAAAGCTCCCAGGGTGGTTCAAGTGAAACGGCATTTGTCAAGCTCCTGGCACATATAGGCCTGGCATACAGCGGGCTCTTAATGCATGTGCATTCTCTTCCCTTTCCCCCCTCCCCACAAACTGACCCAAAGCTTACTGGTCCTCCAGAAACAGGCAAGCAAGATCAGGGCAACTATGTGAGAATTCTGGTTGAGGTCCCAAGCCTGGCAGCTCCAACACCTGCCTGATGCCCCTCCAGCCTGGCCAAGGAGGCTGGAGCTTTCTTGTCTGACGTGGTGCAGTGACTCAGAGGCTAACACAGTCATGGCCCAGTGTACTGGAAATCACAACACGGACTAACAGAGAGAACAAACTTACATGCCCCCAGTCACACAGTCAGAGAAAACGATCCTTCTCTCGGAGGTTGGTGGATCTTCTCTGACACAGAGCATGTAATGTTTGTGCTGGGGGGTGGGGGGGGGCTTAGACTAGAGAGTGTCTAATTTCAGAGCTTGGAGGGGTCTGACAACAGGGGATATCAGAGCTGAGAGGGCCCTGAAAACAGAGAGTATCAGAGGTGGGAGCATGGAATGTCATAGCCATGGCAACCTTAGAACAGAGACAGTCAGAGAATGTCGGAGCTTGGAGAGCCCTTAGGGCAGGGAATGTCAGCACTGCAGGGACTTTCCAAGAGAAAATGTCAGGACTATGAACAATAATAGCTACCATTTCTAGAATACATTAAAGGTTGGTTTACCTCTACTGATCCTCATGACAGCCCTCTGGGGTAGCCCACATTTTCTCTCCATTTTTACAGATAAGGAGACTGAGGCTAGAGAATGTTAAGTGACTTGCTCAGGGTGTTCAAGGTAGCCAGAGGGAGCACTGAGCCTGAGGTCAGGAAGACCTGAGTTCAGAGAGGGTCTGTGTGACCTTGAGACCTGGAATGAAATGGCTGATGTGTATGTAGCTAGGGTCACACAAGGAAGGTTCATAGTATATGGGATGTATCATGTCAGAGCTGGGCAGGACCCTGGAACACAGAACGTAAAGTTCAAGGCTGGTGCTTAGAGATGATCTGTTGTCCCCTTGTGTTTTTATATGTATAATTGGGAAATTGAGGTCCAACTTCTGCCTATCTAGAGATTGTTTTTAATAACAATTACCTAGACGGGTCTACTCTCTCAAGCCTGTGAGTAGTTCCTGTGAACATCCTAGGAATCAGAGCTGATTGAAAATGGATGTGATCCCTTGAGAGGCAGGGTATTTTCTGTCCCTGTGAGGCTGGAAGCTTCTTTGTTGGGGATGATATTGGGAGAGAGAGAAAGGGAGGGAAATTGTGCCCAGGTAGAGGGTTGGGTTAGGTGCTCTCTGAGTCTTCCAGCTCTGAAGTTCTGTGATTCCACCTTGGAATACCTAAGAGCATCCAAGTGAAGGTTTTCTCTGGGCTGAAGGAGACAGAGCTGAATCAGATGGACGCTTAGTCTTGACTAGATTAAAAAAAAGAAGAAACCATGGTTTTATTTGTGGGGTCCTTCTGTCACCCAAACCACCAAGCAATTATAAAAATTCAGCTGAAAGGGACATGGAGGGGCATCTAATCCAATCCAAACCTGCACAGAAACCCCAATCTATGGCACCCAGGAGAAGGGATCATCTAGTTTCTCCTTGAAGACCTAAAGAAATGAGGAACTCTACCTCCCACAACAGCCCGCTCCATCTTGGAGCACAGTGAATTATTCAGAAGGTGCTCCTTGCACCCAGGCTAAATGTACCTTTCTGAAAACAACACATTTTTGACTCTTCTTTCTGCTTTCTGGGAGGAAAAACACACCAAAAATCCTAACAAAAACCCACAATCCTAATCCATCATCCACATGACAAGAGGTTTTTGTAGGAAACCTGAAGAAGAACCACCCTTTCCTCCAGGCTTTTGTTCTCTGTATTAAATGTCCCCGGATCCTTTAACCAACCATTCTGTGGCTTCCTTTCAAGTCCCTTAGGGATGATGTTTAAGAGTTACCAGGTACTGAAAAAGTCATCACCTGGTAATGGGCGTCTGGGAAATTGAAGAGACTGGTGGTAAGGCAGCAGGTGCAGGGTGTCACTGGGCCCATGTGAGATTTAGGGCTGGAAAGGACCTCAGGGGTCATTTAGGCCAGCCTCTTGTCTTACAGATGAAGAAAGATCTAGGAAAGTTAAATGACTTGCCCAAGGTCAGAGAGATAGAAAGGGCCCAATGTAGCATTTGAACTTTGGTCTTCTGACACTAGAATCAGGATCCCTTCCCTTAAAATCTTTCAAACCTGGGCTCTAGTGGCAGAACCTTGAAGAATCTTAAGCCTAGGCCAACTGTGTGACAGAAGAAGGCGTAAGGTTAAAGACTCAGGTCTGTCCCATGGGACACACAATCACACTGGCTCACACAGCCATTGAATCACATGGATACACAATCATGTACTTTCTGCTTTCGGCCCTCAGATCCTGAATGGAAAGAATGACGATGTGTGACAGCGCTGAGTTGGTGGGGTCAAGTGGGAAAGGTGCAGCATTTGGAATGGGGAAGACCTAAGTTCAAATCCAACCTCAGATACTTACTTGCTGTGTGACCCTGGGCAAACCGCTTCACTCATCTATAAAATGAGCTGGAAAAGGAAATGGCAAAGCACTCTGGTGTCTCTGCCAAGAAAACCCCGAATGGGGTCATGAAGAGTCAGACCCAACTGAGTAACACTTCCCAGCATTGCTGTGAGCAACAAAAGAAAACATTTTTAAAATGCTTTGCAAAAAAAAGCATGTCATAGAAATGCAAACTATCATTACTACCATTGTGGGGATATTAGGAGACACCTTGCTCTCCAGAGCAAAGGCCCAGCAAGCAGGCTGTGTGCCCTGAGCCTGGCATAACAACAATCCTTTGTGCTCATCCTCTGGAACAGATGGTCCCTGAGTTCAGACAAGCACCAACATGAAACCCTGCTAGGAAAAGACTTTATCACCAGACAACCTTGCTTCTCTGTTGCTGTTGTTTCTCACTACTGTTGCTACACAACACTGTTTGATTCTTTATCTAGCCACAAGTATATAATCAAGGTCCAGTCAGCCATACTAAAGCGGGTTCCCCCCCAAGGGGTGGGGGCCCTGGCACATGTGTCTGATCTCCCTCCTTGCTTACAAGCTCTTTCCCTTACTTTGAAATTAAACTTCTGTTTGATCCCTGCTCTCCTGTCTCTGGCCCGCTTTGTTCAGCCCCAGCCACCCACAAGTTAGAGGCTGCTGGTTCAGTCCAGTTGGCATCATTATCAATTTGCTCACCTGCAAAATGAAGGGAACCCTTCTAGCTCCAGACACAGAATCATACCCATCCTCCTTCATTTGCATCCTGAAGCGAAAACAGAAGATGAAAAATACTGTGGTTTGAGCAAAACTCCTCAGAAAGAGGAACTCTAAGTCACAATCCATCTGCTGAGTGGGGGAAAGCTCAGGACTGTCCCCTTGGGTCCCAGGCCTGGGATGATAGGAAGGGGGGGGCAGGGTAATTTTTCACAACCTAATTCAAAAGCCCTTCAATAATGGATTTCAACAGCCCTGATCACCTCTTCCTCTCTCTCTGCCCCCCCTTCTATATTCAAATTCCCAGAATCTTAGAAGGGCAAGCCCACATCTACCTTCAGTCCTGGACTTCCCTTAGGGCAAGGTAAATGTTGACACTTAGGGCCAGGAGCCTTGGATTCTTTGGTCTGCTTTAGAATCAGACTCTCAGAATTGGGGACCTCAGGAGCCACGGATTCCAACCCCCACCTGACTGAGAGTCCCAAATCCAGCCTCCAGACTCTGGGCAAGTCATTTAACCTCTCTCTGCCTCTGCATCCTCATCCATAAAATGGGGGTGACAGGAGGTACCTCCTAAAGTTATTGTGAGGGTCAAACGAGGTAGTATTTGCAAGGTTCTTTCTAGACTTAAAGTAATATATAAAAATGCTAAATAAAAAAACATGCCCTTAGCCATGTCTAGGTTTTGGTTTACATGAAACCTAGAATAGGACAGCGACCTCTGGGGACTGAATTATAGGCTGACTGGGGGATGCTGGAGTGCTGGTCACCCTGAAGAAGAGGGATCAGACCAGATGTTAGGAAGGTTTAGAGTCACTGGCTGTCCCCCTTTCCTGGCCCAGGAGGACAGAGGGGTGGGGCCAGGAAGGGAGGAGTAGACGGAAATATGTTGAAACAGATATACAGGTATCTACAGGTACAAGTATCCTAGAATGCATTATGGGAGATAGGACTCTGGTGGTGGAAGGGACATTAGGGACCATGTAGTCCAAACCTCTGGTGTATAAGTGAGGAGCTGAGAGGTCCCTACTCTTCTCCATGCCCTGGGGATGGCTGTTCTCCATTGTGGGATGATGTCCCTCCTCACCTCCACTTCTACCTTCCTTCCCCTTCCTCCAAGACTCAGTTGACAACCGACCTTCTGCAGGAAACCTTATTGCTCCCCCCACTCCCATTCCCAGCTCCTGTTTTCCACCTGCAGAAGCCGGTGCCTTCCCTCTCCCATTGTCCTAGCTAGTGCAGACAATTTCTTGTATGTTGACTGCTATATTAGACTGTGAGTTCTTCCATGTCAGGGACTGTTGTTACCTTTCTTTGCACCTTTGGCACTTAGGTCAGTGTTTAGTACACATAGTAGGATCTTACTAAAATATTTACTGACTGACTACTCCTTCCATCAAACCATGCTGTTTCCTCCTGGGGCTTTGACAGACTGGAGCCAGGGACTGGGAAGGGGGAGGGGAGGCAAGGCAGGTATAGCCACAGGAAAAGATGGGGAGGGTCCTTGTGAAGCTTTGGGGGCTGGGGAAGGCAGGGCTGGTGAAAAGTTCTCTGTAATGTCTCCTCCCTGTCTATTTGCTGCTCCTTGGGGGTCTCAAACCATGCAAGGCTTGCAAAGCACTTTATAAATATTTCATTTGATCCTTGCACCAACCCCAAAAGGTAAATGCTATTATAATGTCCTTTTTACAGAAGAGAAAATGGAGGCAAAAGGAGGTTAAGTGACTTGCCCAAGGTCATGCAGTTACTAAGTGTCTGAGGCTGGATTTGACCTCAGCTCTTCCTGACTCCAGGTTTTACACTAAGCTCTATGCCAACCAGAGTGACTGTGCCAAATACCCAAGGGTTGGTACTAGCTGGTCTGTAGATTACTGCCACTAACTGCCCTCCCTACCCCAGTTTTCTCTCCATTCCCCACAAAGTTGAAAACAAAGAAGGTGGGGGGAGGGGGAGTTAGGAGAAGTCAGTCACCCAAGACCCCAAAGACTGAGGGACTGGTCTAAGATGCCTACTGTGGTCTACAGTTATTCCATGCCCAACCCAGGGTCAAGGCAGGATGGCCCAACTCTGCTCCTCTCCCAGACTTGGGCCACCAGGCCAAGGACACACTCTTTGGAATGTCCATTAGCTCCCATGGTTGAATTCTCCCCTCTCCTCAGATATAGACATAAAGTCACAGATTTAGAGCTAGAAGGGTCTTCAGAGGCCATTAAGGTCAATCTCATTTAACAGAATAGGAAACAGAGACTGGGAGCAGATGTGAAATGACCTGCGTCATCACACAGCGAGTAAATATCTTGAGGCAGGGCAAGATTCAACCTGATACCTTCCTATTTCCAGGCCTACAGTCATGGTGACTAAGGTTGCCATATTGTCTCTCCAGAGCTCTGGTCCTGAAACATCAGTTGGATGAGTGAACATCTCCAACTGGTCATCCCACAAGCATCGCAAAGTCAACACGATCAAAACTGTTGGAAATGCCAAGCTGGCAAAGCAAAAACACAATTGATTCCAAAAATCTGATATCAAAAGAAATTTGTCAAGGGAAATCCAGAGTAATGAAACACTTCTGGCCAAAAGTGGCCCCTGTCCTTGTGGAAGGAGGAGTCCCAGATAAAAGCCAAGCAAGTCTCATATGTCAGTTTGGTGCAGACAATCCCTTCAGAGGATTGTTGGTTGGTTCTCTTCTGGATATGCCTGCCTATTTTCATATATTATTATTAATGAGACATTACTATTAATAATAATGAATAATTACTATTATTCTAGGCTGGACTTGTTAGATAATATACATAATACATGAGGTTCATTAAGTAAGTGCAGTAATAACCCTGTAACACTGACCCCCTCAGTGGTTTGACCTGTGTCCTTATTTGGGCCTGAGAATCCAAGGCCTGTGTCTGCTCCCTAATTGGTCAAACCCACCCATTGCCAGCTTTTTATTTTTCAAATTTTATGTTGGCTCAGAGTTCTATAGGAACTGGGAATTCAGCTTCTTCCAAGGCTGCTGTCTGGTCTGCTAGCCTTGCTCTTATCACTAGCCTTCTTTCAATAATTTTGCAGTCCTGTGGACTCATTCTCTTTCTTCCAAACCCGCTTCTGCTTCTAACTCCCCATTTCTGTCTGGGAACCACCATGCTCCCAATCACCAAATGTCAAAGGAAGTTGGAGAGGTTCTCTGAGAGGTGAACAAAGGAGACAGTAAAACACTAGACAAACCTTAGAGTTTGTGACCTGTTATTATTAATCCTATGGTCTTCAGGCTTTCCTTTGTGTTTTTACAAAAATTTAATTCCAATATACTCAGGTGGAAGGAACTGTTTAGGCCTCTTGGGAAGATTCCACCAGAAGGTCCAAAAAGGTCACTGTCAGCCTGGAGATTCCCAGGGCTCTCAAGAGCTTCCCAGCAAAATGCTAAAAAAAATTAAAAATTGCCTTTAGACTCCTCTGGCCAAAAGATACCAGGGCTGGGTCCCAGTTCAATCAATGTTAATCCAAACTGCCCCAGGTTTACACCATGTAGGTTATATATGTGTCATCATGCAAAAGACTTACATAATACTCATCTTGTGAAAGATTAACCATTTCCCTCCATCCTATCCTGCCTCCTGTTTATTCTATTCTCTCTTTTGACCCAGTCCCTCCTCAAAAGTATTTGCTTCTGATTACCTCCTCCCCCAACCTGCCTTCCTTCTATTATTTCCACCCCCCTCCCCACCACCACTCATCCCTTTCCACACTACTTTCCTATAGGGTAAAATAGATGCCTACACCCAATTATGTATGTTACTCCCTCCTTAATTCAAATCTAATGAGAGTAAAGTTCATTCATTCCCTTTCACCTTCCCCCTCTTCCCCTCCACTGTAAAAGTTTTTTCTTGCCTCTTTTTGTGAGGCTTTCTGGTAGTCCAATAATTTTAAAATGATCTCTCCTGAAGTTTATTTTCCAGGTCTGTGGTTTTTCCAATGAGATATTTAACATTATCTTCTAATTTTTTTCACTCTTTTGGTTCTGTTTTATAATTTCTTGATTTCTCATAAAGTCATTAGCTTCCATTTGCTCCATTCTAATTTTGAAGGAATTATTTTCTTCAGTGAACTTTTGCACCTCCTTTTCCATTTGGCCAATTTTGCTTTTTAAGGCATTCTTCTCCTCATTGGCTTTTTGGACTTCTTTTGTCATTCGAGTTAGTCCATTTTTTTAAGGTGCTGTCAGTGACCACAAGCACTCTTTTCTGCCTTAGAACTATGGGGAGGATTCCCCCTCCACCACCGTCACAAGCTCCACCAAGCCAGTGCTCCTCCTCACTCCAGGACAAAGACCCAGATCCAAGCACAGGCAAACAACTGAAGCCTGCTTCAGCAGCAGCAAAAAGATCCCTGCAATCCCTCTCTGAACAGCCACTGGATTCCCTCACCATACATGGGCAGACAACTTTGAAAGCAGCTGCCACTCCTACCCCCACTCCCAAGACTGGATCATGCTCCTCTCTCAACCAGATCTAACAGACCTTTCCTACTGATCTTCTAAGTTGTCTTTGGCATTTGTGGGTTTAAAATTCTGGAAACTGCCATAGTTGCCAATGATTCAGTCCCCTCAAGGCCTGTGCCAGGTTTCCTGGGGCATGGTCTACACTGGCGTAATTCATGTTGGACTGTGCTACTCTCTCAGCCAGGTGCCTGTTGACCTTTCAGGTTGTTTTGGGCTGGAAATTTGTTTCACTGTCATTTTGTGGATTTTGCTGCTCTAGAATTTGTTTAGAGTAATTTTTTACAGCATTTGGGGAAAAGTTCAAGCAAGTCTCTGCTTTTACTCCACTATTTTGTTTTTTCCTTTCTTAAATCAAATTAAACAATGGTTTATCTACTTAAAAAAAAACAAAACAACTACTAGTTTTATTTAGTTCAATGTTTTTCTTACTTTTAATTTGATTAATCTCTCCTTTGATTTTGAAGATTTTCAATTTGGTGTTTAATTGGGGATTTTTAATTTATTATTTTTCTAGTTTTTGTTTTATGTTTTGCTTTTTTTTTTGAGGGCAATTGGGGTTAAGTGACTTGCCCAAGGTCACACGGCTAGTTTTTTTGTGTTAAGTGTCTGAGGCTGGATTTGAACTCAGGTCTTCCTGACTTCAGGGCTCGTGCTCTATTCACTGAACCACCTGGTCACCTTTTTGTTTTGTTTTTAGTTGCATGTCCAATTCATTGATCTGTTCTTTCTCTACTTCATTGATGTATATATTTAGAGATTCAAAATCTTCCTTATGTACTGCTTTGGCTGGATCCCATGAATTTTGGTATGTTGTCTCATAGCTGTCACTTTAATGAAATTAGTTTGTTTCTATGATTTGTTCTTTGACCCACTCATTATTTAGGACTAGATTATTTGGCTTTCAATTCATTTTTAGTTTATCTTTCCATGATGCTTTATTGAATGTAATTTTTACTGCATTATAATCTGAAAGATACACCTAATATTTTTGCTTTTCTGCATTTGGTTTTAAGGCTTTTGTGCCCTAATACATGGTCAATTTTTTGTATGTGACATGTACCTTAGAAAAAGAATATATTCCTTTTTATTCCCATTTTGTTTTCTCCAGAAGTCCATCATACTTAGCTTTTCTAAAATTCTATTCATTACCTTACTTAGTTCTTGTTTATTTTTTGCTAAGAATTATCTAGTTCTTATGCCCAAAGGGCTATAAATAAGTGCATACCCTTTGACCCAGCAATACCACTTCTGGGGCTGTATCCCAAAGAGACCATAGAAGTGGGAGGAAGACCCATATGTGCAAAAATATTTATAGCAGCTCTTTCTGTGGTAGTAAAGAATTGGAAATCAAGGGGATGCCCACCAACTGGGGGAATGGCTGAACAAGTTGTGATATATGAATGTAATGGAATACTGCTGTGCTATAAGAAATGAGGAGCAGATGGGCTTGATAACTTGGAGAGACTTATATAAACTGATGCTGAGTGAGAAGAGCAGAACCAGGAGAAATTTGTACACAACACATGTGTGATGACTATCTTGATAGACTGGACTCCTCTCAGCAATGCAAGGTTATAAGACAACTTCAAAAGACTCATGATGGAAAGGATATCCACATCCAAAGAGCTGCAGTCTGAATGCAGATAGAAGCAAACGGAAGTCTCTCTTTCTTTTTCTTGTTTTGTTTTATCTTTCCCATTGTTCATTCCATTGGTTATAATCCTTCTTTACAACTGACTAATGTTTAATGTGAAGGTATTTGTAGGGCCTATATTTGACTGCACACCACCATGGGGGAAGGGGAGAAAATTTGAAATTCAAGGGATTGTGGAACTGAATGATGTAAACTAAAAGTAAATAAATCAATTTTTAAAAAATAAAATAGAAACAGTAAAACAACAACAAAAAAAGATTTATCTAGTTCTGAGAGGGGAAAGTTGAGGTCTCCAACTAGTATAGTTTTACTGTCTATTTCTTACTGTAGCCCATTTAATTTCTTTTAAAATTTGGATTGTGATATTTAGAAAGTTCAAGAGATAATTTCTGTGTAATTAATAATTTTATCAATGATGCTAGCATATTACCAATAAAATGGTTAAGTGACACTCTCGAATACTAAAGACAAATCATGGGGGGAGGGGGTGCTTACAGTTTATATGCCCTTGGAAGAGCAGATGTTCCTGAAGGTGGCAATTAACACTGATTGCTTAATACTTAATGAGAGATAATGAATATCACGATGAGATTTTCTAATGAGCCGATGTTGGTATAACTTTGCTTATGTCACTTACTGCTGGGCAATTTAATCAAAGAATTGATCCCTTCCCCCCCTCCCCCCCATGGTGTAGAGCACAATGGGCTTCTGCACCATAGATTCAATTCCCCTAGTAAAGGTGGGTGGATTCTGAACAAGACTGAGGTGAAAGTTAATTCAATCTCAGCAGATTATCAGCAGACTGAACAACCTACAGGCTTCTGAAAAAGTCCTGATTCTAATTCAATAATTGATTATTAACATGAGTGAGAAAAAATCATTTCTCTAAGATGCTATACCATTTGAAGCATATATGTTTAGTATTGATATTACTTCCTTGTAAACACTGAATTGGAAAGGCATCTATTCAATTTCTGGCTTAGTGTGGCAATCCCAGAAAGGCCTCTTGTTCCATAACAATGCCAGAGCTGTTACCCTCACTCCACCTGGGATTCACCCTCTGATACCCATGCCTTTGCTGCTAAATTGGGCCCATCCACAGGACTGTTCTTCTAATGCAGGTCTTCCTCTCTGGGAAGGCCTCTGTGCTTTTGTCTACACTATACCCAATTTGTCCCTATTCCAAGGGAACTATTCTGATGAAGTTCCTCTCTGGTTAAAGTTGTCCCTCCTTTGGCAGTGCAGGCTTGCTTTCCTGCCCAATATGGCCCTGTTGGCATTCACTGGATCCACTGCCACCTTTGGCAGGAAGAACTAGCCATGAGTCTGGAGTGCACAGGGAAGCTTGTCGCCAGCCTCCAAACACAGGTTAATTCAATTGTTCTCATGGCATTGCAAAACCATTGGTTGTTGGTTGCCATCCTTCAGACCAGATTTTTTGGAGAGGGCTGCTTGAATAGACAGGCTTCCTCAACCCTCTCTCCCACCCTGGCACCTGATATATTGTCTGCCTCACCTCCCATCTGCACCTCTCAGCTGTGGTCTCTATCCATCTTCTCCCAATCTGGATATGCTCCCTATTTCAAAGTTCAAGAGGGAGGGGTCAGATGTTCACGAGGCAGGACTTGATAACTCTTCTGGGTGTAGTGTCAAAATGAGACAGATGAGATACTTTACATGTCATCAGGAGGTAAGCCAGCTTCTGAGTACCAAAAAAAGATGCATAAAACCAGAACAAAGACCCTATCCTTTCACCGAATTAAGCCACGGTGTGGGGGGAGGGCACCCGTCACACATCTAGTACTAAATGGGAAGCCAGCATTTATATGGCACCCGGAGATCTGCCATTCCTCAAACTTTAGCATCTCAGTTTGTAAAACACAGGTGATAATCATAGCCTCACAGGACTGTAGTAAAGACCAAATGAGCTAATCTATGGAAAGTGCTCTGCAAACCTTAAATGTTAGATATTATGTTGTTGTGCTTGGTCACCTCACCACCCTTTCCCTGTAGAAAGGCAAGTCCTTGAAGCCAGCTTCTGGGTTGCTTCTGTCAATGTGCTCAGCACACTGCCCGGAGCACCTGGCACTCAAAAAATGCTTTTCCAGGTGAATGGCTAAGGAACTGGGAAGGAGAGATTCCCTGAGTTGTCCGTAACCACCCAACCAATGAGAATCAGAAGCCCATTTAAATCCATTTTTGGTGACTCCAAGCCCTGGCTGTCTACACAATGCATTTCTGCTTTGAGTCCCTTTTATCTACCTCAAAGAATGAGAGCTTCTTGAGGGCAAAAGGAAGGCTTACTTTTCAATCTGTGCTCCCAGGGTGAAGCAATGGCTTTATCGAGTGCTTTCAGGTGCATCCATTCATTGGTAACAATCAGCCACTAGATTAGAGGGTCTGATGAGACCAGTTTAAAAATGGCCTGTGTTGTTTGTAACAGTCCTGATCTTGGAAATGTTGGTCTGAGATGGCTCCTGCTGATGCTCTACTTAGGGCCAGAGTCATTTGCATTACACTGTGCATTCATTCATTCACTCATTCATAACCTTAGAGGTACTTTTAGCCTCTGCATATGAAGCTATAAAGTCTAGGTCTTTCCTCCAAAGTTCTGGCATTGACCTTCCTTTTCTCTTCTCTCCTCTGAGAAACTCATTTGCCTTCATGGTTTCACCTGGAACCTCTCTTCAGGGGATTTCCAAATCTCTGTCCTAGCCTTGACTATAGAATTAGGTGGTACAGACTCATCCCATATGGTCCCACAGTTTAAGAAGAAGCATCGAAGAGGTCCCGAGTGGAAAAAAAAAAAGTTTTAGAAGCCCTGGTATAGTTTGCAAGACTCAAGAGGCAGAGGGATCTGGGTTCAAATTTCTCCCTCATACATTTACTGGCTATACGTCCCTGGGCAAGGCAAGTAAACACTTCCACCCTAGGTTCCCACCCCCACCCCCAGCCGCAGGATGACAACAGCCCCTACCTCACGGGTCTGATGGGAGCATCTAGCCAGCCTAAGCGTGTGCTACAATGTAGAGTGTTTGTGTAGGGGCTTCATAAACCTAATACAATTGCAATCACAGTAGCTGGTGCATTTCTTTCTGTTATTGTTGACTGCTCTGCCGGACTCCGGCAGACTCCTTCTAGCTCGCCCAGGAGACCCCGGCACCTGCACGGTCCCGCAGCATCTGAGACAGTGTCCAAAAACCCGCCAGTCAAGCAAGTCCCCAGCCCTTCTGAGCCCGAGCCTTCAACACCTTCTTCGGGGTCCTGAGGCGACGAGCGCTGGAGGAGGGGGCCCAGCGCGTGGGGCCACACACATTGTCACAGGTGAGCCCTGACCCAAGGAGCAGCGTGCTTCCCTGGGTGTGTGTGTGTGGGGGGGGGGGAGTGGACAGCCTGGCCCCCTCCTCTCTGCCTCTTCCTTTTCCCATCGTGATTCAGTCCCACCTCCCTGTGTGACTCCAAAGCGGGTCCTGCCTGTGGTTCTGTGTAACTCTGGGCCCCCTCTCACCTGTGACCCTCCCCCCCAAAGCTCTTTGTGATTGGAATTTCTACCCTGATCTACCCTGCCTCCATTCTGAGTAACTCTTGTCATCTTCTTACCTATGATCCTAAGAAGCTCCCCCCTGACCTGGGTCCCTGCCCTTTCCCCTCTTGTGACTCTGGACCCTTTGTGTTCCTGTTCACTCCTCTCTATGCCTGTGGGCTTCCTTCACGGATACCTTACAGAGTCTACCGATCCCTCCCCCACCCCCACTCCACCCCCTCCTACACAACATATACATGCTGCATACAGCTTTCTGGGTGTCTCCGGGCCTTTCCCACCTCATCCTTGTCTCTGTCCGACCTCCCTCTCCCCTGGGAGCCTAACGCGGTGTCTGGCACAGGCTGAACGACATACTTTAAATGTGTCTGGGAGGGCCGGCTGTCAATCATACACCAGCAAGCGCCACGTGGTTATTAAGAGGGATTCCAACCAGAGACGTCCGACTCCAATTCCAGCTAACCCTCCTCCGGGAGGGAGCAAGCTGCCGCGGTGCCCTCTGGGAGTTGTAGTCAGAATCGCGGCGCCTCCCGGGCGCTTCTGGGAGGTGTAGTCTTGCGGCGCCACTTCCGAGCCTCGCTTCGTCGTGGTCGGGCCGGCCTACCTGGTTGGCGGGTCTTACGGAGTTGGGAGGGGGTTTCTTCCTGATACACCCGAGGTGAGTGATTTTCCCCTCCCTTGGGCTAGGACCCGGACCCCGGGGAGAAAGGGACGAGGGTCGAGCCGATGTGGCTCCGGCGGGATGGAAGCCGCAGTCTCTGCGCGGTCCCCGGAGTCTTACTGCCCCTCCTTCGGGGTGGGGGCACCTCCTCCACGACCCCCGCCCATCAACCCTATTGCCCCTCCTCCTGGGCAGAACCCCTCCCCACCCTCCCATCAGCCTTACTGCCTTTTGGGGGGAGGGGGCTGCCTTCGCTACCCCACCATCTGCCTTATTGTCCCACCTCCTAGGTAGACTGTCTCCTCCCCACCCCCACCCCTTATAGCCGGAGGGGGGGGGGAAATGCCTTCTCTTCCCCCGCCCCCCATCAACCCTATTGCCCCTTCCGCAGCAGAAGCCCCCTTCTCAAACCCACCCCTCTTAGGCTTTGGAACCAGGACTGCCTTCTTAGAAGCTGCATTTAATGAGCACCTAATGCTTAGCTCTGGGGTAAAGCTCCAGGTTCCCCGACCCCAGCCCTGGAGGGACTTCCTTCCTCCTAGGGAGGCCCCAGCCCGGCTTTGGGTCTCCCCCTCTGCCAGGGCTTTGCCCCACGAAGCGCTAAACTCTTGTTTGCTGAATACCAGCGGCCAGCTGTCTCCCCGCAGCTCGGTCACACTCGGTGGAAAACTCCTCGGGGGTATATGGGTTTCTACTTTAAGGCTGGGAGTTTCACTTCCTTTGTCCCCACTGCTCATTAGCTGGCGCACTACTGGTGCTTAGTAAGGGCTTGTTAATTGCTAAAAGCCTTAGCCTAGAAGGTTCTTGAATGGGTCTCTGTGGCCCTAGCCTTCTCCATCTGTAAAGGGAGTCGGTGGGATCGTCCCTTCGAGCCCTGAGTCCTGCATCTAGGGGACTCTGCCTTCCTGCTGTGTCTGTGTGCTAGTGCCCTTTCTGGGGGGGGGGGGGGTTAAAAATCATCTAATCTCTTTTTTTTTTCCCATTGCCTGCTTTCCCCCTGCATCCCTCTCCACATCTCTTGTAACAAAGAATTTTTTTTTGTAAAGAGAAACAAAAAAATCAACAAATCAACATGGAAGAAGTCTGATGATATATGGGGAAATGCTGTGTGTGGCCAGTCTGTGTATGCCCTTCTGCCCCTACCTCTGGTTATATCTGACCAACTAGGTCCTTCCAGATGTCATTCTTTCCCTCCCCAAGAGGCACATCTGTCTGGCTGCCTTTCTTAGTGAATAGCTGTGTCCATTCTTCTGGGCCCCTCTCACTGTTTTAGCAGGGTGTGGTTACCAGTGTTTTAGCAGCTTAGATTTAAAGCTGGAAGGTATATCAGAGGGTATCTAGATAGAATGCCAAGGAGCTTTAGTTATTTACCCAAGGCCACATAGATTGTGTCAGAAGTGGTGTTTCAACCCAGGTTTCTAGACTTCAAATCCAGTACTTTCCACTTTCCAACTTTGTCTAGGAAACTGATTGAGTTGCTTTATGTCTTATAAAAATGTCCCGGGATAGTTTTAATGTAGTTAAGTAAAAAGGTCTGGTTTGGGATTCTGAGGACCTGAGTTCACATTTTACCTATGAACCTGTGTGACTTACTTGGGCCTCAGTCTCTTCATCTGTAAAAAGAGCTGTTTGGCTAGATGGCCTCTGAGGTTCCTTTTTGCTCTTAATCTATGAGCAAATTAAAACTTGATTGATGGAAATTCAAACTGTAAGAAATCTTGGCAGTCCATCTCACCAGACCATCTTCACCTTGCAAGTGGGGAGACAGCTGTGCTGAACATGGAAGGAGGGGCTTACTTCACTAGCTGGGGGTGATCAATCGGTAGTCATTTATTAATGGCTCTCTATGTGCTAAGAATTGTGCTCTGGTGAGGATAGAGAATAGAGGCCAAATGCTGTGAGAGAAGACTGTTTGGACAGTGGGGCAGAGAACAGAGAAGACAGGTGACATAAGGAAAGATTCTGGATGTATCCCCAAATTAGCCGGGAGCAAGGACCAAAACCAAGTTTTTTTGTATTGGTTGAGGAAGGATGATGGGGGAAGGAGGGAGGGACATGGTGGGCCTGATGTCTTGTGGCTTCCCTTATAAACCCACTTCCCAATCTTCAGGTGGAACAAAATATGCCTGTTTCCATATCCTTTCTGTTTCTCTGTCCCAATATAGGGGTGTGTGATAAAGTCTTCATTTCCCAGACTTCTTGCCTTCACCTCCAAATTTTACCTCTTTTCCTCTTCTGGTTTGAATACTGGCTTGGCCCCCTCTCCTCCTGGGTTTTTAGTTTTTCTTGGGATTAGAAGTACTGTCAAGCTGGCCGCCCCCCCCCCCCCCTTACTGGCTGCTCTCCACAGGTGCCTGATCACAGGTTTAGGTCCAGCTCCAGTCTTCTCTCTTCCCCTTTTTGCCTGTGAAAGGTCGCTCCTGCTTGAAAGTCTGCCTGAAAAACCTTGGTTCTAATTGCATTCTGTCCCTTAGGGTTTGTACAAACCTGTGGATTCTGTCAGTGCCTCCATTGAAGGGCACTATCCTCCCTCCCCTGTCGGGCTGCACAGCCCTTCAGAACCTTGCTAAAGCACCCCTCCTTCTTCTGTCCCTAGTCAGACTTGGGTCTCCTGTGTATGTGCACTACAAGAGACTTGTGGGTTTATTTTTTGGGGGGTGCTGCTGACTGCTGTGCTCCTAATAAATGCTCCTGAGAAGTGTGTTCCCTCTACATCTCCCCATTTCTGCCGGATTTCTGTCTGTGGTTCTGAGGGTTGCTTACTTCTGGGCAGGTTTGGAGCCCAAGGTTGCACCCTCAGCCGGTGCTGCTCTTAAGTGACTCCCTCTCTCTCCGCAGATGCCCGTGCCTAGGTGCTCGGGGCCCTGTGGAGGGGCCCGGCCAGCTGCCCTGCGGCGGCCTCGGACGGGCGGGGCGGTCTGCAGATCCTGCTTCTGCAGCGCCTTTGAGGCGGAGGTGCTGAGCACACTGCAGACAGGCCGGCTGCTGCCCCCCGGGGCCATAGTGGCTGTGGGCGCTTCAGGGGGCAAGGACTCCACCGTGCTGGCACACGTGCTCCAGGCCCTTGATGCCCGCCACACACTCGGCCTGGACCTGCGCCTGGTGGCTGTGGATGAGGGCATAGGCGGCTACCGGGACGCCGCGCTGGCGGCTGTCCGACGCCAGGCTGCTCGCTGGCAGCTGCCGCTCACTGTGGTGGCCTATGCCGATCTCTTTGGGGGCTGGACCATGGATGAGGTGGCCCGCCGGGCTGCCCAGGAGCCGGGCCGAGCCCGAGCCTGCTGCACCTTCTGCGGGGTCCTGAGGCGACGAGCGCTGGAGGAGGGGGCCCAGCGCGTGGGGGCCACACACATTGTCACAGGTGAGCTCTGACCCAAGGAGCAGGGTGTTTCCCTGGGTGTGTGTGGGAGTGGGGTTGGGGGTGGACAGCCTGTCTCTGCATTTGTCCCCCTACTCTCTGCCTCTTTTCCCATCGTGATTCAGTCCCACCTCCCTGTATGACTCCAAAGCGGGTCCTGCCTGTGATTCTGTGTAACTCTGGGTCCCCATCTCACCTGTGACCCTCCCCCCAGCTGCTCTTTGACTGAAATTCCATTGTGTGCCTGTTCTACCCTGACCCCCATTCTGAGTAACTCTTGTCTTCTTCCTGCCTATGATCCTAAGAAGCTTCCCCCCACCCTCCCCATCTGGGTTTTTGGGCTCCCCCCTC
This sequence comes from Pseudocheirus occidentalis, assembly GCA_028646575.1. Taxonomy (NCBI): domain Eukaryota; kingdom Metazoa; phylum Chordata; class Mammalia; order Diprotodontia; family Pseudocheiridae; genus Pseudocheirus; species Pseudocheirus occidentalis. The sequence continues at coordinate 12,014,719 of CM053596.1, read as the reverse complement.
ACCTGAATCCCTGCCCTTCCCCTTCTTGTGACTCTGGACCCTCTGTGTTCCTGTCCACCTTCATTCCTCTCTCTGACTGTGGGCTTCCTTCAGGGATAGGATACTACTCCTGATTCTACTGATCCCTCCCCCACCCCCACTCCCACTCCTACACAACATATACATGCTGCATACAACTTTCTGGGTGTCTCTGGGCCTCTCCCACCTCATCATTCTGTCTGACCTCCCTTTCAGACCCCTGCCTCACCTCTCTGGGTGTCTCTGGCCCCCTGCCTCACCCCTCTGGGTCCCCTACCTCACCTGGGTGTGTCTGAGCCCCTGCCTCTTCTCTGTGTTTCCTCCCATCCCCAACCTCAGTGGTGCCACTGGCTTGGACCTTGACCAGCTCTTCCCATTTCTGACTCTCCTCAGGACACAACGCAGATGATATGGCAGAGACAGTGCTCATGAACTTCCTTCGAGGGGACTCGGGCAGGCTGGCCCGAGGAGGGACCCTGGGGTCCCCTGGTGAGGGGGGTGCCCTGCCCCGGTGCCGTCCCCTCCAGTTTGCATCCCAGAAGGAGATTGTCCTATATGCCCATTTCCAAGAACTTGACTACTTCTCTGAAGAGTGTGTCTATGCGCCTGAGGCCTTCCGAGGTCATGTCAGGGACCTGCTCAAGGCCCTGGAGGCTGCCCGGCCCTCGGTTGTCCTGGACCTGGTGCACTCCGCTGAGCGTCTAGCCCTGGCCCCTGCTGCCCGGCCTCCACCCCCTGGTGCCTGCACCCGCTGTGGGGCCCTGGCCAGCCGCCCCTTATGCCAAGCCTGTGCCTTACTTGATGGTCTCAACCGGGGGCGCCCCCGTTTGGCCATTGGCAAGGGCCGCAAAGGTTTGGGGGAAGAGGGCGAGGAACAGAGCTGCACTTCCAGGGACAGGGGACGCCCCAACCGAACTGGGGCCATTCAAGCTTTCTAGAGCCTTAAGCCAGAGAAATTCTGGGACCTTATTGGATTCTGGGCTTCTTGTGTGGCTCTAGGGTTCTTGGATGCCAGTAGACCCCTCAGCTGGCCTCTGGGTTCCTCAGGGGAGCCTGGATCCTTGGAAGAAGATTGTGTCTTGCATGGGCTTCTCAGTCTCCCGTAGCTTTTCATGGAGCTTGGAGTGTTGTGTGGGATTCTGGATCTCCTGGGGAAGGGTTCCTGATAGGTCTTGAAATAAACCTTCCAGGTATCCATTGAGAAGCATCTGAATGCGCTTGGGCTTAAAGATTTTTCCTGCTTGGCCTTCTGGATAGAGCTGGGGAGAAGCTAAAGGGTCCTGGATAGGCAGATTCCTGGTCCTGAGAAAAAGGCTGGGCACATGGGACTTTTAATGGTGAAGGGAGGACCTTGGTGGGAGGGCGGGGTGCCTCTGTCATGGAGGATTTTGAAGTCATACTCAGGGAGAGACACCAGGAGAGAAAAAGACATGGGGAAAGGTAAGGAGCTATTCCATGGGGATGGATGGGGTGTGGGGCAACAGGGTGCTGTAACCACAGGAAGGAGGCCAAAAACTTGGCAGACTTTTCTCCTGGCCTTTTGGAAAACCTTGTTCATTCTGTCAGCTCAGCACCTCCCTTCTCCCCAAGCTTGTTCTGACCACCCCAAACTTCAAGGGTCCCTCTGCCTTTTCTGAGGTATTTCTTCTCTAGGGCCAAGCCCACCTTTCCTCCAGGGAGCCCTCCCTTGACCAGCATCTTCTCTGTCTGGGTCTCCCAGAGGTACAGATCTCCACACCTCCATCCCCTCCCAGACAAGGTCCTCAGCCCACAGAGGTCAAAGGTTTAGGGAGGGGCCTTAGAGGCCAACTAGCCAGACCCCCTGTGATCACCGACAAGAGGAGGTTGGGATCCTGAGAATGGCGAGACCCATCCAAAGATCCCGCAGGTAGGAGTGAGGGGCAGAGCTATGATTCACCCTAAAGTGTCCTTGCACTGACCCTTCAAGGCTCCTCTGAAATAGAGCTGCATTAGTCAGCAGGCTCTCGCCCTGAGTTTCTAAGTTTCCCAATCCAATCCCTTGACAGGCCAGAGCTCAGGCATGAATTGTACTGGGTGCGTGCTCTTTGGGTCCAGGTCGCAGCTCCCTGATCATCCCTCCTTTTGACCCTCTGCAGGGTGTCCCATCACATCCAGGGGGTGATGTTGTGGAATGGGAAGAACAGGATTTATTTCCATCTTTTTCTGCTTGCTACCTGTATGACCTTGGGCCAGTCACCTTCCTTTCTCTTGGATGTCAGTGTCCTCATCTCTACGAGTAGGGACCTGGAGTAGCTGAAGTCCATCTGTTCTGCCCCAGAGTAAGTTAGCCTGGGCAGTGAATGTGTAAGACTCAGTCGTGGACAGCAGGTGGCCCAGAGACACTTCAAATCAGTCCCCCAATCCCAGCTGCTCTCAGATCCAGCCATCTGCTGCTCCTGACCCAGAGGAGGCCCCAGGGAAAGGAATCTACAGACCTTCTCCAACGTCAGTTCCGGGGTGCTGCATCTTGCTGGTCTCATGGACCCCTTTGACAGTCTAGCTAGTGAAGCCTTTGAGCCCTCTCAGAAAGTTTTCAAATCTATAAAATACAGATTACAAGGAAATACCATTATTCTGAAGGATTTTTTTTTCCCTATGTAAGTTCCTGGACCCTCTGAAAGATTCCCCTAAGAATCTGGGGGAAGACTGGACCTCGGTTTAAGAACCTTGTGGACTTAATGATGCAGAGAGTCAGGGACTTGCCCAGAGTCAGGCAGGTCAACAACAGAGGTTAAGTACAAATCCAGATCTCAGGTAGCTGAGAAAAACTACAGAGTGAGGTGTGTGTAAGGAGCAGCTGGATGGCTCAGTGGATAGAGTCAGGAAGACTTACCTTCTGCAGTTCAAGTCCAACTTCAGATACTTCCTAGCTGTCTGTCACCCTGCTTGTCCCAGTTTGCTCATTCATAAGATGAGTTGGAGAGGGAATGGCAAATCACTCCAGTATCTTTGCCAAGAAAACCCCAGTGGTCATGGAGAGTAACAAAAGGTGTATGGGATGAGGAGGGCCCAAATCCCTAGGTCCAAGAACAAAGCTCTTTCACTCTCGCCTTTTCCCTTCTCCTCAGATCAGGGCAGCTCACAGACTTTTTACAGGGTACCCCACGAATCCCAAAGAAAGAGAAATGGGCCAAAGGTCGCGTTCTGTCTTAAAAGAGAGGTAGTGGGGGCGGCTAGGTGGTGCAGTGAATAGAGCACCGGCCCTGGAGTCAGGAGGATCTGAGTTCAAATCTGACCTCAGAAGCTTGACACACTTAGGGCAAGTCACTAAAACACAATTGCCCTCCAAAAAAAAAAAAGATGATAGTAATCACAGAGACCCCCATGAGCCCTGGGTTTGGAGTTCAGTTACTGGCTCTGGTGTGGACTTAGGCAAATCACAACGTCCTGGGCCTCAGCCTTCTGCTGGTTGCTGCTGTTTGTCCTTTCTAATGGAAGAGACCTGACGTCAGGGAGGTGAGTCCAAGACCTGAAAGTGAATTGGATTTAAGTGATAGAAGGCAGAGCAGAGTCACCAGCCTCACTGTCTCCTCTGGAGCCATCTGGGTCTAGGGGCCAGATGTGGATCAGGACCAGGGTGCAGTGGGGGGACCTTGGCCTTTTCAAGCTAAGGACTTTAACATGTCCCAGTTGGGGCAAAGCCCATTCTGTGATTAAAGCTTAACAAGAAATGAAGCTGTGTGTGGCCTCTTAAAAAAAAACCAAAACACAAATCCGGGAGGGGAAGACCCTCAGGGTTTCTGGCCAAAGCTAAAACAATTGCTATAGACGTTCATTCTGAGTAAATCCGGACCCAGAGTCCTGGGACCTATAACTGGCCAAAGAGCCTGAGTGATTTGGGCTTAAGACTGGTCTTGAAGAGAAAGGGGAAAAAAATGTTTCGGAGATTCAAAATTATGTTCCTTTTGGGCAAGGCACTCGCTGGTAAGGGTGTGATACCTGCCCCATGTGGACTAAGAGAAAGAGAGAGAACAAGGAGCCGTGTCACCCAGTGGTCCATTTCAGGGTCCCCAGGGTGCAACTCGTTTCTACTCACAGAGGCTGCTGTTTGTCCTTCTTGAAGAACATCATGACATCAGGGAGGTGATGCTAAGACATGCATGTAAATTGGATTTAAGTGATGTTTGCTGTTGAAATGAGGGAATTGGACCCCAGAAACCAACCTCAAGTCGTGTGATCTTGAGACCTTCCAAGGGCCCAGGCAGTAGGAAGACAAAGGCAGAAAGTAAATCAGAAGAGATGTGGGAGACAGAAGCAGACAGAGCCAGGGCTCGGAACCTTCCTGGTTTCTCCCTCAAGCTGCCTGTCCAGTGAGAGTGGATACCTCCTCCCTGAGTCAGAGCATCAGAGAGGGGCTGAGGGCTGGGGGCTGGCCCCAGTGAAAGGTGAATTACAATAATTATGGCATTCAAGAGGCTGGGAGGGGTTGAAGTCCGAGCCAGGAATTCTCTGCTCACCTCCAAATCCTAGTCCGCAACACCCCACTCGTCCCTGCCCAGTTTTAGTGTTTCTTCCTTTCACGCCCCCCCCCCCCACTTCTTTTTCTTCCTAATGGATAGAGACCTGGGCTGTGAGTCAGAGGACCTGGGTTGTGGCTTCGATGTTTATTGGCTGGATGACATGTGTCAGATCTTTTAAATCTCTCCACACCTCAGTTTTCCCCACCTATAAAATGGACACAATACTTGCATCACCTGCCTCATGGGGCATTTGTGATTAGAGTGCCTTATAGTGCTCTAGACGTTGGATATTATTAATAAAATAGCTTATTTCCACATCATTTTTTTTTTTTTACTTTCCATTGGCCTTTTGTCTATTCATGTTTCCCTGGTTGACTCCTGTCTATTTCTTATGCTTTGTGGCTACATTCTCCTTTCCATCCCCATGTCCCCATCCCTATTCAGAGGATCCTTTGCTGTGACCTAAGGCGAAGGTAGGTAGCTAAGACCTGCCACCCCTACCCCCTAACACCAGCTTACCTAGTAGCAGGGAGCTGGGCACCTTCTGAAGAGGATAGGGTTGCTCTGGAGACCCCAAAATACCAACATGTCGGGTTCTGCTGAATGAATTCAACTCAAGTCTTCTCAGGCAAAAAAAAGTAAAGTTTATTAAAAGTTCTCCATATGGGGTAGATTCTTGCAGAGCCTAGGTATCTGTGAAGGGGGCAAGCAGCCAGAGTTAAGTGACCCAGAGTAAGCCTGTGCTGGGTCGTTCTATGGGGCTCTCACACCACAAAGAGGGAAGATGGAGTCTTATGTACAGAGGAATCTAGGGGTGGTTCAGAGGAGGAGTTTGGGAAGGGTCTTCAAGAGGAGTTAATAAGGTCAATGCAAGGGTGGATCTATTTTTTGATAGGCTCAAGGGTAGGAAGGAGATGAACAATGGAGTGCTGGGCTAGTAACAGAGATTTGGGCCCCACCACAATGAAATACTTATGGCCTCTGCAAATGCCTCACTCAAGTGGGAAGATTTAATCAGACTTCAAGGGGGCTCCCAGAGCCTGCACCTCCTCACTTCCAGTTTAAGAGGTCTCCCAGTCAGTCCCCATGTCTGGTTACTTGTTACACTCTCTCTGTGTCTTCTATCCACTGGCTTTCCTAGCACTGCATCTGCTCTCTGTGGGGGTCTCTTCTCTGCCTCTCCCTGATCCTGTAACTATGTCTCTCCTAGCTTTCCCAGTGTCAATGGATTTATGATGGGAAGAGACAATTCCTTTATTTTAGAGACAGAAAAAGGCCCACATATTTAAGGGATTTGTCCGTTGCCACAGGGATAGTAGGAAGTACTGGGGGCTGGGAGGCAGAGACTTTCTCACCTTATTGACAAGCTCCGTTTGTGGTTCTGGGTCACCCTCACCCCATCACTTCATCTCGGGCAGATCTTTGTTCCACTAACTCAGGTTCCCACATATCTTCCCTAGCACCCCTGGCTACTCACCAATTTCCCTTTTTTGTCTCTGTCTCAGTCTCAGGCTGGGCCTGCCAAGCTCTCCCTTTCTCGTTCACTCTCAGCCCTCCTTCCCTAATCCCTTTTCTCATTTCCTTTCTCTAAATCTGGACCCAGCCCTGATCTTGTCCCCCACCCAATTTTCAGCTCCTTCGGTTTCCCCTTCAAACACAAGCTGCTTGAGGGCAGAGACTTTTTTTTTCAATCTTTTTTTTTTTTAATTGTATTTGGATTCCCAGCACTTAGTCCAATGTTGGCCCTTTAGCACCAAATAAATGCTTCAGCACATCGCCACATTCCTCAAGCTTCCATCTCTTTATGTCTCTCTCATTTATCATTCAGTAAACAATTATCAAGGGGCAGCTAGGTGGAAGTCATTTCACCCTGTTGTCCTAAAAGGAAATGGCAAACCAGTCCAGGATCTCTGCCAAGAAAACCCCAGATGGGTTCACAAAGAATTAGACTCAAATAAAAACAATTATCAAATGCCTGTTACAATCAAAGTAGTTTACCTTCTACCAAAAGGTCCATCTTTCCTTAGCTTTAGTACCTTCTCTCTCAGATTATCTTCAATTTGCCCTATCCACCCATCCATCCATCCATCCATCCATCCATCCACCCATCCACCCATCCACCCATCCACCCATCCACCCATCCATCCATCCATCCATCCATCCATCCATCCATCCATCCATCCATCCATCCATCCCTTCTCTACTTCCTAATATCTGTCTACTTCTCATCCACCTCTATCATCTGTTTAGCATCTCTACCTGTCCATCATCCATCCTCTGTACATACATGCATATTGTTTAGATACTGTCTGCCCCTTTACACTGTGAGCTACTCCAGGGTAGGGACCATGATTTTGGTCATGCTTCTATTGCCTGTGCTCAGTCTGATGCCGGGCACACAAGTAAGCACTTAATAAATGTTTTTTGACTGACTGGCTGACCTACTGACTCTCATTGCCCACTTGCTCCAGAAGCTTTGTCTCAGTTCTCCCCCCTTACATGGACCCCAGCCCCAACACCAACTCCTTCCCTGTTAGGTCTCTCCCCGATTTTTAACCTCGCAGGACAATAGGTAACTTTGATAAAACATTTTAAAGTTTGCAAAGCATTTCAGAGAGGTTAACTCCTCCAGGCTTCACAACAACCCAGCTAGTAATTTCCCCATTTTACAAATGAGGGCACAAGCTGCATGTTGTAACTTTCCATGGGTGATATGGTTGACTAGTGACTAAAACAGGATTTGAACTTATGTCTCCCTTCAAGTCCAGGACTCTGCTTTTGCTATGGCTCTTTCTTAACAGCCTCAGTCTTCAGATCTTTTAAGTTGAGTGATTTTAGAGGCTGTCTTCTCCAACGCTTTCATTTTACAGATGAGAAAACTGAAGCCCACAAAGCTTAAGTAATGAGGAAGCACATTTAAAGCTTTTTAATAAAATATATTTTTAAAATTTTGCATGTTTAAATATAAATTTCCCCTAGCTTTTTCCCGGAAGGTTGGAAAGAACAAAAAGGGTTTTCTTAGGGAAATAATGGGTAAAGGCAGTAAGAATTTAACAAAAAGCTTTTATCTAGATAAAGTCTCTTCTGGTCTGTTTGGGGCTGGGACCCACCTAAGGGTAAGTAGCTGGCTTTTACATTCAAGGTTAAGGTATGGATTCCAACATCTCCAAGGAATTCTTTTCAATTGTTAAGGGGAGCGGTCCAGGAAGGAACTGAGTGGTGAATATTCTCAGGTGCTAACCCTGGACTATATTTTAATCATTCCTTTACCTCCTTTCCTTTTTGTCTTGGTGCCCAGAGTCTAGTTGGAGGGTATGGAGCTGGGGTGAGGGGACCGTGCCAGTTTGGACAGATCGCTGCCTAGGTAGAGAATGCTAAATGCAACTCTCTTTTTTTTTAGACTAGAGTTTCATTGGCATAGTCCCATATCGCTATTAATTCTTTTTCTACCGTGATTTGCCCAGTGTCCTATCAGTAAACAAGCCTTTATTAAGTGCTTGTTCTAGGGATGCAAAGAAAGGCAAAACCCAGTTTTTGCTTTCAGGGACCCCAGTCTAGTTTGGGAAGCTGCATGTAAATAATTAAATATGTACAAGAGTTGTGCAGAAAACACGGAAGGGGGAAGACACTTGGCGGAGGAGGTGAAAAGGGTAAAAGTCTCCTGCACAAGGTGGGTCTGGAGCTGAGTCTCAAGGGGGAATTTGAAACCAGCTCTTATGCCTCTGGGAAGCTTGGTAGCCAAGTGTAATTGGGTATAGGTATCCAGGTAGCTTTGTGACCTTGGGCAAGCCACTTCGCTCTGTTTGCCTCAGTTTCCTCATCTGTAAAATGATCTGGAGAAGGAAATGGCAAACCACTCTAGTATCCTTGCCAAGAAAACCCCAAGTAGGGTCACCGAGAGTCTCACGACAGAGCCAACAGTAACAATTTAGGACTCCAGGAACAATGCCACCAAGCTCAGATTCTTCCCGTCTCCCCCAACCCCTCCCCCCTCCAGTGTCTTGGTCCTTGGGATGACTGGCTCCCTCCCCACCTCTCATTGTTTCTACCTCACCCCTCACTTCCTGCGCTGGACTGCTAGGATTCCCACCCCCTCACATTTCTTGGTTTCTGGATTAGAATCCAGAACCATTGGGCGGGTGCTCATTAACCTGAGGACTCCACAATAAAAGCATTCTCTGGTCACCGGGGCGGGGGCTGCCTTCACCTGAGATAAAAAACCACCCAAGACTTCTTGGAAAGGAGACAAGAGGAAGAGACCTTCTGCTGGACCAGCCCGTCTCTGGGAGACAACCCTTCCCCGGGGGACACCTGGCCCTGGACCTCTTATCTGCGGTCCTTCCTCATTCTCAGCCTCTGCCGCACTCCCTCCAGTCAGGGGCACATCTGCCTCTGTCTCCGCCACTGTCTCACTACATCCATTTCTGTGTCTGGATTTCGGAGCATAAGTGATTCTGTTTGCCGGTTTTTATCCGCTTGTCATCAGACTTCCCCACACCAATTAGACAGCTCTTCAGAAATGCTCTTCCTGTTCTTAACACTGCCTCTTCTGTGGGTCACTGGTAAGTGGTTCGGGTGGCATGGAGCCAAAGGCTGTGGAGGGGAGAGGAGACGGGAGGTGGGGTCCTTTTGGGGAAGAGGAGAATCTGGCAAGTAGGAAGGGACCTTTGGAAGGGAATAGGCATTTATTATCTGTATAAAATATATAAGCACCTACTCTGCCAGGTGATATATGAGGTGCTTTTGTTTTTATTAAACAAGAATTTCCTCATTTGACTTCTAAGCAACCCTCTGAGGCATCTGGAGAGACTATGGGCAAGAATAGGAGAAGGAAGTCTAGGAGGGGGAAATGATTTGAGTTGGACAAACTTGAGGAGGAAGGGGCTGTGTGAGAGGATGATGAGGGGTGACAGGAAGACAAAGGAGCTGAATGGCTTTAGGAGAATGTTGTGGGAGATCCTCTCAGATGGGAGCCATCAAAGATTACAAGAAGGATTGGATCTTGGAGATTGCAGCTTTAGGAAGTCTCAGAAAGTAAATGAGTGGTTCAGAGGGGCGGGGCAGGGCAACAGAATGGTGGGCTCTGAGGAGACTTGAGGGTGGGTACAGTTTTGTAGGAGTCTGTGGAACTGGGTGTGTGTGTCTTTGTGTTGGGGGTGCCGAATGCAAGACCTTGAGAGACAGGAGGCAGTGAAGTTAGGTGATAGTCAATCAGCCATAGTTTATGAGAAGGGAGTTCACATAGGAGAACAAGTGGGCCAGGAGAAGAGATTGGGTCTTGGAAGTTTGAGAAGACTGCCTCTGATTCCTTATCTCCAAATTCCTTTCTCCAGCCAATGCAGAAAGGAATGAGGATAAAATCATTGGTGGTCAAACGTGTATTCCCTACTCCCAGCCCTGGCAGGCCGCGCTCTTCATCAATCAGAATTTCCACTGTGGGGGTGTCCTGCTGTCCAATCGCTGGGTCCTCACAGCGGCTCACTGCAATCACTGGTGAGTCCGGGGGGGGGGGG
>CM053596.1:11965736-12004607 GCA_028646575.1 Pseudocheirus occidentalis | reverse complement strand
CTTGGTTCTTCGCCGTGTTTGCTACCGGGGCCCCCCTCTCTTCCTGGGCCTCAGTTTCCCCATCAGTCAGCTGAGAGGGATTGGATGTGCCCTGAGGGTCCCTCTTGATTTAGGGTTCTCTAGGGATCAGGGCTGAGGGAGACTGGAGAAGAATTTTAATCAGGCTGTGAAGGGTTGGTGGGGAGGGGGCTAGCAGTTGGAATTGGGAGTGCCAGATTATAGTCAGACTGAGCAAACTTGCCTTCTTACCAGGAACCTTCGAGTGTTCTTGGGAAAACATTACATCAATCGTCGGGAGCCCTATCAGCAAATACTCAGGGTGGAGCGCCGGGTTCCCTACCCCAACTACAACCCCAGGACCACCAACAATGACCTCCTGCTGCTCTACCTGGAGAAGCCAGTGAAGCTGACCCGCCAAGTTCAACCCATTCAACTGGCACAAAACTGTGTCAATCCTGGCACAACTTGCCTCGTGTCTGGGTGGGGTACTGTGTCCAGTCCTTTTGGTAAGGACATGTGGGTCACAAGGAGGGACTTAGCTAGGACTGAGTGTCTGATTAAGGGTACTGGGTCCTTGCTTTAGGTCCTAGGGATAAACCGGCCCCCCTCTCCCTCTGGCTATAGCCAAATATCCCAGTGCCCTCCAGTGCCTGCAGATCAGTGTCATATCTGAGGAAGACTGCAAAAAGGCTTACCGAAAAGCTATCACTTCTGGCATGGTCTGTGCTGGAGATGCGGAAGGTGGGAAGGACTCTTGCCAGGTGAGCCCCAGGCCCCAGAAAGCACAGAATGGGACTGGTGGGGGTGGGGGTGGACCCTGTGGCTCTGTCCCACCTGGGTTGAGAAGTCCATCGGAAGTGGGAGGTGGACTGGGATAGAAAATCTTTATAGCGACTCTTTCCCTTGCCCATGTGTCAATAATTCTTACTGCTTTCCTTTCTTTCTGCCCTGGTCTCTGTAGGGTGACTCTGGAGGCCCCTTAGTGTGCAATGGGGTCCTGCAGGGTCTGGTGTCGTGGGGCATGGAACACTGTGCCCTGCCGGGGTATCCTGGGGTCTATACCAACCTGTGCCGTTACCGCTCCTGGATCCTAAATGAAATGCAAAAGAAGAATTGAAGAATTGACAAGCTCCCCTCACAGCCCCAGGAGGACTGCCACCTGTCCAACCTGTCCCCAGTCCCGCCTTCAGGAACAGGTGGCCTGAAACTACCACCCCACACCCTACAAAGAAACCTTCCCCTTTGCCAAAGACAGGACTTGGCTGTCCTGACTTGCCAAGTATGGACCCAGGTTTCCTAGACCCATCTCTAGTCTGGATTTGGATACATGGAAAGGGGATCAAAAGGATTTAGAGATGGAAAGGCTTTTAGACTCTGAAATAGCAGGTCTGGAAAGGACCTTTTAGAAAGACCTTATACTCAGATTTTTACAAATGGGGAAACTGAGGGTAAAAGTGTCTGCCTAATGTCACATAGCTAGGATGTCATAATTCAGCACAGTTCAGCGTTCTCTACCTGATCCTGGGGTCTGAAGGCAGATCCATCCCCAACTTCCCAGGACCCAGCCCCTTTCATGAATCCACTGCCTTGCTCAGGTATCCAGAGTGAAAGGTAATTTAGCAAGTCCCTTTTGGTCCCTGCTTCCCCAACAGTCTTGGATGAATAAAACCTAAGGGACTTGCTTTGTGACTGGGATGTGCTGGTTTTTCCTTGTGACTGGGACAGCCTGTGTGATTGAGGAGGGAATGTAAGAAAAAATGGGGGAGGGGGCGGCTAGGTGGCGCAGTGAATAGAGCACCAGCCCTGGAGTCAGGAGTACCTGAGTTCAAATCCGGCCTCAGACACTTAACACAAAAAACTAGCCGTGTGACCTTGGGCAAGTCACTTAACCCCAACTGCCCTCCAAAAAGCAAAAAAAAAAAAATGGGGGAGAGGGGAAAGAAGCCGGCTGGAAACAGACTGCCTGGAGCCTCCTGGGCTAGGACCTGACCTCCACCATGTACAGGGAGGTCCCTCCCCATTCCCTGTGGCCTCCCTCAACATTCACACCTTTGTCCTCATTGCTTCCCCTCTGCGTCCCTGTCCCCAAATGACCTCCATCTTGCTATGCTGTCAGTTTCACCGCCTTCCATGGCTGCTTTGTCACTGTCCCCACTTCCTCTTGGCCTTCTCCTAGCTCCTTTGACCTCCTTATCACTGTCCCTACACCCCCAGACACCCCATGGCATTCCTATGCCTCCCTGTCCTTGGGACCTGAATGCTGCTGACCCTTTGTTCCCCTGGCCTTTTGGGCCCCTCCCCAAGGCCCCATCCTTCTTAATAAGCTAGATATCAATTCCTGCTTTTTAGAGCTACACTGGGACAGGTGGTGAGCAGAGGGAGGATATTTCCCCCCTAAAATAGTTTTATCTATTTCTCAGTTCTTGGCCTCAGTCTATATTACTGTAGCTTTCTTGTCTGTCTGTGGGTTTCTGTTCCTTCTGAACCTGGATTGTCCCCTAGTAGCTGCCATGGAGATCCTGGCACACTGGGAAGGGCCTAGGATCCAGATGCCAGCTCTGGTTCTAGCTTCCTGGGGTCCCAAAGTCACAGGTCCATAGAGCCCCTTCCAACTCTGAAACTGTGCTCCCTCCTGGCATCTGCTTCTCCAGGTTTCTTGTGGGCCCCAGGGGCTGGGAGTGGGCAGATAGCAACCACCCCTTGCCAACCAGCCCTTCCAGTTGGGCACAGACAATGGGCACCTAATTAGCAAGGAAATTTAAAGAGGCGTCATTAACCCCTGGGGGACAGCTAGTGGGAAGGGCCCAGGCTCCCAGCTGCTTCTGGCTCAGGCCGAGGCAGACCAGGGGCCCAGAAGTACTGGACTCTGCTTCTCCCTCTCTGACTTCATCTCTGTTCTATTAGTACTGCCTGTGGACTTATTTGGCTTTGGCCTTGGTGATCAGCCATTTATTAAACATCTGTTGCCAGGAACCTACCAAGCTCCAGGGATGCAAATTAAGGCAAAAACAGCCCCTGCCCTCATGGAGCTTATGGTCTAATGGAAACAGCATGCAAACAACCATGTATTTTTTTTTTTAAGCTATAAAGGGGGTTTTGTTTGGTTTGATTATTCTTGACCCAATTTGGGGGATTTTCTTGACAAAGATACCAGAGTGGATTGCCATTTCACTCTCCAGCTCATTTTACAGATGAGGAAACTGAGGCAAGCAGTGACCGTGACTCTCCCAGGGTCACACAGCTAGGAAGTCACATTTGAACACAAGGAACTGAGCCTTCCTAATTCTAGTGCTCTATGGTGCCACCTAGCTGACCATGGAGGCTGCATTAGAGGGAAGGCACTGGCTTTGAGGGGCACCAGGAAAGGCCAGGTCTTAGAGCTTTCCAGGCTTGGGGAACAGCCCTGGAACATGCCCAGAGACAAGAGATGCTACATGTGGAACCCTGGGTGGATCCGATCCATGGGGCAGAGTGAGGGGCATTCGAAGGGCTTTGAATGCTGAGCACGTGCTGTTGTATTTGATCCTGGAGGCTCAGGATCGGAGCCTCTGGACGAGTAGGGGGTTACACGGTGGTCCCTTTAGGAAAATCACTGGTAGCTGGACAAAGGATGGACAGGAGTGGGCAGAGACCTCCTCCCATTAACTACTGAAGAAGCAGGGTCAGAGAGCCTGCACCAAGGGCTGTTGTGGTTTGTCCTTGGTCCTGGAGGAGAACGCGACAGCAGGGAGGTGATGCTGTGACATCCAAGTGAATTGGACCTAAAGGGCGCAGGACTGTGCAAAGTCCGGAGCCATCTGGGTCCGATGGCCAGATAAGGATCAGCCCGGTCGGAGATGGCCCAGGGTGCAAAGGAAACCCTAGCCCTTGGAGGCTGAGGACTTTCACAGGTCTCAGTGGCTGAGTCCCTGGAGGGACCGGCTCCACCATTTTGTTCCACTCTCCATTTTTCGTCGCACTCCAATAGAATGGAAGGTCCGTGAGGGCAGGGTCTATTTCTCTTATCTCTAGTCTCAGCCCCAGGCTTTGTGTCTGTGGCCATTAATTAAGGTCTCAATGCGTGGTCAGGCATCTCTCCCTTCTGTTCAGCAAATATTTACTATACACGGACCACTAGGGGGCGCAGTGGTTAGAGGTTTGGAGGCTGATCTAGTCCCAGACACTAGCTGTGACCTTGAGTGAGTCACTCAAGCGCTGCCTGCCTCAGTGTCCTCTGTAAAAAAGATGAAAAAGCAACACAGTCCCAGCTCTCAAGGAGTTCATAATCCATCACCACACAAGCAAACAGAGAGGATGGGGAAAGGGGGAGGACGAAGAACGGATTCAAAGAGTTTTGGAAAAAGAGGGAACGGTGTGGGGGAAGGATTCAGGATGGTGCCTGGGCTGCACCTTGTACCTTCCCATCGGTCAGGCACCGCGGAGAGCCGGAGTCGAGTCCGAAGTGAAGCATCCCTGACCTCAAGGAGCTTGCGTTCTAACTGGGGAGTTGGCATGAATATATATGTATATACTTATATAATATGTAAGTATATTAGTTATATATTATATATACTTATATATAATATATAAGTATATATATAAAAACATACATATACTTATATATTTATATATTTGTGGATACTGGTGAGCATTATGTTTTACAACTCTCTCATTTGACACAACAACCCTGGGAGGCAGATGCTGTCATCATTTCCACTTTACAGTTGAGGAAACTGAGGCAGACAGATTACATAACCAAAATCACACAGAGTGTGATCTGATGGCTTTGAGCAGCTTTGTCTCGCATCCAGTTAATAAGACTTCCACAATAAAAAGTGAACAGCATCTAGAAAGTGCCTGATACCGAATTTGAACTCAGATCTTCCTGACTCCAGAGTCTGCCTCTAGTACAAGACAGTTGGAGGGGTGTACTAGCAGCGGGGGATAGCCAGGAGTGTCTAGGATGGTAGCAGGGAGTGGGGGGAGGATCATCTGATTGGGTTAGTGACTGAGGAAAGGAAAGAGCAGAGTGTAGACCCTTTCTCCTGCTGGTGAGTCCTTCCTGCAGCCACTCTTCACTCTCAGGACTTAGCTACCTAGTTCTGCAGGGCTCTCTCTCCCATCCCTCCGAGATACCCTTTTTATGTGTTGTCCTTCCCCTTGAAATGCAAGCTTCTTATGGGCAGGGCTTGTTCCTTTTTGTCTGTTTTATTTCTAGCACTTAGCATGGTGCTGGCACTGCCAGGCTTGCTGATTCACTTCTGATGAGTCTAGAGTGTCAGGTTGGAGCCAGACTGAATGGCAGGCTGAATGACAGCTGCTCAAAGCCGTCGGACTCTATGTGATCTTGGCTAAGTAATCTGTCTGACTCAGTTTCCTCAACTGTAAAGTGGAAATAATGACAGCATCTACCTCCCAGGGTTGTGAGATCCAACGAGATAGTTGTAAAACATAATGCTCACCAGTATTTACATACATACATACATATACAATATAATATATACTATACTATATTATAATATACATATATAACACATAATATATATGTATATATTATATTATTATATATATTGTATTATAACATATACATTATATATATACATTCCAGCTCTCCAATTAGAATGTAAGCTTCTTGAGGTCAGGGATGTTTCACTTCGGCCTTGACTCCAGCTTCTGTTTTCTCAGAACAATAGGGAGACACTGGAGGATTTTGCTCTGGGTGATGACATGGTCCTTAAATTCTCCATACTGACCCTTCCTTTTATTTTTTGCCTTTTTTTTGGAGGGGCGATTGGGGTTAAGTGACTTGCCCAAGGGCACAGGGGTTGTAAGTGTTAAGTGTCTAAAGCTAGATATGAACTCAGGCCCTCCTGACTCCAGGGCGGGTGCTCTATTGGCTTTGCCACCTAGCCACCCCTGACCCTTTACTCTGATTTCCAACTGCCCTGATCTTTAGCCTTATATCCACCCAATCCTAGACTGAACAGTGCTACCTACCAATCATGGGCCAAGAACTGAGCTTTTCTTTACATAGAGCTGGATAAGAATGGATGGGACTTAATTGGTCTGGGCAACTCCTGGAGACTGCCTTCTCTGCCAAAGGTGGTGACAATTTAATGACTTGCCCACAGAACTTGGCATTATGTGTCAAATTCAGAATTTGAACCCAAGACTTCTGGTTCCCAGGCCGTTTCCATCTAACATACCACATGTCCCCCTGCACTGAGTCCTATACCTTGGGTAAATGAACTTGAAGCATAGGCAGCTACCATTTCTCCCCACTAGGGGGCGCCAAGTTCATGTATGACCCAGACAAATTCTGATCCAACATTCTTCTCAGCTCAGTTCTTGAATCCAGCTGAGGCATCCAATCCAACTCATCCCTGAACAGGAATCCTTTCCACAACTTTCTGGAATTCAGCTCCATTCAAAGACTTCCCCTAAACCATTACCACTAGCCCCAAGTCCATTTATAACCCTAAACTCATTCCCAAAGATCTTATTCCTCTTTCTGACTTTTCATAAGCTATGCCCAATAAAGCATGTAAAAGATTGGATTTGGCAGGCTCTTCTCGTCCATAGTCATCCCTTTTCTTACCCTTTCAAGTAGACACTGGGGAATACCAAGAATGTCCTTGGGAAGAGAAGGAGTAAGTTCTAAACACATGCAGAAAGCAGCTGATATGGGATGGGGGGAAGGCAGAAGAGAGGTGATGGAGGGCATGGAAAGGGAGGAGGAGGAAGCCTGAAAGGGTAGGGTAGGGTAGGGGGAAGAAGGAAGAGGCGGTGGTTTTAGGGAAGAGTGGGTGGCTCTGGGGAAAGGGGATGGGTGGAGTTTGGAGTTCAAGTGTGGGGGTGGATGGGGCAGGATTAGGGTTAGGTAGGGCTGAGGTCAGGGCTCAGGTTAAGGGCAGCACCAGGGGTGGGACAGGGACTGGGTGACAATGCAATGTGGGATTATGCTAGGGTTGGTTGGGGTTGGAGAAAAGGTTAGAATTAGGATAATAAGTGATTTGGGATAAATTGAAGGCTGGAGAGACAAAGAGACATCCATTCTAACCTTCCCTTCTGTTTGGATTCAATATTGGATTTGCAGTTGCATTTTGAGTTGATATTGTAGTTAGGGCCAGTGATGGGTATGAAACTTAATTTAGGCATAGATTTGGGATCCATATGAGATCCAGGTTACTTTGGGTTGTGTGTGAAGGATATGAATTGGAATTAGGGATGAGGCTGAGATTGGGGATGGGCTGGGAGGGGATTGGTCATAGAGCTAAGTATTGAGTTGAACTTGAGAACAGTAATGAGCATGGGGCTGGGTTTGGAATTAGGAAAGAAGATGGGGATGGAGATGGGGATGGGGATGGAGCTGGGAATTGAAAACAGGATTCCAGGATGGGTTGGTGTTTGTAATGGGAAAGGGGATATGAGTATGGGGTTAGGAGTATGGATGTGGATAGTGTGGGGAATATGTAGTGGGCTCCCCATTCTCCAAATGTCCACCTGGATCAGAGTATGGATGGGTTCATCCAGCCCAAGGGGCCCTAAGAACAGGGCTCAGAACTGGATCCCAGCAAGTCTGGGAAACTCCACCCCCTTGGGGTGCCCAGCCCAGCCTGGGGGCCCTAGATGGGGCTGTCAATATGGGGATTAGTGAGGGGGTGGAGGGGGAAGACATGGATAAGGAAGAAATTGCAAGCTCATGGGGGAGGGAAGTCATGGGTTAAAAGCTTCAGGACAAGGTGGCCTTCAAAGGAGACTGGAGCTGGAAGGAGAACGAGGAGCCCCTGAGGTATTGAGGGCTGTGAGGCACTTTGGGAGGGGAGAAGAGAAGGGAGAGAGGAGAGGAGAGGACAGGAAAGAAGAGGAAAAGGGAGAGGAAAGAGGGGCAAAGAAGAGAGGGAGAGGTAAGAGGAGAAAGAAGAGAGAAGAGGACAGTAACAAGAGACCAGTAAAGGGGGAGAAGGGAAAAGAGAAAAGATAGGAAGGCAGGATCCAGGAGAAGAGGAGTGGAAAAGAGAGAAGAGAGGAAGAAATTGGAGGAATACGAAGTTGTTTTGAGTGAAGAGGACCCGAGGAAGAAGAGGTGATGAGAGAGGGAGAGGAAACAAGGGAGAAGGCAAAATGGAGGAAGAGGAAAGAGACAATGGGGTGGGGTGGGATGGGGGTTGAGGGACTGAAAAAGCTCAGCCTGGCCTGGGGAGGGATAAGGAGAGAATGAGTAGGTGGCTGTACTCTGAGACAGCCATTTGAGAGCACTCATTTTGTGGAGCTGGGGAGGGAAAGGAGTTGGGGGTACAGGGGCATCCACAAAGAGATGGGTGGATGGAGGTGGATCAGGGGCTCCAGGGTGTCTTCCCACTCTCATATTCTAGGAGGAGGAGGAGCTGGGAAGGGCAGGCAGCTGAGTTCCACCCCCCCTCTCTCCCCCTACCTCCATTTCCAACAGCGCCACCCTGGCCCAGCTTCTGCCTCTCGGTGCCGTGAGGCTGCTGCCTCTGGCCCTGGTCCTGGCTTTGTCACACGGTAAGAATGCAGCGGGGGCGATGTCAATTCAGGGCCCATGGGGCCAGGTCTGGGAGGGGGTGTGGGAATTAGGACCTCTGGCCCCATTTCCCTTCTGCTGCCCGGGAGCTACTGGAGCGGGGACAAGAGGGGCGGGGGCTGGCTGTAGGTGCTGGAGCTCTCCATGTGACCTGGTTTCTTCTCACCCCACCTAGCCCCAGGTTCTGCACATGCCCTGCTTCTGACCCCCTGGTTTCTGCTCAGTCTCTTACTGTGCCCTTAGCCCCAAGAGTCCCCTCTCAATCTCAACTGTCTTCTTGTGACCTTGTCAATTTCTCCCTTAATATCTCAAGCCTTACCTTTACTTTCCAGTTTAAATGATTTCTTTTCCTCCATCCCCTGTGCTAAAACCTCCTAACTCTTGGACCTTCAAAGACCCCTTAATCTGATCCCCCAGCACCCCCTGTTATTCCCAGAAACCTTCTTTGGTCCCCTGTCTCCCGGAATTTACAGTACTGTTCTGCCCAGTCCCATCCATCCAGAGTTCCCCTTTCTCCTAATTTCTGATTTATCCCCTTTGATCTCACTAATCTTCCCCTCCCTTCTCCCCTTGCCCCCAGCCCCACTTTACTCTACTGATCTGTCTAATCCATCTCCCTTTGATTCCCAGGTTCTCCCTCCCTGAAATTTCCCACTAAAACAGATTTCATTCAGACATTCCTCCCCTGATGCCTTGACAATATCATTGAATTCCAGACTTTCTCTTTCTAACCTTCCTTTTCTTCCCCCAACCACTAAACTCTCTCCTACTTCACAACTTTAAAACACATAATTAAAAATTTATCAATCACCTACTGTATGCAAGATGCCATAAATCCTCCCTAGTCCCTAAGATCCTTCTTCTTCTAACCCTACTGATGGTCCCTTTATGAACTATCCCCCAACCAGACTCCCTCCAAGGGGATCTCTGACCTAGAGCTTTCTCCTCTCTTACTCCCATCTTTCTCCTCTGCCCCCTCCATCTTTGATCTATTCCTGACAACTGTCTCCCTTGCTTCCCAGCCATCTCCCAGGAACTCCCCAAGATTATCAACAGCTCTAATGGCAGACAGGGTGCCCTCCCTGGAGTCAGGGAATGTGCCCCCCATTCCCAGCCCTGGCAGGTTGCTCTGCTTGTGAATCAACGGCTGCTCTGTGGGGGCATCCTTATCCACCCCAGCTGGGTGCTGTCTGCAGCTCATTGCCTGAAGGAGTATGTGCCATGTGTCTGGGGCTGGCAATGGGCTCGGGGATAACCTTTGGGTTGGGAATAAGACAGAGATGAAGACGGGGATGTG
The DNA here is from genome assembly GCA_028646575.1 of Pseudocheirus occidentalis. NCBI lineage: Eukaryota > Metazoa > Chordata > Mammalia > Diprotodontia > Pseudocheiridae > Pseudocheirus > Pseudocheirus occidentalis. Next base: position 11,994,786 of record CM053596.1, on the reverse strand, counting down.
TATAGGAATGGGATGGAAAGAGTAAAGGGATAAAGATAAGGTTGGAGATGCCAATGGGGAAGGGATAAAAAAGGGAATGGGTTGGGCATTAGGACGGGTGGGCATGGAAATGGGAATGAAGATGTGACTGGACTTGCCGCATTAATTACCTCCCTATTGTCTACAGGCGGTACACCGTGCTCCTGGGTAAACACTCCCTGGGTCCTTGGGAAGAAGGAGAGCAAGTCCAAACGGTCATCCATTCTATCCCACATCCACTGTACCAGAGCAGCCCAACCCACCACAACCATGACCATGACATTATGCTTCTGTACCTTCAGAAGCCAGCCCAGCTGAATGACCATGTCCAGGTCCTCCCTTTGCCCTCCCAGGACTGCCTGCCTCCTGGCACCTGTTGTGTAGTGTCAGGCTGGGGCACCACCACAAGCCCTCAGGGTATGCTTTCTTCCCATGGTTGACCAGAGAAAGCATCTCATCAGCTTGGTTCGCAAAAGTTTAAAGGCATCAAAATGTGGGGCAAGGAGCAGAGATTAAGACTCAACTATAGAATGCCATCTATTTATTATTCCTCCTGTATCTGTGTGTCTCTTTTCATCCCCTCCGGTCTCCTTCATTATTCCCCATCCCACCTAGACTTCTTTTCCCCCTTTTCTTCACTTTCCCAGGTCCTGCCATCTTTTTCCATCCCCCTCAGTTCTCTAAATCTCTCTCCATCTTGTCCATATCTTCACACTTTCCATTTCTCCCTATCTGAATCTCACTTCCCTCAATCTTCCTACCTCCCCCCCATCTTTCCCCATCCTCAATTTCTTTGTATCCCCCTTATCACTCCTTAATAAAAACCTGTCAGCTCTAAGTCCCCTATTTCTCTCATCTCTAAGATGATGATTTCTGTCCAATTTCTGTCCATCAACTTCATCATTTTCCCTTTCTTTCCATCTCCCCATCTCTCTTCATCTTTCCCCAAAATCTTTCCATTCTTCCCCATCTCTTCTGTCTCCCTCTAATTTTCCCACATCTTCATTCATTCTTTGCCATCTCTCCCCAGCACCCTTCCCCCATATTTGCCTTTCCTTCTCTTCCTAATATCTCCTCACCTCCTACCTTTCTGCTTCTCTCACTATATGCCCTGTTTCCATCCAAGCAAATTCTCTTAAACATTTCATTTCCTCATATCTTCCATCTCCTCATCTCTCCCACCTTTTCCCATATGCCTAATATATATCTATCTCCCTCCACCTGTCCCTGATTTCCACATCTCTCTCTATTTTCACTTCTTTTCTGAATTTCTCCCCAACTGTCCCATTTTCTCCCATCTTCTTTCCATCTCTTCTTATTTCTTACCATTTCTTCCTATCTTCTTTCATTTCCCCATCTGCTTCCACCTACCCCTAGTACCCCTCCTTTCCTCAGTTTCCCTATCTCTTTCTATCTTCATCATATCTCTAAATTCCTATTTCCCTCCATTTACCATCTCTCTTAAGCTCTGTCCATATCCACATCCTCTTTATATCCCATCTTTCCTCATAAAATTCCTTTTCTCCCAGCTCCCTTCATCCCTCTCACTATCTCCCATTTCTCATTTTTTTTATTTCCCACTTAACCTCTATCTCTCCCTGTTTCTCCACCATCTCTCTATCTTTGCATCTCCCATGTCTCTTTAATATCTAGCAATACTTCATCTCTCCTCATGTCTCCCAGTTCCTTCTGTCTCCCATCTCTCCCCTTCTAGATAGGAACATGAGAGTTTTCTTCAAAGAATTAAAAGTTTGCCTGCCTGGAGAAGCCTCCAGATTTTCTACTTGACCTTAGATAGCAGAACTAGATGAAATGGGTAGAAGCTGCAGAGGGCCGATTTTTATTTGAGATAAGGAAAGCTTCTCAATAACGAGAATTGTCCATACATGGAATAGACAACCTCAGGAGGGGTGGGTTCCTCTTCCATGAAGGTCTATAACCAAATACTGGGTGCATATTTGTTGAGTTGTAGAGAAGATTCTTGCCTGGGTACACATTAGACTAGATGGTCTCTTTCAAATGTCAATTTCTATTCCATCTCCCCCATGTCCCCACCTCCCCAACTTTCTATATCTCCTCCACATCATTATATCTCACTTTCTTCTATTTCCTCACATTCCTGTCTCCGTCCATTTCCTTCTATCCCCTTCCTCTCCATCTCTTCTCATTCCCTTCCACCTCTTGTGTCCTTCCACCTGCCTCACCTTTCTCCTCACTCTCCTTGTATTCTCTTACCTCCACCCATCCCCCCTACTTGTCCTACACCTCCTGCCCTTTCTATCTTTTCACTTTTCTTTTCTCCCACCATGTCCCTTATTCTTTTCTCCTTCCCCATTTCATTATGTCTTCTATCTCTTCCATCTACAATCTTTTCCTTGCTCTTTCCTCTCCCTCATTTTCTACCGCATGGCAGGTCAGGACATGCAGCCCTCACTCTTCTTATCTCCATACAGTGAGTTACCCCAAAACTCTACAGTGTGCTGAGATTGAACTTCGCTCAGATGAGGAATGTCATCAGAGCTACCCTGGGAAAATTACACCCAACATGCTGTGTGCTGGGTCTGAAGAAGGCGGCAAAGATTCTTGTGAGGTAAGATATAGGGTCACAGCAAAAGCAAGGACAGATTCACGGGGGGGGTGAGAGAGAGAAGAGAGAGAGAGCGAGAGAGAGAGAGAGAGAGAGAGAGAGAGAGAGAGAGAGAGAGAGAGAGAGAGAGAGAGAGAGATGGGAAGTTCATAAACTGCATTTCTCATAGAACATAGACCTTCAGAGCAAAAACAGGCTTTAGAAAAGATTTTATGCAACCTTCTAGTGCTGCTAGGGAAATTGAAGGCTTGTTATGTGACATGACTGTTCCCTGTCCCAGATCATATTGGTGGTGAGAGGGAGAGCTCCTTGCCTATCTCACACGTGAGAAAAGGGAGATGGGTACAAATATTTAAAAAGACGGAGAAAAGAGGCATGAAAGACAGAGAAAAGGAAATGGCGAAGTAGACACAGAGGAAAGAATTGTACAAAAACCTACATGCAGCTAGACATGGAAAGACCCAGAAATAGTGACCCACAGAAGAGGGTGAGACAGAAAGAGACAGATGAGTGACACAGAGACAAGGAGACATCCATTTTGGATATGGAGAGACATACAGCGAAAAGAGAGACAAAATGAGGGACAAAGATTTGCAAGGAAATAGGCACAATTTTTGAAGACAGAAAGGCACAGAGAAAGAGAGTGGAGGCAGAAAGAAAAGGAAGAGGGACAGAAAACAGTGGAGAGAAGGACAGAGAGAAAAGAGATATTGTGAGAGTTGCAGACAGATAAAAATAGAAAGCACATGGAAGGATAAGGAAAAAAACACTAAAAAAGAATGAATGAGACAAAGATATGGAAGGAAACACACAGACAGACCCTATTCCTGAGAGATGGCCAGAGAAACAGACATTCAGAGATAGAAGAGATGTGGAGAGATAAAAAGAAATAGAAGAGAATGAGGGGCACACTTGGCAGAGCTACAGAGAGAAAGCAAAGAGCAAAAGAGAGAAAGGTAAAGAAAAAGAGCGACAATTATAACAACACTGGAATTTCTAGATTCTCAAAGGTTTACTCCCTTCCAGCATTTCAACTGAGAATGAGACATAGAAAGAATTTCCAAGACAAAGAAAGAGACATACGTGGGGGGGGGGAGGGGAGGGAGAAAGAGAATAGAGTCAGAGAAACCCCAAAATAAAGATGAGAGACACTGAAAAAAGAGATAGAAGGGCACATAGATAAAGAAACAGAAATGGATAAAGAGAGAGAAGGAGGGAGAGAGACAGATGCAGACAGAGAGAGAAAGAGAGAGACAGAAAAACATGGAGGAAGAATGGGAGAGAGACAGAGAAAGAAAAAGACAGAGAGATAGACACAGAGGAAGGAGAGAAAGAGAAGAGAGGAGAGGAAGAAGGAAGAGAGAGAGAGACAGAGAGATGGAGAGAAAGAGAAACTATCTCCCACACAAAACATAGGTCCAAACTTTAGACCTCACCTTTCATCCTTCTGTAGCCCTAATTTATCCTGGAGTCTCTGGGAATAGCCCCTACAGGATATATCCCCTTCTTCTCTCTCTAGTCAGAATCAGCACATGGCCTGTCCTCTTGGGTCAATGGCTTAATAGAGAAGGAACTGGACTTGGCATCAAAAAGGACCAGGAACTAACAAATCCTACTTCAGAGAGCAGGCAGGTGATGCTGGCCAAGTTACTCAATCTCTGAGTGCTTCCGTTTCCTCGTCTGAAAAAAATGAAGGAGATGGACCTGGTGGACTATTAAAGTCCCTTCCAGTTGCAAAAGAATGTTCCTGTGATGCCTGCCCTTTGATAGATCAAAATGAGAGCCGTCTATTTTTTCTTTTTTCCTTCTTTCCTTCTTTCTTTCCTTCCTTCCTCTCTTTCTCCTTTCCTTCCTCTTTTTCTCCCTTCCTTCTTTCCTTCCCTCTTTCCTCCCTCCCTTCCTTCTTTCCTTTCTTCTTTCTTTCTTTCTTTCTTTCTTTCTTTCTTTCTTTCTTTCTTTCTTTCCTTCTTTCTGTCTGTCTTTCTTTCTTTCTGTCTTTCTTTCTTTCTTTCTTTCTTTCTTTCTTTCTTTCTTTCTTTCTTTCTTTCTTTCTAACTCTTATACTTATCCCCAACTTGACCTCCCATCCAACCCCTTGGGGAAAACAAAAAGAGAAAAACAAAATCCTTATAACAAATACTCAGAATCATACACAAACAAATTCCTACATTACCTCCATCCCCAAAACATGTTTCATTCTATGACTTCATAAGCATTTTCTAACCAATCAAAAGGATTCCAATCAATCAAATAATCAAGCACCTTTATTAAGCACCTTCTATGTGCCAGGCACTGTGCTAAGTGCTGGGGATACAAAAATAGGCAAAAGACAGCCTCTGCCCTCAAGGAGCTTACAATCATTCCAGGTATTTTTATGGAAAACAGTAAAAAATAGGAAGGTTCTGTGCTTGAAGACATTATTGAAACTATGGAGCCCTGGTGACCTTCAGATTATAAGATTTAAAGATACTTTAGGAAGCATCTCATTGAAGTTGTTTCATAGCATGGAAAGCTTGGTTCCAAAGGTTTAAGTGACTGATCCGAGGTCATGAAGGAGATAAGAAAAGCCAAAATTCAAGCCCAGGTCTTCTGAATCCAAAAAAGAGCCCTTCCTATTAAACCACACTCACATCTTCTTTCCATCTAACTTGATCACTTAGTTCATGACCTTTCCGACCTTCATCCTCCACTTCTCAGGGCTGTGATTTGGAGTCTTTGGCATTAGGAGTTGCCATCTTGGTTTGGAATCCTTCTTCCAAAAGGGCTTCTCCAGTATCTCCTTGTGCAAAAGAGTGCTTGCCATTGGTAGACCTACCCATCATTTTCTCTGGAAGAGGAAATAGCTAGGGTGCAGGGGACAGAGCAATGGCCATCCCACTGATGGTATTCCACCAGAAGGGGGCCACATCAGCCTAGATTCTTCATCTATCACTCTAGAATGATTGGTACTGCACTGAAGTCATGATGCAAACACAAAACACTATGTGTAGGTGTTGGCTGTTGACAGAGCAAGGGTGGTTTCTTTATAGACACTAGGGAAACAAGGAAATGGAGAGAGAGCATATGGGGTGAAGTATAGGAAAGAAGAAAAGCTTGTTGGACAGCATGGTGACTGATTACATGATAGGGGTTCTGGGACCACTCTGTCTCTTTCCATTGTTCCCAAGACAAAGAAAGAGACATACACAAGGCAGGGAAAGAGAGATTTGCTTCTCGACTCTTCTCTATTTTTCTCTGCCTTTGTCTCTGTCAGCCTCTTTCTACATGTATTTCTCTCTTCTTCTGTTTGTAATCATTATCCCTGCACTTTTTCCTCCATTTTAAAAACTCTTCCTGAATTTCCTTGATTCAAGATTTTGTTGCTCACTTGTTTCAGTCATGCGCAACTTTTTGTGACCTCACTGAAGTTTTTCTTGGCAAAGATACTGGAGGGGTTTGCCCTCTCCTTCTTCAACTCATTTTACAGATGAGGAACTGAGACAAACAGCATGGAGTGACTTGTCCAAGGTCACAATTAATGTGTCTGAGGTTAGACTTGAACTAAGGAATATAAGTCTTCCTGACTCCAGGTCCAGCACTCTATGCACTATGGCACCATCTAGCTGTCCCTGCTTCAAGTTACCTCCCTTTAACTCCATCTACCTTCCTTTTACCCTGTTCTGTGTACATCTCTGCCTCTGTTTCCTCTCTTTCTCCCTGGGCTGGATTTGATTTTGTTACTGAGTTTGTGTCTTCCTCTCTCTCCAGGGTGACTCAGGGGGCCCATTGGTCTGTAACGGGACCCTGCAGGGTGTGATCTCCTGGGGGGACTTCCCATGTGGCCAACCCAACCGGCCAGGCGTCTACACTCGTGTCTCCTGTTATGTGAACTGGATCCAGAATACAATCCAGGCAGGAGATCCCCGGAGGAAGAAGGGGGGCGGAATAAAGTCATAGCCCTGAGATCAGCTGAGCCGTCCCATTCCTCCCACAAGCTCTTCTTGCCTTTCCCTAGCAGTTTTCCAACACTCAAGCATCCTGGGCCCCTCTGAGACAATACTCTGGATTGTTCTGGATCTGTTTCAGGCACTTCAAAATTTCTGGTGTTCTAGACTCATTCCTGACTCTCCAAAAGCCAAGGACAATTTTCTGTGTTTATCCATGACATTCTGGACCCTCAAGATGGAATCTTTCCTGCCTATTTCTGACATTTTAGGTCCTTCAGATCTCATTTTCTCTCATCCTAACTTTCTGAACCCCTAAGATTCTCCACTTATATCATCAAACATGCAAAAAGAGGCTTCAATGGGCAGCTCTAGCCTGTGCCAAGAGCTGGGACAGAGGCAGAATTTAGACAAGAGATGACCCCTGGCCTCATGGAGCTCAAGGTTTATTGGGGAGGAGGGGGGGGGGGAGAGACAAGACACAGGCACAGAGAAGTTGAATACATGCGTCATGTGAGAATCTGAATCCTGCCTCAAACACCAACTGGTTGGGTGACCTTAGGCACATCCCTTAATCTGTGTGTCTCAGATTCCTCATCTGTAAAATGGGGATATTATTACCCCAATACTGCTAGAGCTCCTACCTCTCAGAATTTTGATGCGGATCATATGAGATAATGTGTGTGAAAGGGCTTTACAAACCATAAAACATTATATAGATGCTGTTTTTCTCCTTCTTTATTGTTATGGAGGATGAAAGCAAGGACTTAGTGAATTCCATCAAGAGAAAGATTATTCTAGGCCAGGAGTGGCTGAGGAAGCTTCCTGGAAAGGTGGGGAGGAATCCAGCAGGTATCAGAAGGCCTGGCCAGGCACAGGCAATGGCCTGAGAAGAGGCTTGGAGGCAGGAATTTGTGTGAAGCAGGCAGAGAGCCAACCAACCTGGAGAGTCTGGGGATCCGGGATCAGAGTGCTAAGACTGGAAAGACCCTCAGAGGCCAACTGAGGCAACCCCCTTATTTCACAGGTGAGAAAACTGAGGCCCAGGAATATTAGCTGACCCACCCAAGGTCACCCAGATTACTAGTAAGTGATGGTGGTGGAATCTGAATCCAAATCATCAGGTTCTAAACTCAATGCTTGTTCCATTTTAAAGGAGAAAGGATATGATAGGAAGCTTTGTATTCAAAGGTTTTGGGGGGTGGTGACATTAAGTTGTTGAGGGCCTTGAATGCTGGGCAAAGGAGATGGACTTTACTTGGAGAACAAGAATGGGTTTGGAGTATGAGTAATGTGCACACCAAAGGGGTGTATTTTCTTCCTTATCCCATAGTTCTGTGTCTGTAGGAAATGTTTTTGACAGGGCTATATTCCTCAAGGCTTGTAAATCCCAGGCTAGTTAGTGAGGTCCTCAAATTATCACTCACAAAGTTCCAAGACATGACTGACCAGTAGCACATTAACAACACTGGGTACACAGAATGACAGCAATGTGGAATGGCAGAGCTGGAAGAGATGTCAGAACAGAGAACACAGAATGTCAGAACCTGATATGGTATTAGAATGTGGTGTTAGCTCTGGGAAGTCCTATAGGACAGAGGACATCAGGGCTGTGAGGGCCCTTAGAACAGGGGATGTCAGGTCTGGGAGGGCCCTGAGAACAAGGGATGTCAGGTCTTGGAGGGAGCTCTTAGAACAGGGGATGTCAGGGCTGGGAGGGAGCCCTGAGAACAGGGTATGTCAGGCCTGGGAGGGCCCTGAGGACAGGGGATGTCAGATCTGGGAAGGAGCCCTTAGAACAGGGCTGGGAGGGATCTTAAAACAGAATATCAGGGCAAGGAGGCCCTTAGAACACAGGGTGTAAGAGTTTAAAAGGTCCCTTAGAAATCTTGTAATGCAACCTTTTATTTTTCAAGGGAATAAACTTGGGCCCAAAGAGGAGAAGGGACCTGTCCCAGATCTCACAGAAATGAGTAAAGCACATCATTGATGACAAGATTCTGAGCTCTTCCCCTTCACTGGTTCTCCCCTGCTTCCCCCATGGTATTAGGAGTCTTGTCTAGAGCTTCTAGTCTTAGTTCAGGTTTAGTTTACTTTTCTCCATAATTCCTTGAAAAAATGTGTGCCTCCAGCTGTGTGTTTGTTGATTTTATAAAGAAAGCTTTTCTGACAGAAGCAAAGTGGGGAACTTCCAAAAGCAGACACTCCCACCCATGGCAGAGCAGAAATCCCTTCTGTAGCATCCTGACAAGTAGCCACCCAGTCTCTCCTGGAAGATTCCCAGTGAGGAAAACCCAAACTCACCAGCTACCGAGTCAGTCCATTCGACCTCGAACTCGCTCTACCAGAGAAAATTTCCCTCACATTCGGCAGAAACTTTACTCTTTATTGGCTCCACTCATGCTCCTAGTTCTGCTCTCTGGTGTCAAACAGGACAAATCTAACCCCTCTTCAAAATACTGTTATTCAGTCATTTTTCAGTCATATCTGACTTTTGTGAGGCTGTTTCGGATTTTCTTGGCAGAGATACTGGAATTGTTTGCCCTTTCCTTCTCTAGCTCGTTTTATAGATGAGAAATGAGGAGAACTGGGTGAAGTGATTTACCCAGGATCATACAGCCAGTAAGTATCTGAAACCAGATTTGAATTTAGACCTGCCTGGCTCCAGGCCCAGAGTTCTATCCACTGTACCATCTAGCCACCCATATAGAACAGAACAAATTGGAAGGAATCTCAGAGGGAAAGCATTAAGATTAAGGTGGACTAGAAAAGTCTCTTGGAGGTCAGATTTTAGCTGAGACTTAAAGAAAGTCAGGAATTGGAGACGAGGAGGGAAAGAGCTCTATGTATGGAAGACAACCAGGAACAACTCTCCAAGTATGGAGTGTCTTATTCAATAAACAAGATGTCAAGTGTTGCTGGATTGAAAAGAGAATGGGGGTGTATAAGATACAAGATGATTGGGAAGGTGGGAAGGTGGGAAGGTAGGACAGATTGTAAAAGGCTTTGCAAGTCAAAAAGAGGATTTTCTATTGATCCTGGAGGGAACAGGGAGTCAGGAAAGTTTATCTAATGGGGATGGGGTGACATGGTCAGATCTGTGTTTTCAGAAGCTCACTTTGGCTGCTGAGTGGAGAACTGACTGGAGGAGATGGAGAGATGGGAAGCCGGTAGAACAGCCGGAAAGTTATTGCAACAGCTTACTCAATGCCACCACCAGACACAATATGATGAAGGCCTGTACCAAGATGGTGGCAATGTCAGAGGGAAGAGGAGAAGATTTGGCAACCATTTGGATGAAGGATGTGTGAGAGAGAATGAGGAATTAAGGATGGTACCAAGATTGAAACTACTATTCAATTTGAATTCTTGATACATCTCTATGGGAGAAACCATTGATTTCTGGAGGAGAGAAATCCAGGAAGAAGGGGGTTAGAGATATGGTTGTTCAATTCTGGAATATTAACCCAATCTTCATTCATTGTGCAAGGTTGCTATGTTACCTGAAATTTTCCTGGGACAGAGGGCCATTTCATAGAGCCTTCTTTATTCTGTTGGAGGGGAAGGAGACATTCATAACATGGTCTCTCTAGGATTGAAGAGACTCAAGGCATAGAGGCTAAGCCTTGATACATATAATTGCAGCAAGCAAAGAATCTAGGAATGAGAATTAGCAGCAGGGAGAGTTAACAGCAACAACATTGCAAGTTTGCCTGAATTCATAGCAGGATTTCATGATTGGACCATGGTTTCTGCTGGTGTTTGTCCAAGTGCAAGGACCACCAGTTCTGTGATTTAACTGTAACAGAGATCATCCAGAAGGTGAGCACAAAGGACCATTATTATGCCAAACTCAGGGCACAGCTAATTTGCTGGGTCTTAGCCTAGAAAAACAAGATGTCTCCTAATAACAAGAAAAGAGAAAAGCAGAAGGAGGAGTGGTCTTGGGATGGGGGACCTGACAAAGCTACGCCTTGAATCTGGGTAGCATAGTAACTCATCCATCATTGAAGCTGAGTTCTGAATCAAACCTTAGAAAAGACCTCCAGAAAAAGAAAGGACATTGAAGCCCTGCATCCCTAGAATGATAAGCTTTCTTGGACAAATATATTCCCTACACATGTGCCTTGTTATATTTACAGTAGTTTCAATTAATTCTGACTCTACACTCATGGATGCCGAGTGTATTAATGGAAAAGAACAAACCTGATTTTTTTCTTTTAAAAAATTTTGTTCATTTGTTTATTTTTAGTTTACATCATTCATTTCCACACGATTTTCAGTTACAAATTTTCTTTCCATCTTTCCCCTACCCACCACCCCAAAACAGCAATCCCACTGTATACTCCCTCCGCCAATCTGCTCTCTCCTATATCCTCCCCCATCCCCGCTCTGACTTTCTGGTAGACCAAGATGGATCTACCTACTCCAGTGCCTGTATATCTTATTTCCCAGTTGCATGTAAAATAATAATAATAATAATGATTTTTAAAAAGCATTTTATTTTAAAACTTTGAATTCGAGATTCTTTCCCTTTTTTCCTCATCATCCACCCTTTCTGTGAAGATAAGCAATTCAATATATGTTGTACATGTGTAGTTATGCAAAACATTTCTTTAGTGGATATATTGTGAAAGACTGACTATTTTTCCCTCCATCCTAACCTGCCCTCCACTTATTCTATTCTCTACTTTGACCCTGTCACTTTTCAAAAGTGTGTGCTTCTCAGTCTGGAACTATGCCCAAAGGGCTATAAATAAGTGCATACCCTTTGACCCAGCAATACCATTTCTAGGGTTATATCCCAAAGATATCAGAGAAGTGGGGAGAGGACCTGTATGTACAAAAATATGTATATTGGCTCTTTTTGTGGTGGCAGAGAATTGGAAAACAAGGGTATGCCCATCAATCGGGGAATGGCTGAACAAGTTGTGGTATATGAATGTAAGGGAATACTATTGTGCTATAAGAAATGAGGAGCAAACAGACTTCATAGTAACCTGGAGAGACTCGTATAAACTGATGTTGAGGGAGAAAAGCAGGACCAGGAGAACTTTGTACACAATCACAGACACAACGTATGTATGACAAGTAACTTCAATAGACTGGGCTCTTTGCAGCAATGTAAGGTTATAAGAGAACTCCAAAAGACTCATGATCGAAAGAGATATCCACATCCAGAGAAAGAGATGTGGAGTCTGAATGCAGACTGAAACAGTTTTCTTGCTGTGTTTCTTTTTCTTATTTTGTTTTGTTTCCTCTTCCCCGCTTGTCATTTCATCAGTTATAATCCTTCTTTGCAACCTGACTAATGAATAATGGGAATGTATTTGTAGATTCTATATTCGAGTGTATGCCACCATGATGGGGGGAGAGGAGAGCAAGGGAGAGAAAATCTGAAACTCAAGGTACTGTGGAACTGAACGTTGTAAACTAAAAGTAAATAAACCAATTTAATTTTTTTTTAAAGTTTGTGATTCTAACTACCCTCCCTCCATCTGCCCTCCCATCTATCATCCCCCCACTTATCCCCTTCCCCCCTACTTTCCTGTAGGGTAAGATACCCAATTTAGTGTGTATGTTATTCCCTCCTTAAACCAATTTCAATGAAAGTAAGGTTAACCAGTTCCCTTTTTGCCTTCCTGTTCTTCCCCTCCATTGTAACAGTTTTATCTTGCCTCTTTTGTATGAAATAATTTATCCTATTCTGTCTCTCCCTATCTCCTCTCATTATATTCCTCTCTCACTGCTTAATTTTATTTTTAGATATCATCCCTTCCTGTTCAATTGATCCTGTGCCCTCTGTCTATGTATACACATACACATGTATACACACACTGACATATGTATTTATATGCATATATACCCTCTTATATAAACATATGTATGTATGTATGTATACATATATACATTTATATTCCCTTCAACTACCCTCATACTGAGAAAAGTTTCATAAGTTACAATTATTGATTTTCCATGTAGGAATGTAAATAGTTCAACTTTAATAAGTTCCTTATGATTTATTTTCCCTGTTTTCCTTCTCATGCTTCTCTTGCTTCTTGTATTTGAACCTCAAATTTTCTATTCAACTCTTTTTTTTCATCAATAATGCTTAAAAGTCCTCTATTTAATTGAATGACCATATTTTCCCCTGAAACATTATACTCAGTTTTGCTGGGTAGGTGATTCTTGGTTTTAATCCTAGCTCCTTTGACCTCTGGAATATCATATTCCAAGTCCTTCAATGTAGAAGGTGTAGAAACTTCTAGATCTGGTGTTATCCTGATTGTGTTTACACAATATTCAAATTATTTTTTCTTGTCTGCTTATAATGTTTTTTCCTTGACCTGGGAACTCTGGAATTTGGTTATAATATTCCTAGGAGTTTTCTTTTGGGATCTTTTTCAAGAGATTATTGGCAAATTCTTTCAATTTCTATTTTGCCTTCTAGTTCTAAAATATCAGAGTAATTTTCCTTGAGAATTTCTTGAAGGATGATTTCTAGGTTCTTTTTTTGATCATGACTTTCAGGTAGTCCAATAATTTTAAGATTATCTCTCCTGAATCTATTTTCTAGGTCAGTGGTTTTTCCAATGAGTTATTTCACATTGCCTACTATTTTTTCATTTGTTTGGATTTGTTTTATAGTATCTTGATTTCTCATAAAGCCATTAGCTTCCATTTGCTCCCATCTAATTCTGAAGGAATTATTCTCTTCAATGAGCTTTTGAAATTCCTTTTCCATCTGGCAAATTTGGCTTTTTAAGACATTCTTCTCTTCATTGGCTTTTTGGGCCTCTTTTGCCATTTGAGTTAGTCTATTTTTTAAGGTGTTATTTTCTTCATTCAGATTGTTGACTCTCTTTTCATGATTTTCTTGCATCATTCTCATTTCTCTTTCCAATTTTTTCTCCACTTCTCTTACTTGATTTTCAAAATACTTCTTGAGCTTGTCCATGGCCTGTAACCAGTTCATATTTTTCTTGGAACCTTTTGATGCAAGTGTTCTGACTGTGTTGTCTCCCCATTCCATGCTTTGATCTTTTTTGTCCCCAGAAAAGGAATCTAGGGTGTGACTGCTGTACTTGCTTTGCTTCCTTTGCTTGCTCATGTTACTAGTCAGTTACTTGACTTTTGAGCTCTTTGCCACAGTAGAACTCTGCTTCCAGAGAGGAGAGCTTTGTTCCAAATCACTGGGGTTTTCACAGCTGCCAAAGCTGTTAGTTTAGTTCCCTCTTTGAATTCCCTACAAGCTCTGGCACCCTGGCTACACACCCCAGGACCTCCACCCAAGACTGTGATCCAGATCCAACTAGGTAAAAGCAAGAACAATTACCCTTTGAATGGCTGCTTGGTCCCTCTATAATCTGCCGGCTGGGAGTTCTGGAACCAGCCACATGGTGGCTGCCCCACTGCTGTGCCTCCCGCTGCCTCTCACCCTAGGGTCAGGGGACAGACAGTGCTCCTCTGCCCCCCCCCCCAGTTCCAACAGAGTTCCCCACTGACCTTTTACTTTGTCTTTGATGTTTATAAATTGATAAGTCTGGAAATCACCACAGCTGCTGGTGATTTTCTCTCCTGAAGTCTGTTCCAGCTGCCAGCTGGTTGGGGCTACCCTGAAGCTAAAACTGTGGCTCACATGGGACTGGGCTTGGCTCCTAGCCACGCTGAGATGGACCCTTCCTATAGGCCTACTGGGCTGCCTTCAGCAGGAGATTTGTTTCTTTCTGTCACTTTTTGGGTTCTGTACCTCTAAAATTTGTTAGAGTCATATTTTATAGGTATTTGAGTTGTTGTGGGGGGAGCTCATGGAATTTTCCTGTTTCTATGATACTATGATACTCTCTCCCCCCACCCCCAATCTGATTTTGATAGAAATGTTTTGTAACTAATGCTTTTAATTTGAATAAATAAATGCCTTTGGCCTAAAAAATAAGCTGAATCTACTGGCTACATATTAAGAGAAGCACCCCAATGGGGGCTTTCATGTCTATGCTCTGCTACTTTCCCTACTTCCATTTCCTTGCATGTCTTGTATTTAAGCACCCCAATAATTTCCTCATTTACACTAGCAATAAGAAGCCAGAGGAAACTAATGACCAGAGGGCTTTGTGTGGGCTTCAGCTGGGAGGAGAGAGTTGGGGAAGGAAAAGGAGGGGAGGAGCTAGGAGGAAAGTCCCCACCTGAACACAACAGCATTCTGGACAATTGCTGCTTCTAAGATGCTTCCCATACAGAAACTTTGTGAAGAATGTAGTGGGAATGATATTATACCCATTTCACAGATGAGGAAATCAAGTATCAGAGAGACAACGTGGCTTGTCCAGAATCACACAGTTGGTTGCAGTGGGACTGGGCTCTAAGCCTACATCTGATGGAATGTAAGTTCTTAAAGCAAAAAAAAAAAGTGACTTTATATTTTGTCTATCCTTAGTCTTTGCACAATACGTTATAATTTTTTTTAAAAATTGATACCTGTCATTTTCATCAGAGTAAAGAGCTCCTGTGAGGAAGTCTTTCTGCCAGTCTAGATTGGCAGCTTCTTTGCAATCCATGGCCTCAGAGAACTCCCTTCTGACAATGAAAAGATGAACGTCTGGCCCAGGGTCATAGCACCAGTATGTATGAGGGACCAGCCGAGAGCCCAAGTCCTTCTCACTCTAAGGCTGGACCTGTTTCCACTCTGCCATAATGTCTCTCAGACAAAGAAATGCCCACTCAAAGAAAATTGATCCTTTGTCTCCAAACCTAGTACTCTTTCCAAATGTTTCTGGCTCTAGATACAAGAGAGGGACAGATATGTGTTAGGCATCGCAAGGGAGAACCAAAGGCAGTTTTATCTCCATTTCAGCAAAGTCCTTGGCAAAATGTCCCGTGATGTCCTTATTGATAGGATGAAAAAAATATAATGATTACTATTGATGATAAGAGCTAACACTTAAGGACACACAATATTTATTGACTGACTTCTGCAAAGTTTGCAAACACATTATTTCACCTGATCTTACCAACAGTCCTGTGACATAGGCACCATTATTACTCTTCTTTTTCAGGTGAAGAAATTGAGACTGAGAGTGGTTAGGCATGTTCCCCAAGGTCATAGATTGAGTGAATGTGTACGGATGAATTTGAGTCCAGCTATTCCTAGCTCAAAGTGTACATCTCCATCCGCTGTGTGAATGGAGAACTGCCCTGAAGAGATGCTTGCTGCATGAGAGTAGAATGTGATGCAGTCCAAAAGGCCAATGGGGCTTTAGACGGTAGGCTTCGAGTATGGACTATCATACTTGCAGTCACAGTTAAGGTACTGAGGTTTTTCTTCTTAGAAGGGATTTTTTTTTTAGGAAAGGAAATTTTTCCATTGACAAAGGAAGGAAGGAAGGGTCTTGAAGTCATGCAACATGAGGAAAAATTCAAGGAACTTGGGAGGCTTGGCCTAGAGAAGAGAGATCTTGGGGCATGTTCAAGTGTTTGGAGGTGGAATCATTTAAAAAATAGAATAGATCTGCTCTTGTTGAAATGAAAGTGGTAAAGAGACCAAGTTCTGTTCATTGCCCAGGAGAATGTCTTAAGTATTGAAGCCAGCCTCAAGGGACCTGGGCTGCTTGGGGAAGGAATGGGTTCCCCATTCCTGGAGGCCATTGGGTGGAGTTGCCAAACGTTTGTCAGAAGGGACTCCTACTTAGATACAGGTTAGACTAGCTGGCCTCCTGGGCCCCTTCCCACTCTGAATGAAATCCAGGATTCTATGATTCAGGGAAAGCGCCAAGGTTTGCCTTCTTCACCAAGGACAACTCCCTGCAGCATTTCCTCATGCCTTTGCCAACATGCATCTGGGAGCGGTGATGTGAAGTCAGAGGAGTTTCAGAAGGCAGAGGGATCAGACAGTCATAGGATCAGAGATGTGGAGACAGAAGGAACCTGGGAGGCTGTTGGGTTCAACCCATTTTTGATGGATGGGGAAACTAGGGCAGAGAGTTTAGGTGTTTTGCCCAGGTTAATTTAGTTAGTAAGTATCTGGGGTGGGATTTGAACCCAGGTTTAGTGGCTTCTCTATACCACAGCTGCCTGCAAAGCTGGGAAGATCTTTGACATGGATCTTTGGCTCTTTCCTCTCCCTGCTGATATCTGTCCATCAATCCCCTCCCTCTTGCCACAAGATTTCCCGCTCAGATGTAATTTAAATGAATTCAAGAAGCATTTATTATGAACCCAGTAACTGTGGACATTTACAAAGCACTTTGAGGTTTGAACTGTATGGACATTCTCTCCTTTGAGCCCCCAGACATTCTCTTAGGTAGACTGGTCAGATGTCCCTGTTCCCCATTTAAAAAAACAAAACAAAATAATTAAATTCGTAATGATATCTTTGTTCATCACCTACGTTTCTCAATGTGAAATTCCCTCTTTCTCTTCCCAGAGAGCCATCTTGTATAATGAAGAATTAAAAAAGAGGAGAAAAAACATTTTAGCAAAAGTTAATATATTGAAAAAGGCTGAGTAACCATCTCCACTTTACAGATGAGTATGCTGAGGCATGAGAGTTGCTTGAGGCCACACACAATTAGTGAGCTATGAGTCAGAATTCAAACGTAGGCCTTCTGACTTCAGGTCCTCTACTCTTTTCCCTAGACTAGGCAGCCCCTGAAACCTCTCATCTGTGATGTGCTCACTGGGACAATAAAGCTGAAAATAGACACATTCCTTCCTCCCTTCCTTCACTTTCCCCAAGATTCATATTCTAACGGAGAAATATGAAGTAAAACAAATAATTACGATACAAGGTAAAAGGTGCAAAAGCAGAGACCAAACCAAAGTTTTCTAGAAAATTGGGAAGAAAAGGAGAACACTCTTTTCTGAGAAATCAGATGAAATCCAGGCAGGCTTCTTAGAGGAGGTATTGTTTGAGCTGAGTCTTGAATGCCTTGAAGTTCCTTCAAACCACAATTCAGGAGGTGCATTCAGGCCTTTTCAGATTCTCCCAGCTCTCTTTTCCTGTTGGAACTACCTTGAATTAGACTGTGTTTGTTTACTCAAGTGCATGGAGCATTCCTGCAAGAGAAAGTAAGTTACCTGAGGGCAGGTACTCATTCCCATTGGTCTCTGTATGTCCCCAGCACCTAACACAGGGCCCTGAAACACAGTAGGCTTATATTACTTGTTTGTTGAATTGTAATGAAGTGAAGGCAGAGAGAAAAACCACCAGGCAAAGTTGGGCCAGATCTGGGCAAAGTGACTGGTGTGAACAGAGACACAATGTTGGCAATAGAGAGGAAGAAGCTGGGCACTGATGGCTGGCACTAATGGAAGTGGGCTCAGTAAGCAGGATTGGGCTAATGAGGTAGGTTGGGGATAGGCCGGAGTAGGGCCTGGAATGCTGGGACCTGGGATTTGTCTTTTATCCATAGGCAGTGGGGAGCCACAGGAGATTTTTTAAGCACAGGGCTGCCATCCTTAGACCTGGGCATTAGGAAGGTTATTTGGGTAGTGGCAGAAAAATCTCTTAGCATGAGAGAGACTAGTTAGAAGTCCATTGCCCTAGTTATGGTGATAAGGACCAGTGGTTGTGCCAGTGGGAACAGAGAGGAGAAGGATGGTGCTTTTCCACTGATGACATGTGGGAGGCAGGAGCAAGTCAGAGACAACACATGTGTTCCCCTAGTCCCATGTTTTCTAGCTTCCCAAGGACATTTTCATCTAGTATCTTATCTGACCCCCACAGTAACCTCAGGAGGTCAGCAGAACATAGGCTGTTTTGCAAACTGAAGCCCAGGGAGGGCGGATTACTTACCCAAGGTCAACCTGAACTAGGCTTCATTTCTAGGTTCCTTGATAACTTGCTCAGGCCTTCACTAAATAGGGCACACAAAGATCTTTCCTGACTTACCAGTGGGAAGGGGCAGGAGAATTGAGGAAGGACCCTTCTCTCCCTCTGCCCAACACTCAGATATCCCCTTCCATTGGTATACATCCCTGTTTTCATCTTCATCACATGGCCTCTCTGCTCAGCCCTCTATCCAATACTCTCTTAATTCTCCTTACCTGGACTCCTGTTTCCATATGAAAGGAAATTTAATAATAATTATTGTTATTATTTAATAATAATTAAATCATCATAACATTTAATAGTAGCTAACATTTAATAGTAATAAATGAAACAATAACATGTAATAATAGTTAACATCTATATAGTGCCTACTATGTGTGCTTTATGATCTCATCCAATCCCCTTAACAACTCTATTATTTATACCCATTTTACAGGTGAGTAAACTGAGGCAAACAGAATTTAAGCAATTTGCTCAGGCTCACATAGCTATTAGGTATCTTAGACTGGATTTTTGGACTCAGGTCTTCCCAGTTCCAGGCCTGACACTCTACCCACTGTGCCACCAAGCTGGTGAGAGAAAAGAAAACAAAACAAAGAATTAGACCATCTGAATATGATTCTCAGCTCTGCCACTGACTTCAACTGACACACTTAAGGACCTTGGGCAAATCACCTTCCCTCAGGGGGTCTCTGTTTGTCTGTGAAAGGGGGAGGTTGAATTGAACTATCTTAGAGGTTTTCTGGCTCTGATACTTTAATCAAAGCTAAAGAAATGCAGAGACTGAGGGACGCATGAAGAGATATTGGCCTTCCAGGAGAAGCAGCGGCTTGTGCCCTTCTGGTCTCTGTCTCTGCTCTCTTGTTCTGCCTGCTCAGGGCACCTTCCTGGCTCCTCTGGGCTCTGTCCGGGGCTCTCAGTCATGTTTCAGGCTTACGCCTTGTGGCTGTGTGTTTCCTGCCTCCATATTTTTCTTCTCTCCTCTTTTCTTCCATCTCTCTTTCTCTTTCCTCCTCTTTTTCTCTCTATCTTCCTCTGATTTCTGCCTTTCAACAAGTGTGGGTTTCTGACTTTGACTCTGTGTCTTCTTAGTTGGTTTCTGTTCCTCCTAAGCTCTCAGTGACTGGGCTCCATGCGAGACCACAGTCAGAAGGATTAAAACTGGGATCCAGTTTTTCCTTTCATCATTCAGAGCCCCAGGAGAATCCAAAGAGAACAAAAGTGGGTGGTGTGTGTGTGTGTGTGTGTGTGTGAGAGAGAGAGAGAGAGAGAGAGAGAGAGAGAGAGAGAGAGAAATGGAGAGAGAAATATCAAGGTGAGGGAAGCACCCAGGGTGTGTGTGCATGCACAAGTGCCCATCTGTGTAACAGATAGAGGCAGAGAGGTGGAGAGATGCAGACAGGGGTAGTCCAGTAGAGGGGGACTCTAGGTGGGGAAAGGGGAAAGCTGAAGTGTGGAATGCTGAACTGCACTTGGGCCCCTCACCCTCCCCTCTTTAGCCCTGAATTACAATTAAGTGTCATTATTCAGGTGGAGCGTGGTAGGATTGGGGGACCCCGCCCCCATGCCACCACCGCCCTCACCAACTCCCACAGCTACCCAACCCGGAAATCCACTGACCTAGGGCAGCGAGAGTTAAAAGCCCAGGCTGAGTGGGCTGGAGGGAGAGCAGAATATGAAGAGATTCAGGGACAGAGGTTGACTGTCAAGATTGTAGGTGGAGGTTTGAGTAGGGCTTGTGGGCAGGAGACCAGAGAGACAGTTGCATAGAGTTCTGTAGAGGGAAAGGTAGAGATATAGGTAGCCAAAGGAACAGTTAGTCAGAGGGAAAACGAGTGAACAGAGACTTAGGTAGAGAGGCAGGGGAAGAGAGGGGCAGGTGGGAATAGAAGAAGAAAAAACAGAGGGATAGCTCAAGAGTGAAGGCTGTACAATAGGAGAGATAAACAAAGGAATAAAGAGACAAGAGGGGGACAAGAAAGCCCAGACCAAGGGACAGGTGGAAACAAGGACAAGTAAAGCACCCCCTCAGGGATGGGATGGGAAGTTCCGACCCTGGGCTGAATAGAAAGTTGGAGGTAGAGGGTGTGGAGGGCTAAGGATAGAAGCATTTCCCTGAATTTTCTGATTTTCCTTCTCCTCAGACCGTGGTGCTGGATTCCAATGAAGCCCAGTATCCTTCTGCTCCTGGGTCTGCTAGGTAAGAAAGCATATCTCCTGTCCTCAAACCCCATACATTAATTGATCCATCTGGAAGAGTTGTTTCCTTGATGTCATTAATGTCTGCCTGCCCCGCTCCTTCTCCAGGTGCTGGACCTGCCTGGGGTCCATCATTATCTTTATGTCTGGTGCTTTCCCTTTCTGAAACTCTCTCCCTGTGTCTTAGTCTGTATTCCTGACTGCTTGGGGTTCTCTCTCTGCCCGTTCCTGTCTCCCTTTCTGGTATTCTTTATTTTTAATCATCCATCTTCATTTCTTTGTATTAGTCTTCCTTCCCCTATCACTGCCTCTCTGTCAGCAACATAATCTGTCCATCTGCGTCTGATGGTTTGCTTTGTCTTTATCTTTCTCTGCCTCTTTGATTCTGTCTTTGTCTCTATTTCTCTCTGTTTCCATCTTCTTTTCTTTCTTTCTCCAAAAGGATTGAGCCAGACCACTGACATCACTGATGGAATTGCCATATCCAATGGTACCACCTGCATCCCTAACTCCCAGCCCTGGCAAGTGGGATTATTTGAAGGCAACCAACTTCTTTGTGGGGGTGTCCTAATTTCCCCCCACTGGGTCCTCACCACAGCCCACTGAAACCACAAGTAAGCACTACCCCGTACCTTCCCCAGAGTCTGACTGAGTCCTGACATACTGTGCTCCAAGACTCCCCCCTTCCTCCCCCCGTTCTGATATTCTATGACATGAGTTCCCTCCCAGCCCTGATAGCCTGTGGTCTAAGGTTCCTTCCACTTTCCACATTCCCTGTTCCAAGGTCCCTCCTATCTGTGACACTTTTCTTAGGACTGACAGTTTGTCTGTCCTCTCTGTCCCCTTTCCCTTTCCTACTTGGAAAGAGTCCTGGCTAAGTCAGGAATCCTGAAGGACCCAGACTGTGCTAAGGAGATAGTCAGGAGTGACCTCTTAGGTGACAGGATCAAAGAAGTATTGTGAAGAGAGCGAGAAGACCTGAATTTTGGTCTTAACTCACCATGTGACCTTGGGCAAGTCTCTTCCCTTTTTGTTGTCTCAGCTTACCTATCCATTAAATGAATCTATACTGCCTTTGAGAGTTCATGTTTCTATCATGCTTGTAGGAAATACTGGGCGCGCCTTGGAGATCACAGCCTTTGGAATGTGGATGGGACAGAGCAGATCCGGCGGACTGGGCGCTCTGTGACCCACCCTGGCTTCCGTGCCCAACGAGGCAGCCTCGACCATGACCTACGTCTACTGTACCTACCCTTCCCTGCCCGTATCACACGTGCTGTCCAACCCCTGGCTCTGCCTACTGCATGCGTCATACCTGGGACACTATGTCAAGTGTCTGGCTGGGGCATAACCAATTCATTCAAACGTGAGAAGGGGGAGTTGGAGGTGGGCAGGAAGAGTTGGGGAGTCTGGGCTTGGAGCTCCAGACATGGGGGCAGAGGAAGATTAGGAAGTCTGGCCTTGGGGCATCTGGGCTCTGCAGAGTCAGAAGTCTGAGGATGAGAACAACTCTCCTTCAGTCTCTGGACTGATGGGTGCTAAGGGCTGAGAACTCAGGGGGCAATTGTTACAGGTTCTATCATCTGGGCAGCTAGGTGGTGCAGTGAATAAAACACTGGCCCTGACTTTGGGCAAGTCACTTAACCCCAATTGCCCTGCCTTCCTCCTTCCAAAAAGGCAAAAAAACAAAAAAGAGATTCCATCATCACAGTGTCTGGAGTCAGAGGATTGGGGGTTCTAGGGAATGGGGAGGTCAGAAGTGCAAAGTCTGGAGAAGTTTGATGTCATGGGTCAAACAATCATAGCACACGGATTTCCTCAAATGTCAAAAAAAAAGGGGGGGGGAGTTGGAGAAGATTGTCTGCAACACGTCCAGGTCTAAGGCTGTGGTCTGGTGATTTAGGGTCTGGATTTTGGTGGCACTCAGTCAAGAGCATCTATTAAGCTCTTCCTGGTCCATCAGGAAATATGCTAAGAACTGAGGGTACAAAGGAAGACAAAAACAAGCCTTGCCTTCAGGGATCTCACAGACTAACAGAGGAGAAAGCAGGTAAATATATAGGTACAAACAATAGATGGATGGAAATCTGGCAGCTGGGGAGATTGGTAAAGCCCCCAGCAGATGGGGGCGTGGACTGAATCTTGAAGGAAGTCAGAAAAATTAAGAGTTTATTATTAATCATATTATAAATTATTATTACATTATAAATTAAGGAGGGGTCAGAACATTCCAAGCTTGGGGGACAGCCAGGAGACCAGTATCATTAGAAGGTAGAGGGCATGGAGGGAGTGAAGTGTCAGAAGAATGGAAAAGCAAGTGGGGATCAGGTTACAAAGGACTTTCAACACCAGACAGAAGACTTTATATTGTTCCTGGAGGAAAGTGGAAGCTACTAGCATTTAACTGGGGGCGGAGGGTGGGGGCATAGAACTGACATGGTCAGTTTTATGCTTTAGAGAAAATTCAGTGATGGTTGAGTGGAAGATGGATGGGAATGAGGAGAGACAAGAGGCAGAAAGACCAACAAGAAGGCTTGTGCAATAGCCCGCTGAGAGATGATGAGGATCAGCGCATGACGGGCTGTGTGAGTGGAGGAGACAATGTACTGATTGATGTTGAGAAGGTGAAAATAACAAAAGTTGGTCTTCCTGTCTCTAGGCCCAATGCTCTATCCACTGTGTAACCTAGCTGCCCTAAATATGTTATATATTAATAAATTAACTCTCAATTTATATACGTCTATCTCTATCTCTCTAATCTAATTGGTAACTTTGAAAAAGGTAGTTTGAGTTGAATAATGAAGTGTAGATAGTATGACAGTGATTGAGTGTCCAGAAATCTAGCCTTGAGGTCATTGGGAATACAAGGGCAGAAATTAAGGGGCTGGAGAGCTTGGGACCAGAGGATCATCATGGGCTGGCTCATAGTCTGGAGACTTAGGGATCTGAGCTAAAGGCTGGAGGTGAAAGGTCAGGGTTGCTAAGGTGGAAGATAGGGAGAAAGGAGTCAGTATCACCTGGAACATGTGCCCCCACTCCTTTCTTCCTTACCCAGACCCAGACAAACTCCAGTGCCTTTCCTTGAGGATTACCCAAGATAACAAGTGTCAGACTGTGTTCCCTGGGATGATAACAGAGAACATGGTGTGTGCCGGAGGTGATACTGAAAGGGATGCTTGTCAGGTGAGTAAATGGACCAAGAGAGACCACGAGAGAGGTGGAGAGACTGAGATAGAGACTGAGATGATGGGGAGGAGAAGACAGAGAGAGAGAGAGAGAGAGAGAGAGAGAGAGAGAGAGAGAGAGAGGGAGGGAGGGAGGGAGGGAGGAAGGGAGGGAGGGAGACAGGGAAGGAGAAAGAGAGAGGGAGGGAGAGAAAAACAGAGAAACCAAGAGAGAAAGAAAAATGGAAAGAGATATGCAAAGAGCTAAAAAGGAGAGAGGCAAGACAGAGACAGAGAAATGATATGACAGATATGCAGAGAAAAAGAGAAAGAGAAACAAAAAGACAGAGATAGAGAAACAAAGATGCACAGAGAGACAAAGACAGAAAAATGGAAAGAGATGTGTAGAGAGAGACAGATAAAAAATGAGAGTGGAGAGACAGAGAGATAGCAATGGAGGGGGAGCTAAGGGAGAGATAGAATAGAGGGGGAGGAGATAATTGTATTTGGGTCCTAGGCTTAAGTCTGTGTCTCTGTATCACTTGTTATAGGGGGACTCAGGAGGACCACTGGTGTGTGACAACGTCCTGCAGGGCCTGGTGTCATGGGGTGCTGTAGGTCCCTGCAACCAGTCAGGTTTCCCTGGAGTTTACACCAAGATATGCAAGTATACAGACTGGTTAAGGGAAACAATGAAGAAGAAATGAGTCTACTTTTCCTGGCTTCCTTCTCACCTTCTACTCTCAGCCATCACTCTCCTCTGAAATAAACCCATTTGCAACTAGAGGAGGGTCTGTGTCTGTCTTTGATGAAAAAGGGCTAAGGGGAACAGGGGTGGAGGAAGAAGGGAGGGGTTGCCAGTAATCTACACAGTCCTGGATTCCTGGTCCAGGGGAGAATGGATCACTGAATCCTCATCTCAAGTATCAGGACACTGAACCCTGGAAGCAGGCAAGCAATTTCCTCAACGGCACATAGCAAAGAAACAAGAATGGCAACTTCAAGGTTCCTTGTGCACCAAGTGTTAACACCTGTAAATTCTAGAAGGGGAAGGGGAGCATGTAAGCAGAAAAAGAAGGGAGGGAGAAGAGTAAGGAAGGGGATGATGGGAAGGAGAAAAGAAATGTGAGAAAGGGGACAGGAGAGTGTAGACAGGACCGGAGATGAGGGGCAAAATGAAGAGAGAAAAGAGGAAAGGGGAAG
The DNA here is from genome assembly GCA_028646575.1 of Pseudocheirus occidentalis. Classification (NCBI taxonomy): domain Eukaryota; kingdom Metazoa; phylum Chordata; class Mammalia; order Diprotodontia; family Pseudocheiridae; genus Pseudocheirus; species Pseudocheirus occidentalis. The sequence goes on along the minus strand of CM053596.1, from coordinate 11,969,865 downwards.
AGAAGGGAGAATGGAGATAAGAAAGCCTCTGTCACCAAGCCAGACACAATTCTGAGGCAGTAGAGACACAAAATGGAAATGAGAGAAGGAAAAGAGAGTGAGTGAGGAGGGGAGAGAGAACAGAATGGAAAGAAATAAAACAGAAGACAAAGGATGAGTGAAAGAAAGGAGAGAAAGAAAAAAGGAATAAAAAGAAGGGGAGAAGGAAACAAGGAAGGGGTGAAAGATGGGTGGATAGGAAGAGAGAGGAGAGGACAGGGGGAACAGGAAGAGGAGAAAAGTAAAAGAGAACTGGAGAAGGAGGCTTGAGGACCTCCTGGGCTTGGGAGAGGAGAATTGACAAGAGAGGCCATTCACACACACACACACACACACACACACACACACACACACACACACACACACACACAACCCCTTCACAAGCCCAGTCAAGTCAAAGATTCCAGGCCTCTGGGGAGGTGCCAAATTGAACTCCTAATCCTCACCTCCCATTAACCTCTGGGATGAGTGCTCAATTGCAGAGGGGCCTGAACCCAGGAGTCATAAGACCATAAAGAGAAGAGAGAGATTGAACCAGAGCTAAAGAGACAGAGAAGAGAAAAAACCTGGGGAAGGTAGCTAGAGCAGCTTTGCTGCTACCTCATTAAATTATATAGATTTTATATGGATAGTTTAGCATGATGTGAAAATGTATTTTATATTGTCTTCTATATTTGTATCTGTGTTTCTTCTAAAATAGACAGCACTTAGCAGTTTCTTATTCAAGGACCTTTCTGATTCTTTGTGTATCAAAATGTTTTTATTTGTTGATTATTGTTAAGTTTTCAAAAAATAGAATATTTGATTTTTTTAAAAATTAAAGGGAGACAAGTGAGGAGACAGAGACAAAAATGCAGCACAGACCCATAGGAAGACAAAGATCATCACTGAGACCAAGATTGAGACTGAAGGAAAGGAGGGAGGATAGAAAGAAGATTCCACGAGAAGGAGAAGAGCCAAAAAAAGGGGAAATAAAGCTCCAAAGAAGCAGAGAGACAGAGAGGGACAGAGACAGAGCTAGAGAGGGACAAGAGAGATAAAGAGAGACAGAGAAAGAAGAGAAGGAGGAGGAGGAGGAGGAGGAGGAGGAGGAGGAGGAGAAAAAGAAGAAGAAGAGGAAGAAGAAGAAGAAAGAGAAGAAGAAAGAAGAAGAAGAAGAAAGAGAAGAAGAAAGAAGAAGAAGAAGAAAGAAAGAAAGAGAAGAAGGAAGAAGAAAGAGAAGGAAGAAGAAAGAAGAAAGAAAGAAAGAAAGAAAGAAAGAAAGAAAGAAAGAAAGAAAGAAAGAAAGAAAGAAAGAAAGAAAGAAGAAAGAAGAAGAAGAAGGAGGAGGAGGAGGAGGAGGAGGGGGAGAAGGAGGAGGAGGAGGAGGAGGAGGAGGAAGAGAGAGAGAGAGAGAGAGAGAGAGAGAGAGAGAGAGAGAGAGAGAGAGAGAGAGAGACCGACCCTCCGAGAGACGACAGAGAATGAAGAGGAGACAGGTGGCCGGAGACACAAGCCAGGCCCGAGAACTGGGAGAGGAGAGATGGTTCGCTTAGAGAACTAAGCCGGGGCTGTGGGTGCCGAGGGAGGCGCAAGGGTGGGCCTGCTGGGCAGGGGGAGGCGGGCCCCTGCACACTCCGCCCCCTGGGGCTCCCCCCGCAGATAAGGCCGGCCCGGGCGAGCTCAGTCATCTCGGGGCCCGCCCGCCGGCCCGGCCCGGCACGGCCTCCCCTCCGCCGGCAAACTGCACTTGCTCCCGAACTCGTCCCAGCCCCAGCCCCGGCCCCAGCCCTAGCCCCAGCCCGAGCCTGAGCCTGAGCCAGAGCCCCAGCCGCCCCAGCTGCAGCCGTCGCCGCCGCCTTGGGAGCCCGCCCGTCCCCTGCCCCAGGCCCCTCCCCAGGCTGTCCGCAGGCCCACTCCCACCCCCAGGTGAGCTCAACTGAAGGGGGTTGGCGGGATCGTCCCATTCTGGGCCTCGTATTCCACCTCCTAGATCCCGGCGTCCGAGCGCCCGGCTTCGTCTCGGCCTCTGCGCTCTCTCTGTCTCTGAGCTCTTGGTCTCTGGTGCTTCTCGTCTTTCTCTTGGAATCTCAGTGGTCTCTGCCTCGTCTCTCCATAGGTTCAGCAGCAGCCTCGCGTTTTCCTGTACCTTGTGACTATCCCCTCGGAATTTGCCCTGTCTCCACTGTCACTTTCTGCGTGGGGGTCCCTATCGCAATGTTTCTTCCTCCTCAGGTGCCCAGGGTCCAGCTGCCCCCAACCTCCCTGACCCCCTGACCCCGGAGCGCCTGGCCCTGCCCGCCCCCGAAAGTGCAAATTGGGACACGGTCCCGCCCTCTCCAGGCGGTACTGCCAGCATGGAGACCCCGCCCACCCTGGGGCAGGGAGACCAAGAGAGCCAAAGAGAGAACGTGCCTAGACCCGAGGATGTGGGGCAAGACCAAGGGTCCCGGGAGGGAGCGGGGCCCGGACCCGCCAGGAGGTCGGGAGCGGACTTCGAACCCAGCACATTGAGGGCTCGGGTGAAAGTGTGAGGGCGGGGAAGGGAGAGGAGGGCGCGCTGGGGAGGGAGGAAGGCACCGGGGGAGGGAAAGGAGTCAGAAGAGGGATAAAATTGGGTAACTGCCTACTATGGGACGCCGGGCAAAATTAACTCGTGCCAGTCCTTAGAATGAGAAAGACCAGAGGGATGCTGCCTGCCCTCCAGGAGTTTTCGTTCCTAAGCAGAGACGTGAAAAGTGTCCTAAGTAGATACAAAGTAACCTTCGGTAGAGGATGGGATCGGGAAGAGACGCGGGGATGGGATCGGGGAGTGATACGGCGATGGGATCGGGAAGGATAAAGAAAATTTGATTTATTCTGTTTGGCTCCAGACCGGAGGTCCTGAGGAACAATGGTCGGAGCCTCAGTGGTGTTGGCTCAATGAATGGAGCAGCTTCCTAAGCATTCGAACTGTCCAGGACGAACTCCCTAGAGTCTCTATGTGTAGGGAAGTCTTCCATTGCCAGAAGCCTTCGGAGGGAGGCTGGGGTGATTACTTGTCAGTTATATTGTAGAGAAAATGACGGCTGATGTCCAAGGTGAATTAGATGATGCCTTTGAGGTGTCTTGGAACTCTGAGATCTTGACATGTGGGAAGTGGGGAAGGAAAGTGGGAGACTTATAAGAGCTGGCATTTCTATACTAGGTGGTGAGGGGATAGAGAAGGGACTTGGAGTCGTTTCCCTGAGTTCAAATCTGATCTCAGACACTAGCTGTGTGACCCTGAGCAAGTCACGTAACTGTTTGCCTCAGTTTACTCATCTGTAAAATGAGTGGAGAAAGAAGTGGCAAACCTCTCCAGTATCTCTGCCAAAAAAATCCTCAAACGGGATGAAGATGTACTGACTGAACAATAAGGCATTTATATAACCTGTTAAAGTCTGTGAAGTACTTTATGTATGTTATCTTACTGGAGAGGAGAAAGATTAAGAATAGTGTTGAGGGGGCAAGGGGGGAAATAAGGGAAGAGGACAGAGGAGAGGTGACAGAAGGGAGAAGGGAGCCCTGACCTGAGGGCTCATAGAGAGACATAGATTGGGAGGTGATAAGGAGAGTAATGGAGATAGGGGGAGGCAAAAAAGAACTTCAAGAATCACTGGGTTGTTAAGAAGACAGGTGAACCCCAGGACCTTTCCAAGGCACTGTTTGATTTCTGAGCTCTCAGCACATTCGCAGTCTTGCTCCCAATCTCCTCTCCCACTTGGAATTCTTCTGCTCTAATCCAGTGGAAAGGAGAGAGAGTTAAGGGGAGAAACGTAGCATCCCTAGTTAAGAAAAAGAATCAGTAACAGAATACAGGCTTTAGCTGAATGGCTAGTTACCAAAGACAAATACAATTATAGTTTCCAAACGTCCTGACCCAGTGAGAGCTGTCACTGACATGTCACTCCCCATCATCCTGTTAGTCAATGGAATGAGTACAGCTCTGAAATTAAGTATCTGGGCCCACTTTCAAAGAGTAATTTTATGAAGCAATGATTAGGAGCAGACTTCCAGATCCTTCTAGGGGAAATGAATACCACAAATACAGATCTTTGAAGGTCTATATCTTGATGAGAATTAAGGGAGA
>CM053596.1:11944852-11965236 GCA_028646575.1 Pseudocheirus occidentalis | reverse complement strand
GAGCAAAAGTAGAAGGACAAAAGAAGAGAAGACAGAGGAGGATAAAGGAAAACAGTGGGAAAAGAAGGGAGGAGAGACAGGGAAGTAGCATGGCATGAGTTCATTGTTTGATATAGAAAATTAGCAGGAGATAGAAAGGAGATGAAGAAGGTATACTTGATGCAGAGGGAGAGAAGGGGAATAGGGATTTGAGAGAAAGAGGGAGTTAGAGCAGGAGTGATATATTGGACCAGCTACAGTTCCACTATCATTGAACAGAACTGAACAGAACAAGCAGTTTGCCCCGAGGCAGAGAGAGGCAAGAGTAGGGAAGAGGGTATAGAAAATGGAAGGGTAGAAAGCAGAGCAAGAGCCACAGTGTCCCCTAGACTGAATCTGCTTAAACACATGCACAACCAATATATTGTAGAAAGATCCAGGAGTCAGAGGGAAGAAGTGTGATGGAGAGAATCTGGGTGTGAATTAATGGGGTCCATCCATATTGTCCCATATATTCTGTTATCTTTGGAGGAGAATAGAGATAGCCTGGGTGAAAAGAGGAAATAGAATGAGGATTTCAGGAAATAGATCACAAGCTTAGTATTATGTGGGGATGACAGATGTAAAGACAAATTACCTCTGTATCTACTGGAACTCCCTCTGACAAAAGCAGAACTAAGAAATTCCTTAGTAGTAAATTCTAAAGATTAAAGAAAGGAGGGGAGCTTTTCTTGTATATCTGATCCCCACCCCCACCCCCAGGATAAAATTAGTTGGTGGGGTGGAAAAGATAGAAACCTTGAGGGGAAGTGATTACTCCATCTTAGAGTATGATAGAAAAATGGAAGGAATACAGGCTCACTCTGGCATGGCCCCTAGATGTAGGAAAAACAGATTTTGAAAAGCTTAAAGAAAGGACATGGAGGATTCAGTGCATTCAAGTTCTATGAAGAAAGACATCCCAGGAGGAATAGGAAACTTACAAGTTGTGAAAATCATCAAAGGGAAGGATGTGGATGCATAGGGAATTCATCTCAATTTGATTTTTGGAAGACAAAGCAAGAGAGGACAGGTTACAGGACATACACGGAAGCCAGGTGTGGTCTTATGTGAATAGAATCCAAGTGCTAACACTTGGAAGGAGATGAGGCTGTCAAGTAATGTTTAGAATGAATTTTTTTAACATTTCTTTTTAAAACTGTATTAAGGAAAACAGAAGGCATAAGATCGCTCAGATTATATGAGATGTTAGAAGGCATGGATGCTCAATATTTACCTGGCTTTTGTTTTCTCTGCCAAAAACAATGAACTTTGGACCAGAAAGGGCAGAACAAAAATGACAAATGGAATTAATACTCAATATGAATACAAGAGTTGGGAGGAGATTTCTGGATGGCCCTAGATGAATTAACATTATTAGGAATAAATAAACTGCATTTTTGAGGGTTGAAAAGCCTGGCAGGAGGGATTGTCAAGCCATTGTCAGTGACCTTGAAAGAGGGAACATGGAAAAAGTAACATATCCCCAAAGAAGACCAGATATTGTCCTGATTTTAAAAAAATAAGAGACAGTAAAGTCTAAATTTTAGCCAGTCAAAATATTTTTAAAAGGATGGTAATGGTAATGAGCATGTCTATCATGGCTTCCTCAAGAACAGGTTATACCAAACTCAATTCACTTTTTTTTTTGTATGGGGGAAGGCAAGGCAATTGGGGTTAAGGGACTTGCCCAAGGTCACACAGCTAGTAAGCACTTCCTTTTTTTGATAGGATTTCTAAACTCATCAAAGAGTGAGATGCCATAGGAAAGCTTTTAATAATGTGTCTCATACTTTTTCTTGCAAAGGACATGGAGGATGATCATACAGTTCAGTAGATTCAGACGTAGGCTGACCAGGTTCACAGAGTTTGTTGTTTCTGTTATTGTTCAGCTGGGTCACACTCTCCTTGACCCCATTGAGGGTTTTCTTGGCAAGGACACAGGAGCAGTTTGCCATTTCCTTCTCCAGCTCCTTTTACAGATGAGGAAACTGAGGCAAACTGAGTTAAGTGGCTTGCCCAGGGTCACACAGCTAGTATCTGAAGGTGAAGGATTTGAACTTAGGTCTTCCTGACTCCAGGGCTGGTGCTCTATCCACTGGGCCACCTAGAGTAGTTGTCTATAATTCAATATCAACAAAGCAAGACATCTGCAGTGGAGAATGAAGAAGTCTGGGCTTAGTCTTGTTGTATTTAACATGTTTATTGAAAACATGGGCAGAGATGAAGATGAAGACATGACCTTTGCAGATGACCCATACTGTAGGTAGGATAACAATGTTATGGATGTCAGAAAAAGGAGCTAAGATATTCCTTGTATGCTCAAATGTTGAAAGAAGTCTAATCAGAGGCAATTTACTAGGGACAAATGTAAAATTGTACCTCCTAGTTTGTTCATGAATGAACTTCACCAGTATAGGGTGGAGGAAGCATTATTAGATAAAAGTTTATTTGGAAAAAAGAAATTGGCATTTTTAGAACATAAGCTTCTTCAAGTCAGGGGCTGTTTTTCCTTTTTTTCTCTATATCTCCTGGGCTTAGCCCAGTGCCTGCCCCATAAGAAAGGCTTAATAAATATTTGTGGATTAAATTTTTTATGGGCTTCAAGGTTAATATTACTCCATGGTAGGCTACTATAAGAAAATCAGAGCCTAGGTCTAGGTTGGTGATTATCCCTCTGTTTTTGACTCTGGTTGGACAATTGAAATATTGTGTCCAGCTCTGGGTACCACTTTTGAGGACAAAAAACAAACAAACAAATAAAAAGCCCTACAAATCCATGTTGGAGCATTTCTAAAGAAAAAGAGGACCAGAATACAGAAAAAAAATTAGAGATCCTGAAGTACAAGGATCAATTGAAGGAACCTGAGATGTTTAGCCTTGAGAAGAGATGATTTAAGGGAGTAGAAGACTGAAGAATTTAAGATTCTTTAAGAATTTAGGACTCTTGGGGCAGGTAGGTGGCAAAGTGAATAGAGCACTGTCCCTAAAGTCAGGAGGACTTGAGTTCAAACTTGGCCTCAGACATTTAACACTAGCTGTGTGACCTTGGGCAAGTCACTTCACCCTGTTTGCCTCAGTTTCCTCATCTGTAAAATGATATGGAGAAGGAAATGGCAAACTGCTCTCCAATTGCCCTGCTCTTCCCCCTCCAAAAAGCAAAAAAAAAAATTGGGATTCTTTAATTCTTCTGATATTTAAGATTTAAGAAATTAAGACTTTTTTTAAGAATTTAAGATTTAAGGATTTAAGATTCTTTAAGATTTTAGAATTCTTTAATTCTTCTGAAAATTAAGATTTAATAGCATGATAACTCTCTTCAGGTATCTGAAGGGCTGTCACCGGGGAAAGGGATTGGACAGATTCAACTTGACCCCAAAGGACAGAGACAGGAGGAGTGGAAAGAAGTTTCAGAGGGCAGATAGAGGTTTCTTATAAAGAAGAATCTCCCTACTTTTGGAGACAGCCAGTGTGGGTGTGGGCTTCCCTAGGAAGAAGCATGTCCTCTCTTACTTACCTCTTGCCTACAGACAAAGGTTGAGTTGCCAACTGCTCTGGTATGTGTTAACGGAGTTCCTCTTCACTTATGGAATGGACTTGAATGTCTGAGGTCCCTTCCACGCCTGAAATCCTGTTATTCAATGAAAGGGAAGAGTCAGTGACCCCTCGCACATTCAGCTCTACTCTTCCAACTCTTACCACAAGCAAAGAAAATGCTTTCCCCCTCCAAGGCTTCAGTATGTCTTCATAATGACTGAGGATTCCTGGAGGGGGGATAGGTTGTGATTTCTGGGCTAACTCCCTGTCATATGTGCTGGGAGGCAGGGCGGGGGGAGCAGGTGTTTTGAAGAGTCTAATATGGCAAAAGTTGTGTGAGAGGGGACAGAAGCCTTACTTCCCTCAATGCCTCCACAGCATTCATGCCTGTATTTCTCCAGACAGGATTTGGGGTCTGGCCCTCTCCTCTGACACCTCAGATCATGCCTCTCCTGACCCTGATGATGCTTGCTCTGGTGACAGGTGAGAATGAGCAGCACAGTGAGGGGTAGGGTTCTTCATAACTTCACCCTACTCTCTCCTACCCAGTCCTTACATAGCCCTGCATCTCTTCTCATCTTCATTCCCGCTCCCATCCCCCAAGTCCTTGTGTCCATTTGCCCCTTCCCAGGACCACGAATAACTCCCTCTTCTCCACTTTGTTTCACTTTATTCCCCAATACCATATTCTCTCCCTGCCTCCCTCCATCTCTCCCAGTCTTTTTCCTAGATGGCTGACTCCCATCTTCTTCCTAGGTCGTGGCCGAGCAGAGACGAGAATTATAAAGGGGTATGAGTGTCCAGCCCACTCCCAGCCTTGGCAGGCCGCACTGTTTCAGAAGTCTCGTCTACACTGTGGGGCTACCCTCATCACCCGACAATGGCTACTCACAGCAGCTCACTGCCAGAAGCCGTGGGTGCGGGGGGGTGGGAGGAGAAGGCTGGGGCTCAGGGGTGGGGGTGACACTTGAGTCAGGGAGGGTGTTCAGGATGGGTCAGAAGAAAGGAGATAGTTCAGAGATAGAAAGAGGGAAGGAGGCTAGAGAAGGGCTATTTTTCTTCATGATTCATCTCTCTGTGTCTCTGTCTCTGTCTCTGTGTCTGTCTCTCACACATGCACACATGCACACATGCACTGACTTATAGATATAGGTAGATACACCCACGTGTGTGTGTATATATGTGTCTTTTTTCTCATACATCCCCTATATTCCTTCCTTCACAGTTTCCCTCTTTCCTCTTTGTTTAACTCCAATCCCAATCCCTCTCACATCCCATATTCTCTTCCTCTTTTCCTCTTCCCAGCTCTTCCCCTGCCATTACTGTCAGTCTTTCTCCACCATCTCCAACCCTGTATTTCTTCATCTCTCTGTCCTACAACTTCCATCCCACTTTCCCTCCTTTCATCCCATTGTCAGCCTTGTCTTTCTTTCCCATCCTTCTGTCTCTAACTTAATCTCTCCTATTTTCTTCCTAGTATCTCTATTTCATCCCTCCCTCTGTTTCCATCATTTCCATCTTTTTCTGCACCATCTCTCTCCCTCATCTCTAATCTACTCCATCTCTCCTATTCCTTTTGATTCTCTATCCCCTTTCCCCATCTCACCACCATCTATAACTCAGTCTCTCATATTTCTGCCTCACCAGAATCACAAAATTTCAGAGTTGGAAGGAACCTCTGGGGTCATCCAGTCCAACTCATCCCTGAAAAAGGGTTAACTACACCCTACCCAACAAGTGGTCATCCAGGCTCTCTGTGCCTGACAGGTTCCCATCCAATATTCTTGAGGCCACTCATCTTGCTTTAAGTTATCTCTAGTGTTAGCAAGTTTTCCTTGACCTTGAACCTAAATTTGACTCTGTGACTTCTACCCACTGGTTCTAGTTTGGTCTTCTATCAGAAAGCAAAATAAGCTTGCCCTGCCCCCATTGCAATCTACATGTAACCAGCTATCATGTCTCCTTCCTCTCCTCTTCTCACTGTCTTCTCCCCATTTCTTTCAACTGATCTTTATATGTTATGGACTCAAGAGACTTTATTATTCTAGTTTCTCCCCTCTAGTCATTATCTTGCTTATGAGTATCCTTAAACTATGGCACCTAGAACCAAACATGAAGAAGTCTAATTAGGGCAGAGAACAGTGGGACTGTCACCTTCTTATTGCTGAAAGCCCTGTCTCTCTTAAGGTAGCCCCCAAGTCACATTTGCTTTTTTGGCTGTCCCTTCCCCATGTTGATGCATCCTGAGCTTGTGGTCCACTAAGACCCTCAGATAATTTTCAGACAAACTGTTCTCCATCTATGTTTCCCCATCTTGTACATGTGAAGCTGATTATATGAATTGGTATGAGATTTTCTTCTTATCTCACTTGAATTTCACCTGATTAGTTTTGGCCCAAGATTCTAGACTGACAAGGGATTCTGTTACTGCCATCCAATGTACCAGTCATCTTTCCTAGCTTTGAGTAATCTGCAAACTTGGTAACCTTGACATATATCCAAGTCACCTATCAAAATGAGGAGCAGGACAGGGTTAAGCACAGATTGCTCAGGTCCCCCACTTGAGTCATCCTTGAAAAGTGACATGGAGGCAGTAATGATTACCTTTTGGGTTCATCCATTTGACTAGTTCTGAGGTCACCCAATTGTGCTGTCTAGTCTCCATTTCTCTCCTTTCTTTGTCAAGTGCTTTGCCAAGCTCTAGGTAAACAACATCTCTAGCATTCCCTTCGTTTCCTATGCTGGTATTTTGCACAGAAAGATTAGGATGGCATGGTCTAGTTTGGGATAAAACCATGTTGGCTTGTCGAGATCATGACGTTTTTTTCTATGTGTTTACCATCCTTGTATTTTCCAGGAATCACAGACCCATAGTTTTCCAACTCTGCCATCTCCCTTGGGACAATATCTTTTTTCTTGTCTTACTGTGTCCTTCCCTTTTTTACTCTATCCTTCCACTATTTGTCTCTCTCCTCACCTCTACCACTTTCTCCTATTCTCAGGTCTCCTATAACTTCTCTCTCTTGACTTCCTTTCTTCTCTGTTTCTCTCAGCTCTAACAATTTTCTCCCATTTTGCCCCACTTCTCCCACCCCCATGTCTCCTGATTTTGTCTCTCCAGTTCCAATCTCGTCTTCTCCATTTTTCCTTTGTCCTCTCCACCCGTAGCGAGTACTGGGCATACCTGGGAGTGCATAACCTTCAGCGACCAGATAGCTGTGAGCAGAGAAGGATGGCAACCATCTCCATCCCTCACCCAGGCTTCAATGGCAGCCTTCCCAACAAGGACCATCGAAATGACATCATGCTGGTGAAGCTGAAAACTCCTGTGATGCTAACTAGGGCTGTGAAACCCCTAGCCCTGCCTGAGCACTGCGTCACTCCTGGCTCCCGATGCCTCATCTCCGGCTGGGGGACCACCACTAGCCCCCAGTGTAGGGGTCCCTCAGAGGGATGGGGACACTCTGCAAGGGGAAATGGGTGGACAGAAAATACTTGGGGAGATAGCTGGTGGTGAAAATGGACATGTAGAGACATGGGAGAGACAGTGAGAGATATTAGGGAGATATACGTAGATACATTGGGATGTATACGGAGACAAGAAGTCTCTAGGGAATACAAAGGGGTACATGGGGATATTGACAAGGGGACACATAGAAAGAAACCTAGGGAGACATGAGGCATAGGGGAGGTGCAAGGGGTGAGAAATGAGAAGCCCCATGGGAACCCGGAGGAATTCAGTGAGGGTAGTAGTGGGGGAGGGTTGGTGGAGAAAGAAACTAAGGATGGAGGACTGATAAATATCTCAAGCTGGAGATGCCCATTGTGAAAAGGGAGGGAGCTATCCTCCAGACACATACATTCCCTTTGGGAAATGTGGGCACTCTGCTGAGGGTTCAGCGTAGTAGGGGAAGGACCCTAGTGAGAGAGGACTGCTTGACTCATGCCCAGCCTCTCTGCCTCCACAGTGACTCTCCCCCATACCCTTCGATGTGCCAACATAAGCATCATTGATCACAGGGAGTGTGAAGGGGCCTATCCTGGGAATATCACAGACACCATGGTGTGTGCCAGTGTCAAAGAGGCGGGCAAGGACTCCTGCCAGGTTTGCTGGAAACATAAACCCAATCACTAACTACATTCTTTCCCTGCCCTATTCCACTGCTCATTCCTATCTCCATTCCCATCTCCATCCCACCCCCTTCATTCCCATCCCTATTTCCATTTCCATAGCCATCCCACCTCCTTCATTGCCATCCGACCCCCTTTGTTCCCTTCCCTATATCCATCCCTATGACCATTCAACCCCCTTCATTCCCTTCCCTATATCCATCCCCATGACCATCCCACTCCATTCTCATCCTTATCTCCATCCCCATGGCCATCCTTAGATCAGTTTCCCTGAGGCCAACTTTCTCCATCTCTTCCAACAGGGTGATTCAGGGGGACCCTTGGTGTGCAATGGAACACTTCAGGGCATTGTTTCCTGGGGCCAAGACCCCTGTGCTGTCACCCGGAAGCCAGGTGTCTATACTAAGGTCTGCAAATATGTGGACTGGATCCAGGAAACCATCAAGGACAATTAACCCCGACTTTAATTAATTAAAAATTAATCCACCCATCTCCTTCCCGCATGCCTCCCACTCTTGTCTACTTTATTCACAATAAATAGCCCTGGAAAGTCCTTAGTCATTTTTTTTTAAAGCAAATTCATGGCTCCCCCACCTTGCACAGGAAGATAACTGTAGCTCAGTGACCTAAGAAGCAACCTGGCTTAGTGGATAAAGCTCAACCTGAAGGCAGGAAGACCTGTGTTCAGATTCTGTTGTGGACTTAGGCCACCTTTAGTTTCTTGAGTGCCTGATATATCCGAGGCTCTGTAAAAATGGGGAGGGGCGTGTCAGACCTGATGTCCTCTCAAGTCTTCAGCTCCAGCTCTGGGATTCGAAGATTCTATTTGATTTGATTCCCCTATTAGGGAAAGGTAGCTTGGGCCCCTGTCTCCGCCTTGAGGAGGGAGGCTCCCAGTGCCAGGCACTGCCTCCCAGCTCTGAAGTCCTTCCTGGCAGTCACACACACCCCCTGCTCCCCTTGGTGAAGAGCAAGGTGGGCACTGGTGTGGCCCAGGGGAAATGGGGCTGCACCAGAAAACCAGACGGAGCTAAAAAGTTTCTCATCCAACAATCTCTGCTGACATCAGTGTGCCCTGCAACAATTCACTCTTCTCTGGACTTCAGCTGCTTTCTCTTCAAAATAAAGGGCCTTTAGAACAAGGAAGGGGCAGATGTGAAGGTATTCTAAGGACCCAGAATATCAGAGCCTTAGAATAGGGAATGTCAGGGATGGGAGGGCCCTTAGAACAGGGAAGATCAGAGCTAGGGGGAATCTAAATAGAGACATAGTAAGCCAAATAAGGGGAGTTCTATTTCCCCTTTACTTGGCCTTGACCAAATCACATCTGATACCATGTCTATTGGTCAGTCAAGTACACACACACACACACACACACACACACACACACACACACAGAGTTCTGATTGTGCTCAGTGCTGGAGATGCCCCAAAAGCTCGCCCTTAGAGAGCTCACAGCCAGAGGTATCAGGAGGCAATGACTGCTTGGACCAAGGCGCTTCTAGAGGCAATATCAGCTGAAGCAAAGCAGAATGCTCAGTCCAGAGAAAAGAAGAATTAAGAAAGACAGGAGAGCCATCTTCAAGTATTTTAAGATTCTGGTCTCTTATGGAAAGGGGGTTGAGGATCTGTTTGGCCCAAGAAAGCAGGCTCTGGGGCAGCAGGTGCGAGATGTAAAAAGATACAATGAGGTTGATGGTGGAAGAACTTCCTCACCCTTAGAGCCATTTGGAAGTGAAATGGGCTGCCTTGAAGGTGGTGGGCTCTCCATGACTGGTGATCCTCATGATTAAATAAGCAGCTAGGGACACAGTGGATAGAGGGATGAACTAGAATCAGGAAACCTGAGTTAAAACCCTGCCTCAATCACTTCCTTAGCTGCATGACCTTGGGCAAGTCACTTTACTTCTGCCTGCCTCGGTTTCCCCCTCTGCAAAGTGGGGGTGATAATGACCCTTACCTCACAAGGTTGTTGTGATAATGAAATGACATCGCACACGCCTAGCTCCATGTACACGCTAGCCATTATTACAGCTGTATGTTGGGTACGTGCAGAGGGGATTATTGTTCAAGGATGGGCTTGAGTGATTAGCCCCTGAAGTACTTTGCAGCTTCGACATTTTGTGCCTTTATGATCCTTTGTTGACTTGTGCCCTTGAAGGGAATAGACTGGAGGAGTGAGTTGGTAGGTGGGGAGGAAGCGTGGGAGACTGGAAAGAATGCTAGGTCGGAGGCCAGAGAGTCTGAGACCAAACCCCTTCTCTGCCATGGGCCCTCTTGGGTAAGCCCCTTCCCTTCCTCAGTCTCCATGTTTTCATCTGTAAAAGGAGCCCATCGGACTCAAGGTCTTTAAGGTCCCTTGGGGCTTGAGATCTGGAATCCTGAGACCAGCAAAGGGCAACCCAGACAAAACCGGAAGGAAGCAAGTCCTCCTCAAGGCATTATGGCAGCAGCTGGGCACTTGATTCAGACTAAAGAGGAGCCTACACAGCCAGCCTGGATGCCCATGGCTCTGGCCCAGTTCCAGGAAGACGGGCAGCTGGGTAAGATCCCAGGGGCAGTTAATAAGAGCGGATAATTATTGGAGTCAGGTGCTAAGGAGAGAGGCCTAAGAGGCACAGAACATGGGAAAATCAGGAACCCAAGCCAGCTTGGGAGGGGAGTCCTGTCCAGTAAAACAGATCTTAGGGCTGAGGATATACTGATGAAAAAAGCTGTCAAACCATTGACCTAGTGGCTCCCAAGGTCCCTTATTCATATTTACACGGCAACTTCTCCTCTCTCCTGTTGCTGTCCTAAAAGTACAAAACGTAGGAAAAGGACTATCAGGGGTGGGAGGGCCCTAGGACAGGGAATGGCAGAACTGGGAGGTTCTTCCAAACAAAGAATAAACAGTCAGTAAACATTTATTAAGCTTCTATTATCTGTCAGGCTCTGTGCTAAGAGCTAGAAATGCAAATATAACAAAAGAATTTCCATTCCTGTCCTTGAGGAGCTCATAATATAATGTTACAATCTAAGAGCCAAAAGGGGGAGAGTGGATGGTAGAGGTGGGATGACCCTTAGAATATAGACTGAGCTGGAAAAGACCTTAGAGCCTCAAGCTGAGAAGGAGCCAGCCCAGAGAGGCACAGCCCGGACCGTGGAGCACAGCGAAGCAGTTTGGCACAGATGGCTGGACTTAGTTTCAGAGTCTTCACCTTCAGGCCTCACTTTGTCACTGTATAAACCTCAGTGAGTCATTTAAAGTCTCTTGACCTTAATTTACTTCCCTGAAAAATGAAAGTATCAAACTAGATTATCTTGGATTTTCTATATTTTGCATTTCAAAGTTCCTTCTAACTCTGATGGTCTGGATTTTGTGTTCTAAGCTCCTTGCTTGTTTTTTAACCTTCAGTGTTGGTCTGTTCAAAAATCCCTCCCATCTCTGGCATTTTATGGGCAATGATTCTCTGCCATGACATCAGGTCTGGGATCTCAGTGAACAGGGACAGTGGCCACAATTCACACTCACCTACCTCCAGGAGTTATTAACATTATAAATGTTTACTGACTGTTTATTCTTTGTTTGGAAGAGCCTTCCAGCTCTGACAGTTCCTGTTCCACACTCCCTCCTGGCTCTGACTTTCCCTGTGATGGTCAGCTGACTCCACCAAGAAGAATCTCAGAAGACCTATATCAGTCTCCCCTCCATCCTGGGTCCCAGGTTTGGTCAGCTGCTATTGTTCAGGCATGCCTGACCATTTGTGACACCATTTGGGGTTGTCTCGGCAAAGATACTGGACCAATTTGCCTTTCACTCCCCCAGCTCATTTTTACAGATGAGGCAAAGAGAGTGAGGTGACTTGCCCAGGGTCTGAGTGTCTGAGGTCAAATTTGAGCTCAGGGCTCCCTGACTCCAGACCCAGAGCTCTGTCCAGTCCCAGTTCCACCTAACTGCCCTAACCTAACCTCTCTATCCAGATTAGAAATGGTCTCTAGATGACTCTCAATTGATATGGGTTGGACTGTTTTTGTGTTTTTCCTAATGAAGTTGATTCCAGAGTGGGACCTTTCAAAAATGTACCAATATTAGCAAACCCTTGGGACTTCTGAGCACACAAATCCTGACTAGGTCATATAAGGTGCAGTGTTCTGGATAAAGTGCTAGGCTTGCAGTCTGGAAGACCTGAGTTCAGCTGTGTGACCCTGGGCAAATCACTTCACCCTGTTTGCCTCAGTTTCCTCATCTGTAAAATGAACTGAAGAAGGAAGTGGCAAACCTCTCTAGTATCTTTGCCAAGAAAACCCCAAACGGGACCACCTAGAACGGGCTAGGACTGAGGACTGAACAACAAAGCATAAACTCAGGAAGGTTAGGCTTCCTTTGATGTCAGGGGACCGTCAGTGAATCCAGCCAGTCACTCTAGCTTTTTGGTTTTGTTTTTCTACATGTATTCCCTCCTCCCTCTGGAGAAAAGTTTTTGTCATGATCTAACATTCAATAATTCTTAAACAAACCAAGCAGACATCCAAATACTCAGTTACACAAACAGCCTCTGGGTGGGGGTGAGGAGGAAGGGGCAGGATTTGTTAGCCCCTTTCCCCAGGCACTGCTCTCTGGTTTGGGGTGAAGGGGTTGTCTCTCATGCCTCCCAGAATTCATAGACCTGAACCTGTCTTGTTTTCAATCCTGGAGGACTTCTGGAAGGAAGTGGCCATTGTGAACTCTCCCAGATATGGGAGGGGAAGGTGCTTTGTTAGAAGAGAGGATACAAAGCAAACCTGGAGCACAAGAAGCCTTTTAATTTTTTTTTTTAATCAGGGCCTCTCCCTGGGCAGGAATCTGTCAGCAGGCTTGGTGCCAGCCTCACCCAGAAAGTCTAATTAGGAAGGGTGGGGTAGTGGGGGCTTGAACCCCTAAGGGCTGGGTACGGCAGCTTCCGGAGGCTGGGGGTTAAAAGGGGAGGCTTGGACTAGAGACCAGGACCAGAGGACTTCATAGCCCACACTGGACTAGCCAGCTATCCAGCTACCCTGAGTTCCTTCCTGAGACTCTGTCGATGACCCCTTGGTAAGATTAGGGCTCTCCCTCCTCAGGGCTGGGACAGGGGGAGGGTCAGGGTCCCTCGGCCGGCCGAAAACCAGCAGTGGATTTGGAGGAGGGGTAGCTGGATTTTGTGACTTTGGAAAAGTCCCTCTCTATGATCTTCGTATTCCAAACCACTTGGGCAGACGCTTGGGAAGAGCTACCCACCATAACCAACCCTGCGAATGTGGGGGAAATGCTTAGTGGTGCAGACTTCGCCCTCTCTGGGCTCATGTATCCCTCGGTGGAACATGGGGAGAGATCTGCCAAGCTTGGCTTCAGTATGTCTGTGGAGATGCTAAAAGGGGCTGTTATTATTCTAATTATTGCTATTATTGCCCCAATTAGCGTATTCTCCAATCCTGCCTGGGGGCCCCACTTAACGAGTTATCTCCAGAGGAGGCCGCTTAATCAGCGGGTTGGGGGTGGGGTGGGGCCGGGAACTGGGAGGTTCTCCAGGTTCGGGAGGTGAGCTGGGCTGGGCCTCACTGGGGGAGTCACCGGACTCCCGGACTCCCTAGACCTGAAAGGAACTTCTCCCTCTCCACCTCCAGCTTCCAAGCATGAGGAATCGAAGCTCCATCCACGCCGCCCTATGGGTCTTGGTACTCGCCTTCTGCAGGGGTAAGGGAAGATATGTATGTTCGGAGCGGGTGGGAGACGAGACAGGGATCCCCAGAGAAACTTCATCCAGGACTTTCCAGCACCACTATTCTGTCACTATACTGAACCTATCCCGAACCTCATCCGGGAATTCACCCTCCCCTCAATGCATCACTTAACCATTTTCCCACACTCATCCCTCTCCATCCTTCACCCATCCCACACTTTTCCCGTTTTCCTTACTCCCCCAATGATTCCCATCCCGTCTTCACTGCCTCCCTCCACTCCAAACGCTTCCAACATCCCCTCCTAGCGGCAAACCGACCTCCTCCCCCCCAATTCCACCTTTTAAACTCTGCATCAGAGCGAAGCAGAGAGTCTTGGCTTTTGGAGTCAGGTAAGCCTTCGGGTAATGACTGGCTGAACACGGTTTTCAAGTCTTTCAACCTCGCTGCCTCAGTTTACCCATTCCTTAAACGGAGGGTATAATCCTTTGAACTACTCACCTCAATGTGTTGTTGGGAGGGACGAATGGGCTAGGTAAACCTCAGAGCTTTATAAAAATATAAGTTAATACATTACAACATTGGTAGAATCCAAAGCTGAAGGATGTAAACTGTTATCGACCTGAGAGTTACTGTGGTTGCTGCAGTTGTTCCTGCCGACTGGTTCCGCCCCTCTTCTCGACCTTCTCCCAGGAATCCCCCTCCCCCTTTCCGAGACCCACTCTTCTATTTCCCCGCCTTCTTTGGGTCCCCTCCTCCCGCTCTGTCCTCCTTTCTCCTTGGCCCAGCGCTCCACCCACAGGGCTTCTCACCAATTTTTTCTTTTTTTTTTTTTTTTTTTGGTAGCTGTACCTAGAACCTCAGTTTCCCCAGTCCCGGAGGCGTTGGAGGCCCCGGAGGCGTTGGAGGCCCCGGGAACCCGGATTACCCAGTGTTCCCGTGGCTCTCAGCCTTGGCACGTCTCCCTCTTCAAAGACCTCTCATTCCGCTGCTCCGGGGTCCTGGTGGACCGCGAATGGGTATTAACCGCAGCCCATTGCGCAGAAAGGTATAGTTCACCCAAAAGGAGCAGGCCGGTTCTGACCACATTACCGTTTTAGGTCTGGGGACTTCGAGCTGGTTGTGGTTGGGGAAGACAAAAAATGGTGTGGGGATTTAGTTGGAGGGGGGGGGCAGAAAGGGGAGACCTCCAAGATCAGGAAGTCCTATTGCAAACCAGGGAACCTGAGGCCCAAAGAAGACAACGTCTTGCCTGGTGTCACAGTAATGTGTTGAGGAGCCAGGGATAACCTTCAGAATTCCAGGATTCAGAGCTCGGACATCCAGGATGTCCAATTTGTTCAAACCTCTCATTTTTGCTGATGGTATCCCCGAGACCCTGACTCACAAACCAGGGCCTATGGGAAGGGAGGAGAGATGAGGAAAGGCTGACTGAGCTGGTTCAGAAGGTCTGGGAAGGAGAAGGGAAGGAGTGGAATCAGGTCAAGGTATGACAGCTTCCTAGAAAGTGTTTGTGCTTAGACCTTCCCCTCTGTCTTCTGGCCTGGACAGCTGGCTTTGGGCCAAGCTTGGTGACTACCGTCTGCTGCTACCTGATGGGGGTGAACAATTGAAGATCAGCTCTGTTATGATCCCCTACCCCAAGTACAAGGCTGGTTCTGGCCCTTCTCTACCTTCCCGAACTGATGAGCATGACCTCCTTCTGATGAAGCTTCGACGGCCAGCCATCCTGGGACCCCGTGTCCAGGTCTTACCTCTGGCCAGGACCTGTGCCACCCCAGGGACTCGATGCCAGGCTGCAGGCTGGGGCACTACCAGCCAAGTCCGAGGTAAAGGGTGCTTGGAAGGCCCGTGTTGGAGCGTTCAGAAACCTGGCTCCCGATTGGGACGGTGGCTGCTATCCTGAATCCAAGGCCTGGGCTATGACCACCAAGGGGATTAGGGCTGGCAGTCAAGACCCCTTCATCCCCAGCTTTGCCTTTCTCCCACTAGTGAAATACACCAAGAGCTTGTCCTGCTCAGAGGTCATTGTCCTGTCTCAAAAAGAGTGTTCGGCTTTCTACCCTGGGGTGATTACAAACAATATGATATGTGCTGGCTTGGACAATGGCCAGGATGCCTGTCAGGTGAGGATTTCCATTTATCCAACACTAATGAAGGGCCTGCTGTAAGCCAGGCACTGGGCCAAGCGTTGGAGATAGAAAAACCAAACAGAAACAGCTCTTGTGATCCAGGAGCTCATATTCTATTGGGGGTGGAGTGGGTGGGTAAGAGCACACAAAGTCATTTTAAGGGGGGGTGGGAGGGAGAGAGAGAGAAGACGAGAGAGAGAGAGAGAGAGAGAGAGAGAGAGAGAGAGAGAGAGAGAGAGAGAGAGAGAGAGAGAGAGAGAGAGAGAGAGAGAGAACATGCACTGGGCCTAGAGTCAGGAAAACCTGAATTCAAATGTGGCCCCAGACACCAGCTGGGTAACCCTGGGCAAGTCACTTAATTTTGTTCACCTCAGTTTCCTCATCTGTAAAATAAGATGGAGAAGGAAATAGTGAACCCCTTCAGTTTTCCTGCCAAGAAAATCCCAAATAGGGTCAGAAGTGTTGGGCACAGCTGAAAATGACTTAGGAACAAGAACACCTGAGTGTACTTGGAAGGAAGCTATGAATGAGCTGAGGAGGGAATGCTTGTCAGATAAGAGGGATCATATTCCCTTCTGCCCGAAACTCAGATGGGTGATGGAGGGGACAGCTAGTGGGCCAGTTTTACTAAGAATGCTATGCCAGAGGGGAGGGACTCCAGGGCAAGTTAAGAGGTGGTGAGAATCAAACCAGGCTCTTTCTTTTTTTGTTTTCTCCTAGAGTGATTCTGGAGGCCCCCTGGTCTGCAATGGGACCCTCCAGGGCATCCTATCCTGGGGTGATTACCCCTGTGGTTCAGCGCATCGGCCAGCAGTCTATACTTGGATCTGTAAATACAGCTCCTGGATTGACAAGATCATTCGGAGCCACTGATAGCACTGAACCCCCTACAATCTCCCCATTAATCTTGTGACCCTCATGTCTTCTGTTTTTCCTACCCAGACAAGTGTTTGACCCTATAGCTTCCTATCCACTCTAGGACCTAGCTCCTGCCTGGATGCAGGCATTGGTCAGCTCTTCAACCTCACAGATTCCCTCCCCTCAAAGAACTAGACATCTGGGCCCCCAGCTGTGACCCTCCTCTCTGGGATGCAAGGGTGTGGTCTCCTAGATCCCATGGCCTTGAAGGACCAGGGCATCCAAGCTCTCTCACTTCACTTCAGTGAAATCATCAGAAATAAGAGAACTGTCCTAAGCATCTATCTACCTGGGACTTCAGAGACAAGTGCATTCCTCTTCTTGGAGCTTTGGGGCAGGCCCCTTACCTCCAGACACTTCCTTTCTCCTCCCAATTTCCTGTTTCCTGGTGCTGCTCAATCAACCATTCCATTTGTTGGGGCAGAGCTCTGAATCACTTGGAGGCCCTCCCCTCTTTGATCTCTGTATATCCCTTCTTAGCGTCAGTTGGAACACAGCCTTTGGGTCCTGGGAGACATTTCTGAAACAAATGCCTTCAAAGCCATTTTTGGGATTCTTAGAAATTAGGGGGAGAGACCCAGAAAAGTCAAATTTTCCTACAAATTCCTCATCTTTTGGAACTTTAGTCTTCTAATACATTTTTGAGATACTCTGGTGAGAATACCTAATATTCTAAAATGAGTTGTTTTTTTTTTTTTTACCTCACTAAGCTTTGGGATGTGATGGGTAAAATCTGGAATAATTGATGAAACAAAGGTTTGAGTTCCTGAGCATAGCAATTTCTTAAGCAATGCAGAACAAATCGAGATCAAGGCTCCTCAGCTTGGCACTGGCCCCCAAGTTCAGGGGAGACATTTTTATGCATTAAACAAGCAACAGGATGGAAACTAGGGTCCAAGATGAAGTACTCTGATTTGGGGGCAGCTGAGTGGCACAGTGGATAGAGTGCCACGACTGGAATTGGGAAGACCTGAGTTCAAATCCAGTCTCAGACATTTACTAGCTGTGTGACCCTGGGCAAGTCACCTAATCCTATTTGCCTCAGTTTCCTCATCTGGCAAATGAGCTAGAGAAGGACATGGCAAGCCAGTGTCTTTGCCAAGAAAATTCACAAAGGGTTGAACCTGAAATGACTAAATAACAAAAATCTTTGTCGATTACTATGCTAAGCATTGGGGATGGGGAAAAAGTGAATGGAATCTCCCAAGGACTTTACATTTGAATGGGGGAGAGAACATGCACATAGACTGTTATGTACATGTTACATACAAATCATATAAGAAGTAACTTGAGAAGGGGAAGGTACAAGCCATATTTATTGACAATAATAAGTGGCGCCCCCATAGGCCCTGGTGGTGTTTTCTAAGGGGAAAAATGGGGAGAAATCCTAGATCTAGACATGGAAGTCACCTCAGAAGTGATCCTTTCCAGTCCCCGGGTTAAGTGACTTCCCCAAGGTCATTCAGCACTGATTTTAATCAGAGTTCTGGTTCCAAGCAGAACCCTTCCATTGTACTGCACTGCAGATTGGGCCATCCTTGGTGGCAGATATAGAAGGATGCAGGATATGAGGACCAGAAGGCAAAGATGGATGTGGAATGGGAGTGTTAGAGGGAGATGAGAAGAGGTGAGATGGAGAAATGAGACCTCAGAATCTTAAGAGCTGGAAGGGACCTCTGTTGAGGAGAAGCAGAATGCCACAGTGGAAAGAGTTCTGGACATGAGTCAGGAAGGCTTGGGTTCTAATCCTGCTTTAGGAACTTAGTAGTTCTGATCCTGTACCCTTAACCTCTGAGCCTCAGTTTACTCAATTGTAAAAAGAGGAAATTGTACTCAATGACCTTTGAGGTCTCTTCTATCTCTAAATCTATGTCACCAAGGTCAACACCTTTAAGAGAGCTACTATGTTAGTGTAGGTAGGTTAGGTCAGCCTCATCTGGGGAAAGAAATAAGGGGACATGAAGATCAGGGGGTGAATATCCCTAAGTATATGCCCTGACTGCAAAGGAAAGATACTTCTTATGTGTTATGTGACCCAGAGTCATAACAAAAACCTCTCACCTGGGATAAATTCAGTTTGGTGATTAAAAAAAATGTGTGTGTGTTTGGGGGATGGTGGGGAAGCTAGATGGTGCCATAGTGCATACAGCCCTGGTCCTGAAGTCAGGCTTACCTGAATTAAAATCTGACCCCAGACATTTACTACCTGTGTGACCCTAGGCAAGTCACTTAACCCCCATTGCCTCCAAATACAAAATGTAGATTAGCTTAGAGCATAGTCCAGCCTCCAGTAAGATCATGGCAAGAGAGGGTTGCCCATCCCAGAGTCCAACTCATCCCTGGGAGCATTATCCCCATCTGTGCAATGAAAGAGACTGAAAGTTGAGGTTCAGCAACAACAGTCACCAAGGAGAGGAAGTACCCACACCCTTGTTTGCATCCTTGGAAAACCCCGGAACATCCTGAGCTAGTTACATTTCTGATGTGACCTAATGAAAGGAATTTACCCTTGATTGGAGTCCAGTGATTGTCTAATTTACTACAAAACCCAATAATCCCTAACATCTGCAGGCCATTTTGAAACAATGGGTTAGGCTGGTGATGGAGGATTCAGCTTCCCCAGATCATCCAAGGTGGTGTCCTGAGTTGACTCTGAGGCAGGGACACACATGTATGTGTGAGTAGACTCTTGGAGGAGTGAATGTGTTCACTTGGTTTGTATATTATTCAATGCACTCTGTAGTTAGTTGGTGGGTGTGACTGAATCTCTCTTCAAAATCTCTGACGCTAACATAGATGCTATTCAGTCTTTTCTTGAAAACCTTCATCTAGCCCATACCTCATATTTATCCCAAGATCAGTATGAGGCTTTGTTAAGTGCTTTCTTAAAATCTAGGCAATTCCTTATCAACAACATTCCCCTGATTTATTAGTCCTGTAATCTCCTTATGGAAATTAGGTGGCATAATAGATGGAGTGTCCAGCTTGGAGACAGGAAGGCCTGAGTTCAAATATGACCTCATCTGAGGAATTATCTGTGTGACTTTGGCCAAGTCACTTAACCCTGTGGATCTCAGTTTCTTCATCTGGGAAATGAGCTGGAAAAGAAAATGGCCCATCACTTCAGTGTCTTTGTCAAGAAAACCCCAAATCAGGTCATGAAGGGTTGGATGTGACTGAAATATCCTCAAAAAATGAAATAATACCAGTCTGGCTTGAAGCTGGTCACTTGTGATCACTGCTGCTCTTTCTAAATATTTACTGACAGCTTTTTGAGTTAATGTTTTATTGAGCTGTTAGAAACAGTATGAGAAACATGGGTAGATTTGTATGAACTGATTTAGATCAAGGGAGCTGAACCAAGAGAACAGTATACACAGTGACTAGAGAAAGACAGACAGCCTTCAGTATCATTGGAACTCACAGGAGATACAACGGCAAACCTTGATCCCAGAGGACAGTTGATGAAACATATTTTTCCCTTCTCTTGGGGGAGATGGGATGTGGCAGAATGAAGGGCGTGAAATGCTGCACCATATGTCAGGTATGGTTACAGTACCACTGGATTTTTGTTTTATTGCTTTCTTTTTTGTCAAGAGATGACTCCAAAGGGAAGATAAATACTGAGAAAGGAGCATGATATAAAAAGAGAAACCAAAAACAAATCAATAACATTTGAAAACAGATTTTTTTTCTAGGAATTAAAATCAATGGTTCTTAGTTTGCAGATTCTAGTTTCTTCTCTTTCTTGAAAATTGAGACTCTTGGGGCAGCAATGTGGCACAGTAAATAGAGCAGCAGCCCTGGAGTCAGGAGAACCTGAGTTCAAATCCAGCCTCAG
The DNA here is from genome assembly GCA_028646575.1 of Pseudocheirus occidentalis. Lineage (NCBI taxonomy): Eukaryota > Metazoa > Chordata > Mammalia > Diprotodontia > Pseudocheiridae > Pseudocheirus > Pseudocheirus occidentalis. The sequence continues at coordinate 11,944,983 of CM053596.1, read as the reverse complement.
ACACTTAACACAAAACTAGCCATGTGACCTTGGGCAAGTCACTTAACCCCAATTGCCCTACCTTCCCCCATCCAGAAAGAGAGAAAGAGAGAGAGAGAGAGAGAGAGAGAGAGAGAGAGAGAGAGAGAGAG
>CM053596.1:11922872-11944352 GCA_028646575.1 Pseudocheirus occidentalis | reverse complement strand
TATATATATATATATATATACACATATATATTTTTAACATTTGATTATAGAACTTTAAATTCTAGATTCTTTCCCTTCCTCTCTCATCACCCACCACCACTGGAAAGACAACCAATTCATACAGGCTGTACATGTGTAGTTACACAGAGCATCTCCACAATGGACATATTGTGAGAGACTGATTATATGTCCCTCCTTCCTATTCCACCCTGCCCCTTTTTCTGTTCTCTACCCTGCCCCTGTCCCTTTACAGAAGTGTGTACTTCCAGCAACCATCCCCCCACCCTGCCCTCATCCCACTTCTCATCCCCATCCCCCCTACTCTCCTGTGTGGCAAGATACCCAGAAACTGCATAATTTTTAAAAGTTGTCATTTTGAGAGGGCAGACTGGGAGAAGGGGTAATCAGTAGGCTTGCCATCTTGAGGTGGGGGATAGGGGAGAGATGGGGAGAAAATTTGGAACTTAAAATCTTGTGGAAATGAATGTTGAAAAGTAAAAATAAATAAATAAATTAGGGTGGGGGGAGTTATCATTCTAATCATTCTGGACAGCAATTCGGAACTATGCATGAAAGACTATAAAACTGTGGATACTCTTTGATCCAACAGTACCACTGCTAGGTCTGTATCCCAAAGACATCAAAGAAGCTTGGGGAAGGGGAAGGGAGGAAAAGACCTATTAATACAAAAATATTTCTAGCAGCCTTTTTGTGGTGGCTAAAAATTAGAAATTGACGGGATGCCCATCAATTGGGGAATGGCTGAGCAAGCCATGGTGTTTGATTGTGATGGAATGTTATTATGCTATAAGAATGATGTACATGAACTGATACAAAGTAAAGTGAACAGAACCAGGAGAACATCGTACACAGTAACAACATTGATGAAGAACTGTGAATGATTAGCTATTCTTAGCAATACAATGATCCAAGATAATCCTAAAAGACCAGCAATGAAGCATACTATCTGCCTCTAGAGAAAGAACTGATATTGTTTGAATAAAGACCAAAACTTGCTAGTTTTGACTTTCTTTCATTCTTTTCTCTTGTACAAATCTTCTTGTACAAACTGAATAATATAGAAATGTTTTACATGATTTTACGTGTAGAAATTATATCTGATTGCTTGTCATCTCAGGGAAGGGGAGAGAGAGAAAGGGAGGGAGGGACAGAATTTAGAACTCAATGGGGCAGCTAGTTGGTGCAGTAAATAGGGCACTGATCCTGGAGTTAGGAGGACCTGAGTTCAAATCCAGCCTCAGACACTCAACACACAAGCTGTATGACCTTGGGCAAGTCACTTAACCTCAAATGCCCTGCCTTCCCTCCCACCTCAAAAAATAATTCAGAACTCAAAACTTTAAAAATGCAAATGTTGAAAAATTGTTTCAACATGTAATTGAGTGGAAAATTGTATATATGTGTGTATGTATGTATATATGTGTATATTATAGATGCACATATTCACACATATCACACATTTGAACTCAGGTCTTCCAGTCTACAGTCCCAGAGCTCTACTCACTTCACCACCTGGTTGCCTCAGACACTTACTAGCTTTGTGACTCTGGACAAGTCATTTTACTAGATTTCAGTTTTCTCATACGTAAAATGAATCAATTGTAGTATTACCTGGGTTGCTGTTAGAGCCAAATGAGATAATATTTGTAAAGTACTTTGCAAACCTTAAAGTACCTTATAAATGATATCTTTTATCTTGTATCTATTCATCTTTCATTTTTTTTGTTTTTGTTTTTTATTTGCTTTTTGGAGGGCAGTTGGGGTTAAGTGACTTGCCCAAGGTCACACGGCTAGTTTTTGTCTTAAGTGTCTGAGGCCAGATTTGAACTCAGGTCCTCCTGACTCCAGGGCCCGTGCTCTATTCACTGCGCCACCTAGCCGCCCCCTATTCATCTTTCTATGTCATGGCATGTGCCAATAGAACATGATTAAGCTCTTAGGGCAGGGAATGCTTGTCATCAATGCATCCCTAGAGCCTTGCCCAAAGCATTGTTCACAGTAGATGGTGAAAGAATGCTTGTTGTCTTGTTAAAAATAATAAAAATCCCTCAGCCTCCAGGAGGCAAGTGGGGATTCTTGGGATCATCCCTTAGAAAGTTCCTTCTGCACTGATGTCAGACCATTAGCGGCTCCTCTGTGGGTCCGGTAACTCAAGCAGGTCTGACTCACCTAACTGCCACCGTGCTGCCCACATCTTTCCAACCTGTTGAGATTACAAGTGCTTGAGTTTGAGGAAGCATTACCCACTCTACTGATTGACTCATTTTGCCAGAAGGGAAATGGGTTTGGTTGGCATGACCTCATGAGGAAGACAATGCAGCACGGAGCATGGTTGGAATGAGTGCTGGATTTAGTCACAATTCCTGGATTTGGACTCAGGTTCTGCTCTGTATTCTCCATAAAGCTCATAGAGTGCGAGCTGAAAGGAATTAGAAACCATCAATCCAACCCTGGATTTGACTTGAGGAAACAGGTACAGTGACTTGCCTAGAGTCACAGTTATTAAGTTTAAATTATCTTTAAGTTTTTAGCTTTAAGTTATTAAGCTTAAATTAAATTAAAAGTAAATTATATGATGATAATTTGAACCCAAAGTTTTTTATGTCCTGTGTTTTAAATTTTTTAATTTTAATTTTATTTAAATTTAAATTTATTTAAATATAAATTAAATTTTACATCCTGTGTTTCTTCCTCTACATCAATGACTCCCAACATCATTTGTTTCTTGAACTCCTTTCAATAATGACAAAAATGTTCTGTGAACCTCAGGGATAATTTAAGATACTATTCACAGTCTCTAAAAAAAAGATTTATGCATTAGATTCTTACAATAACTACACTGATAACTTTTGCCACAAAAGTTCCGAATTAAAATTTATGCTAATTATTCTTATAAAATATATTTTTTTAAAAAATCCTACCTATATGTAATGCAGAAGCTTTTACAAAGGAATATGTAATTCAAAAATAATAAAAAATACACAATCTTACTCCCCCTGATAAGTAGAAGGAATAAACCTTGTCCTCTCTTGTGCCACCTCGGTCTCTGTGGAAGGGGAGGGGATTAACTGCCAAGTTTTGCCTAGTTTCCATAGAGGAGAGTCCCAGTTCCAAAGCCAAAACTTGCATCAGGCTTGAGCCCCAGGTGCCCTGCCTTCTCAGGATTTCCATCGTGGATTGGTTAATGGACCATTTCACCTGCTATTTTGGCCCCAAGGTTGCCGTGGCTCAAACTCCGATGTGTGTGAGGATTACCTCTGGCACCTTAAACAGAGGACAAACAACAGACAACACAAATAGCCACTCCCAAGCCAATTCCTCAAGACAGAATAAAAGAGAAGGAGCTGGAGAAGGAGAGTCCCTCCCCTCACCAGTTCTGTTCAAAACATCCATGCTGGGTGCCATAGATAGGAGTTGTGGAAAAGAGCAGACCTGAAAAGATGGTGGAAAAGAAAGGGAAAGACGAAGGCAATCAATGGAGGCTATTGTCACCCACGTGGAATGGGAAGCAATGAGCTCCATACTAGGTGGCCATGCTCAAAACATGCCCAGAGAAGCCTGGGTTGCATGTAATTATGAAAACGCTAAATATGACATTATACCACTCTAATCATAAAAAATAATTACAAATATTTTATGAGGTACCTTCTGTAAGAATCAAAAGAGGTAATCTGGTAAGACCACATGTGTTTACTATTATCTGCATGACTTTATATTAATATTTTTTATTTCATTGAATATAAATATCACATTTAAAAGAAATAAGATATAATTCACACAATGTTTGATATAATCATATATAACTTTAATTTTGATATTATACTTTTTTTATTTGAACAAAAAGTTTTCAATGTCTGCCTAAACACCAGACAAACAATTTAAAATTTGGTTTTGCATTGAGTTTATTTCTGTATTTTGACTTTAAACAAGAATAAAGTGGAAATGGGGCAGCTAGGTGGATAGGTGAATAGAACACCAGCCCTAGAGTAGGGAGGACCTGAGTTCAAATGTGGCTGTAGATACTTAACGTAAAAACTAACCATGTGACCTTGGGCAAGTCACTTAACCGTAATTGCCCTCCAAAAAAAAGAGAATAAAAGTGAAAATGCTTACACACAAATGTGTGGTAGAATGTGGTAGGAGAATTTTATAAGCCCTCTTGCTGAGAGATGAAAATCCATTTAAAAATTTTTAGCCATCTACTATCAGTGAAAATAAATATCTAGTTAAGATATAAAATATCAACATTTCTAATAGCTCATGACAAGCATTGCATTGAAGGATTTGTGTTGCTGTTCTTTAATTGTGTCTGACTCTTCATGACCTCATTTGGGGTTTTCCTTGGCAAAGATACTGGTGAGCTTTGCTCTTTCCTTCTCCAGTTCATTTTCCAAATGAGGAACTGAGGCAAACAGGGTTAAGTAACTGGCTCAGGGTCACATGGCTAATAAATGTCTGAAGCTAGAAGCTGAGTCTTCCTGATTCTAGGCTTGGCATGCTATCCACTGATAGTCTGCCCTGAATTAAAGGATAAGTGTATTTAAATTCCACATATTGCTTCATTTTAAACAATGTTTATATATAAACTAATCTTTGTGGGGAAAGAATCTCTTCAGACGTGATTTTCTTTTCTACACTGGCTGCACTCTCATAATAATATTAAAAAAAAAAAACTTCTGCTGAGTGACTAACCAATGTTGCCAAACAATTCATTTGAAATTCTGCCAGACAAAAGAACAGCAACTTGAGCAGATGCTAATTTAAATTGGAAAACAGCCTTAATAGTTCAAGAAGTGATAATATACATCTCTGTAGAATGTTCAAAATGATCTGTCAGGCTTTTAAGGTGGTTTGTAATATACATACATAACCAGCTATCACTGTTTTTTCCCCTAACAATGTAACACTTACACTGAAAGAATGTGAATAGAACATCTTGATCATGTGATTATACTGCTGTTAAAGTATGAAATACAGGGTAACATAGAAGAACGAAGGAGCTGCTCAAGTGCCGTGCACAGAGAGTATGTGTATACATCTTACCATTTTGGGGGAATTGGTTTGCACTCAAATATCAAACCCTTGTGGAGGTTTAGAAACAATTTGATGACATGTTGAGAAACTGAAAGAACAGGTTGCATTTAGTCAGAAGTGGTCAGAGTCTGATGTCATTTCTGCACAAACATGATGGCTTTGAATCATTGCAAAAACAAACCTCTAATGCTTCAAACACAAATATGCTTGTTGTCAAAGAGGAAAAATATATTTGTAACAAAAATAGGCAATTATTTACTTGTTAAGGTACTAGTAAAGAATGTTTAGCATGAATCCTGTGGATTGATGTCTCAAATTCCAAGGGATTTGAGAACCACTAAATGGGAACTGCTGAACTATTCCACACTATCTCTCACCTGTTCTCAAAGAAGCCAGACTAGCTGCTTGTGAACACAACATCCATTATTAGATGATGCCTAAATATCATAAGATTTAAGCCAACCTCACTACATTAAAGTTTGCAGACTGTATTCTCCCCCCTGTTCTGAAATTTGGAACATATGTCTTTTTTTCTTTCTTTTATTCATTTATTTTTTAATTTATGGGATAAAACAAGCATTTTTATAACAATATAAGTAAAAAAAAGATTGCAGATGAAACTGCAAATCTATTATGTACAACTTGGTATTTCTTTTAAATATATAATAAAGTTATCATGTAAATTTCATTTTTTCTTTTTTCTCCTTTTTTTCTCCCTTTTACCCCTTCCTAGAGATGGCTGCCATCTGACACAAATATGTGTGTGTATATACATACACATCTACATACACACAGATACAAATGTATATAAACATATATATACATGCATACACACATGTAAAACCATTCTATACATACATCTATTTATTAGTTCTTTTTCTGGATACAGATGGTATCTTTCTTGACACATTTGTTTTTTCTCTCTAATTCTGAAGGATCTTCTCCATTTTTCAGAATATTTCAAAAATCACAGCTGCTCAATGGTTTTATCTTCCATTTCTTTGACTATCTTGGATCTAATAACTCTAAGTCTTCAAGGCATTTAGGGGCTCTCTTACTATGTCCCCACTTACCTTACAGTGAATGCCCTGGTCAGACCACATCCAGAATATTAGGTTCAGATATGAATTCTACAATTTAGGATGTTGGTTAAAATGCCATAGAATTACCAGAGAAGGGTGACTAGAATGCTGAAGAGTCATATATACAAGGATTCTTTGAAGGAGCTGGGAATGTTTAGTTTGGAGTAGAGAAGACTCAGGAGTGATTGGGAACAGCCTTCCAGGATCTGATAGGATCATATCCAAAATGTATTTGGCTTATCCTTCTTAGCTCTAGAGTACAGAGCTAGGGCCAAGGATAGAAGTTATAGGGGTAGATTACTTCTTTTCTCTAAGTAAAAACTGACATTTCCTTCCCAGAGTTGGAGGTAAATTTGGAGAGAGGGTAACTGTAGAGAACACAGGATAATATGGGAAAATAGGATTGAGAAAAGATGAAGGAAATGGAGAAGTATAGGAGATACGGGGAAAAAATAGGAAGATACACAATGAGATGAAGGAGATGAAAAAGATGGGAAAATACAGTAATATAGAAAAAAATTCTAAAATACTGATTAAAATTTTTTTTTAACAACACAGTCATTTCCAAATGTATAATTGACTTACAGAATGTCTCCTTTCATTTTAGGAAAGGGGAAGATATGGAGTAGAAAGGGAACTATGGAAAGAGATGGTAAAATTGGAGGAGGTGGGAAATGATAAGAAAGATAGAAGAAATGGAAGGGTTAAAAGATGGAGTAGGTGGACTGAGATAGTTGCTTTCAACTGTGGCTGGTCAGACCAACACAAACTTCATCTCAGACTGCTCTACCACAAGTTGGGCACAAATAGACCATGTGAACATTTGGAGTAGATTCTCTAAATTTGTGCATCTCACATTTCTTTTGAACTACTTCAGTTCTGCTTTGCTTATAAGGAATAGCACTTTCTTTTTAAAAAATCAATTAATTACTTTTTAGTTTTCAACATTCACTTCCATAAGATTTTGAATTCCAAATTTTCTCCCCCTCTCCCTTTCTTCCCTCTCCAAGATAGCATACAATCATATACATTAATATTAAACATGTTTTCACATTAGTCATGTCATAAAGAAGAATTAGAACTAAATGGGAGAAACCACAAGAAAGAAGAAACAAACAAATGAAAAAAGAGAGAGCAAACGGTCTGCTTTGGTCTGCATTCAGACTCCACAGTTCTTTCTCTGGATGTGGACAGCATTTTCCATTGTGAGTCTTTTGGAGTTGTCTTAGATCCTTGCTTTGCTGAGGAGAGCTAAGTCTAGGAAAATGAGTCATCATACAATGTCACTGTTATTGTGTGAAATGTGCTAGTTCTGTTCACTTCACTCAGCATCAATTCATGTAAAATTTTCCAGATTTTTTTCTGAAGTCCATTTGCTCATCATTTCTTACAGAACAATAGTATTCCATTATATTCATATACCACAACTTGTTTAGCCATTCCCCAACTGATGGGGATCCCCTTACTTTCCAATTCTTGGCCAATACAAAAAGAGCTGGACAGCACCTTCTTTGATATGGGCATGCCGTGCTAGACAGTTCTGTGTCAGTGTCTCCCATGTCCCACAATCAATTCCAAGGTTCTTCAGAGAGACCTTGAAAGTGTCCTTGTATTACTTCTTCTGACCACCATGTGAACACTTGCTTTGTGTGAGTTCTTTATAAAATAGTCTTTCATACAAGTGTATGTTTGATATTCAAACAATATAGCCAGCCCATTCAAGTTAGAACTTATATTTTAAAAGGAAAGGGGGCATGATAAAATGTAAGTGAAGGAGAGAGTAAGGCTGTTGCTGGATCAGAAGGGGAGAAGTATGGAGAGTGAGGAATGGAACCAGGAATGAAGTGAACTTGTGCTAGGCCCTTCATGAAATAATAAAGCAGGATAGAGTCTCACCAAGCAAGGGAGTGAGTCTCAGGGCAGAGGCATCAAGATTGGGAAGGTTGCTGATGAGGGTATGGAGAAGTGGGAAGAGTCAGGAGTAGATCAGAAAGTGAATTTGTAAAAGATAAGGAGAAATGGGAGGGTAGAAATGAGGAGATGTGGAAAGAATAGAGATGGAGGGGTGTGGGGTAGAGTAGGAGTGATAGTTAGAGGAGATGGGAAGAAATGAGAGAGGCTACAACATTGGGCTAAATCTTATGGTATGAAATTTAATAAGAAAAATAATGTCCTTTTGGGGGCTTTAAAATTAAATTCACTTATAAGTTAGTTATGTCCAAGGTGGCAGTTCATTTGAAAGAGCTGGAGGTTTCAATGGACTATAAACTCAATATAAATTAAAATTATTCTACTGAGGCTAGAAAATCAAACTCACTCTTTTTCTGCATTAAGAAAGGCATAGAGAACTGAGTAGCATTCCTACTCTGTGTACTCTGTCCTGTTTAGATCATATCTCGGAACACTTTGTTAAGTTATGAATGCCTTCACCATTGTCTCAAAGAACAAAATGTTTGTAAGGTGTTTCATGAACTTCAAAGTATTATATAAATGTCAGCTCTTGCTGTCTCAATTTCTAGCACAACTACACCATTGTCAACATGACAACTAATCTTTTTTATTTTTAAATTTTTTTTGGAGGGGTAGTCAAGTGACTTGCCCAAGGTCTCACAACTAGCAAGCGTGCCAGTGTCTGAGGTAGCATTTGAACTCAGGTCCTCCTGACTCCAGTGTCAGTGCTCTATTCACTGTGCTACCTAGCTGCTCCTCTACCGCAACTATTATTGTTACGACTACCAGCACCATCACCACTTATCACTACTACCATCAGGCAGTCTTTCTCTTTTTGGATAGCTTCTATCCAAAAGCTTTCCTTAAGTCATGCTTCAACTTGCCTTTCTCAAATTTCACTAATTGTTTCTAGTTCTCACAGAGAAAAAAAAGAGAAAAAAATTTCATCTCTCTGCCAAAATGAAGCCCTTCAAATAGATGAAGATAAATTCACTGGGCAGATTACTGTTGGTTTAAGTCTAAATCTTTGGCCTTTTGAAATATCTACTCAACTTCTCTCAATGTCTTCTCTTTTTCAAGCTAAACACCCTTTTTCTTTTTGACCAGTTCTCAAGTACCAAGATCTCAGGACCATGCTGATCACCTTCTTCTGAATACACTTAAGCTTAACAAGTTTTTCCTGTGGATCCCAGACCTTAACCCTATATATTTGATGATAATTGCACAGATCTGACCAGTTAGCATTTGGTTAAGATATTGTACTATTACCTCACATTGAACTTCCATTCACTGAACTTTCCAAAGATTTCTCAATGTATTGCAGCCTGATAGTACCTTCAGCACCTTATACATGGGAAGTTGCTTTTTCTTGACAGATATAAAAATCATCCATTGACATGTTACCTATACCTTCTATCTTTGAATCCTCTCACAATATACTGAAGACACACCATAAATGCCTTTATCTAAGTTATTGATAAAAATGTGACAGAGCACAGGGGTCCACAAATATGACTAGCACATTGCAAGTTGATATCAAATGTTGGGCTAAATCACTAATGATAATAGAAATGCAAAAAAGTTTTGAGATTTCATGACATATTCATCAAATTGGCCAATGTGGCAAAAAAAAAGAAAAATAAATGTTCAGGATAGGTACCTGATACCTTGTGGTTAGTGAATATTATTCTGGAAGACAATTCAGAATCATGCTAAAAACAAAATTGCCATATCCTTTGAGTTAGAGATTCTACTGATAGGTTCATCCCTCAAGGAGGTCATTGATTAAAAAAAAAGGAATTTTCCATATCCCCCCAAATCTTTATAGTAGCATTCTATGTGGTAGCAAAGAGCTGGAAAGAACAAAAATGTCTACTCATTGGGGACTAACTAAACAAATCCTGGTATATGAATGTAATGGGACATTATTGTATCATGAGAAAGAATGGATGTGAAAAATTCTGAGAAGTATAGGAAGACTTATATGAACTGATGCAGAGTGAGGTAAACTAAGAAAGTGACATATACAGTGACTACCACAAGGTAAATGAAAGAACAACAAGGGCTGAATGTTGCGTAATTATAATGCTCAAGTTTGGCCCTAAAGAAGAGATTAAAAAAAATCATGGGTCTTAAATACTGTATATGCTGTAGGACCCATGATGTTACCCATTTGCTGAACTGCTTTTTATTCTCTTTCTTTTTTATAACTCACTGTGGAGAATATGAGAGAAAACTATTGGGAAATTAAGTTAATATAAAAAAAACAAATTGCATAAAAATGATTTTAAAGAAACACAGCTAAGAAAAATCAACTTCAAACCAATAACTAGCCTTTAGATGAGGTCATTCAACTTATTCTAAATCTACCTCATTATTTTATCATAGAGCTCACAAATTTTATCACTAGGAATAGTGTTAGGTGCTATATCAAATATTGTGTTAAAATCTAGACAAACTATATCTATCAGTCTAGAAAACCTGTCTAAAAAGGAAATTAGGTTAGTCTCATTTTTCTGTTTTTTATAAAGCCATACTCTTCTTTGTGATTGCTGTTTCCTTTTCTAGTTGCTTCCTAAGTGACCCTTTAATAATATACTCCAAAATTGTGTAGAAGTTAAACTGTCTGGCCTCTCCTCTGTAGAATCCATTCTATTGAATTTCTTGAAAATAGGGACAATATCTGTCCTTCTCAAGTCCTGAGTCGCCTCTCCATTTCTCCATGATCTTTGAAAGATTACTGAAAGTGATCTGCTAGTCATCTCCGCCAATCCTGTCAGTATCCTGGGATGTGATTTGTCTGGGCATTCTAACTTGAACTCATCATATTTGGGTGCCTTCTGATTTTCTCTATTGTCCATTTTCAAAGTTGTGGTTCCATCTCTTCTTTGATTCTTATTTTCCCCAATCTAATAAAAAAGAAAACAAACTTTTTTTTGCTTTCTTTAATTTTCCTTTCTTCATTGTATTTTATTTTTTAATCAGCAAGCATTTACTCTTTTTCTTCTTCCCACCCTCTCCAACACTTGCTGGACAATTGCCCTTTTCTGTCCTGTTTCCCTATCTGTTAAGTGTGAAGTAAAACCTCAGAGTTGTTTTAATTGCATTCCTCCTATTATTAGTGATTTAGAGTCTTTTTTATAAGACTGTTAATAGCTTGGATTTCTTCCCTTATGAACCACTTGTTTATTTCCTCTGGCCAGGTATCTATTGGGAATGACTTGTTCTATTGTATATTATTAGCTGAGAACAAAACCTAAACATGAAATAATTTAGAAAGAAATTTATTAAATCATCCAGCAGAAGAGAGAGGTGACAAATCATTTTCCCACCCTCCAGTATCTTTAAGTTGTATATTATATAGGGTTCAAACAAAGGGTAAAACATGTGGGTTGTTTGAGATACATTTGTTGTTCAGTCATGTCCTATTCTTCGTTAACCCATTTGAGGTTTTCTTGGCAAAGATACTGGAATTCTTTGGAATGGTTTGCCATTTCCTTTTCATATTACTGATGAGGACATTGAGGTAAGCAGTGTTAAATGATTTGTCCAGGGCCATACAGCTAGTAAGTGATTGAGGCCAGATTTGAACTTAGGTTTTCCTGACTCTGGGACTGGTGCTCTACATACCGTGCCAACTAACTACCCCCTTGAGATGTATATAATGAAAAAAAACCCTCACATTCCTTTCATCAAACTTTGAACACTACTGAGTTTCTGGTTAGTGCCACCTAAGTTCTGAGTTGAACATTAAACATATCTGGGCTCTAAGCATTAGGTCTGGTTCCTCAGCCACATAGGTCTAGGTTCAAACAATGTCATAAAGTTTTTTCCACAATTCCCACCTTTGGGGCTTAAAGTCCAACATTCATATATTAGTAGAAGGACATTTATGGAAATGATAGCTAGGTTAAAGTTTAAAATACTCTGAGTCTATGAAAGCATCTCCTTCTCTGTTGCTTTTATTAAGAGCTTGAGAGATAGGAACTAGATTGGGGGCAACTCATAGTCAGAGGGATCAAACGGAGTAAACATTGCAAGGCTGTAAGTCAGAGGACTTAGATGTGTACTGGAAAACTACACAATACAGGGAACTATTCCAAACAGTGTCAGAACACATATGGCCACAACTATCACCAAAAAGAAAAAAAAAAGACATATCAACAATCCCAGGTTTCTTTTAATGCCACAAAAGTTAAACAAACTTAGTTAAACAGAGCCATTATCTAATACATCTCCTAAGAAAACAAATTTAGTTAAACCATGTTTGTATATAAATTAAGGCAGGTTACAGATTAAACAGCATTTGATCAATTTATTTCATCTCCAGTCTTAGCTGTCCCATGTAGCCATTTGATATCTGAAAGCATATCTCCTCAGAAATTCTGGAATAGACCTCGTTTCCAAGGCATTTTTGGAGGATGTTCCTCTTAACTTTGGTTTTCCAATATATTAGGTCATGTGGTGAAAACCAGTTCAAACCTTAAATGCCCTCTACGTAGATGTCCCTTTGTCATCATTCTTAAAGGAAATATGTGGAAGTCAATCACATACACACATACAGATACTAAGCAAAACAATCTAAACTTGTTATTTTATCAGAGTAAAGTTTATTATTTTATTAACATGTAAAACTTTTACATGTTTTTCACATCACATTTGTGTCCTAATTGTCCTATCTCCCCTTCAAGGCTATATTATCTTCAAACCATCCAGATAGAATGAAACTCTTTAAGGCCCTAATCTTACTCATGAATCTATAACTCTTAGAGACTACAAATTCAGAATAGTAAAATTTAAAACAGTAATATCTTTCATTCTTGCATCCTATAATAGTAACTCAGAGATATTGAGTACTGCTACAGGATTTATTATACATGTAAAGTTTTCCAGTATACCTGCCCTATTTGCTATAGAAATTTGTTATAGAAATATGAAGAGAAGAAGGAGGGGTATGGTGACAATGATATCAAAACTGTCCCTTCAAGAAGGTCTTTAGAAAAAGGCCTTTAAAGAGGGTGTAGTTTGGTCCCCAGGCAGTGACAGATGCCTTTAGTGTATTGTATACCCACCATCCTACTTCCCCTCCTCACAACACACACAGATAGGACCCACACTTCCTTATAGGTTTCATTCTGTCTGTACACTAAACCTGGGCAGAGTTTTCAGGACAAAATCCCCACAATTAAAAAAAAACAAACAAACCTACCTTATCTTTTCAGATTCAAGGAAGGTTACAAAGTCCTATGGTTTAGTATCAGAGAGGAAAGGATAAAATAGCCTTAGGAATCAGCCATCCCCACTAGTCTATTCTTATCCCCAGGTCCAGGAAGCAGTGCCTGTGCTTGACCTGACCTAAGCCTCCTTAACTCTGTTTGATTCTAGGTGAGGGTGGTAGTTAACCATTACTTTGGAATAGCCAATCATATAGCAAAATTCCACATTATTCATGGGGTATCATAGCCAGGTTCAGAATTAAGCAGGTGGGGAAAATTTCCCACTTAGAAGGATATAATATAAAGGGGAAATTGAATCAAGAGAATCCTACCATTGCATATGCAAGGTCATCCTTTTAATCTTCCCAGGTACAGATATGCACCTGTAGCAGTTCTTAGACTTCACTCCCTTTGAACAAGAGTTGGCATGGGTCTTTCTGCTCCTCCAAAGGGAACCTTCCTTTTGACCATCCCATCTCTGGTAAAGCCTTGAACACTCCAAACATAATCCTAGAAAACAAGAGCCAAAAGGGGAACCTCTGTCCTCTCAGAAGGGACCCCCTTATGCCAGAATCTGTAAAAGACAATGGCCATCTACTAGACTTGATGAAATTACCAGTTTAGTATGGCCAGACCCTCAGACTGACCCAAAAGTTGTTTTTGATTCTGCAGTTTGGGATCCTCTACTACCTTATATCATAATACTCTTTTGTGTCCACACCAGACCCCTCCTGTTAGGATAGAAGCACCTTGATTACAAGGGATGGACCATTTTTTATCTGCATTCCTAGAGTAAAACTCAAGATGCTGAACTAAGCACATAAAGGGCATGGGAAGAGGTGAAGATATGCAGAAGATGAAAGGAAATGGAAAGAAATGAAAATGGACAGAGATGAAGAGAGGTAGGGAGAGAAGAGGAGATATGGGGGGTTCTCTGCTCTCCCTGTCCCATTTGTTGTACACTCATCTATCCCAGGTAAGGAAGTGGTTACTCTGCTGGGGGAGTGGCTCACAAGTTTCCTAATCCTGGTTTGAAGCCAACATGCTTTTGCCTCTAAGAACTGCTCCCAGGGCCTTAAGGGCTGGGAGGGGAGTCTCAGTTGGAATATGTGCCTTCCCTCTCCCCTCCAAGTCCTCAGGTCTATCTTGATGTCTGTTTCCCTAGTCTTGATGCCTCTTCTTATTCCCTTGTCTTTCTTTCTCTCTTTCCCAGTTTCTGTGTCTTTGGGGAATTTCTCCAGCCCTAATTTTGTCCATACTATCATCAGACCCTCCCACTGTCCTTGTGAGGTCACAGGTCATTCACATCCCATACAGGATAAACTTGCTGTTCCTGACTCAGCCTGGAGGGAACCACTGACTTCTCTGTACTCTTCCCCTTCCTTCTCTTTCTCAAGGGGAAGGAAAATCCACTTTAATCATTCCCCCCCACCCCAGGTGGCAGGGGTGGGGGAATCAAGGTTTACCTTTGGGGAGCTCAGGGGTGTGGCCCTGGCCCTTCACATACACACACACCCAGGTCCCACCCCACACTGTGTACAACTAGACCAGCCTTCCAGTAAGCAGTCAGATGATCCTGAATATTGTAGCCCCAGTCTGGGGTTGAGGCTAGAAGGCTTCTCCCCTTCAGCCCAGAGGTATGCTTCCCCCCTTCCCTCAGGCCCTGGGCCTCCCTCCCCTCGGGATAATTTCCCAACCTGATTAATCATTGAAGGAGGAGGAAGGAGGGAGGGGATGGCCCCCAGCCAGTTCATAAAGCATCCATTGAGAGGGCAGGACTAAGGGCCCAGGCATCTGGGACCTCACAGCTGATCTAGTACATCCTTCTCACTCACGCCAGCTCTAGTGGGTTCTTCCTGCAGCCTTGAACATGAACTGGAGCATCTGGGCATCCCTGTTGATGCTCCTTTGGGCAGGTGAGGTTTCTTTTGCCTACTGCATATCTGCTTCTTTGTCTATCTGGCTTGTGTTTGTTTGGTCTATGTAACTGTCTTTTTGCCTGGAAATCTTTTGTCTCTCTGCCTTCCTGCCTGTCACTCCATATAACTATCCATCTGTCAGTGTGTTTGTTGTTTACCTACCTTCCTCCAAGCCTATGGTACTGTTTGTCTCGAGGGTACTACTCTAACCTATCAGATTTCCACTGATGCTTGACCGGTCTTCTGTCTCCCTAGGGCAGGGTTGGACAGACACAAGGACAATTGGGGCAGAAGAATGCATACCAAACTCACAGCCCTGGCAGGCTGGTCTCTTTTTTCTCACCCGCCTCTTCTGTGGGGCCACTCTGCTCAATGACCGATGGCTACTCACAGCTGCCCACTGCCGCAAACCGTGAGTGTGCCCAAGACCCTGTCAAGCAGGGAGGGAAGAAAGGATGTCTGGGTAAATGTTAAAGTAGGAGCAGCTTTTGGAAATCCTAGAGGTCTTGGATTTTGAGAGGACTGGGGTCAGAGAATCTGGGACTGAGGAAGCTGAGATGCTTGGTGGCCAAAGATATAGGGAGTTGAATTTGTGATCCATAGATGCCCGAGGGTGCCATGGATAGATTTCAGAGAATTTATGTATTTGGAAGAAAACAAAAAAAGGCCTCTGTGTTGAAATACAACTGGCTTCCTGTGGAATTCTAGGTATTTCATTTTATGTATTTAAAAGTGGCACTCTGAGAAGGGGTCTCTAGGCTTTCCCAGATTTCCTGAAGGGTCTTTGACACACAAGAAAGGTCAAGAACCTGGGGCTGGAGAGTCCATAGAGTTTGAAGAGTTTGAAAAACTTTAGGGGCTTGGAAGTTTGAAGAGCTTGTAGCCACTTGGGAGGTTGACAGAATGATACAATAGAAATTGTGGATTGGAAGGCAGACAATTGGGTGTTCAAAATCACTTCCCTCCTAGGTGACCTTGGCCAATTCAGTTTACATCATGTGGCAGTCAGTGTTTTCAACTATCAAATGAGGAAAGTGGATGAGATAACTTCTAAGAGTACCTCGTTCTACATCTGGAGAGTTTAGGGAGGTCAGGAAGGGAGGTTCTCGGAGAGTAAGACAACCATGAAGCTTGAGAAAGTTAGGGAAAGCTTATAACCTGAAGGAGTGTGAAGGCTGAGGAAGCCAGAAAGACTCAGCATAGAGGGAGGTTCAGACACCAGGAGGTTAGAGGGATTGGATGGGTCTCAGGAGGTTAGAGATAAGAGACCAAAGTGGATGGAAAAATGAGGGGGCCAAATCTGTGGAGGCTGAAAGCAGAGGAGACCAGAAAGGTTAGGACCAGGGGATTCAATGGCCCTTGAAAGCCAGGAAGCCAAGGTAGTGGGGAGGTCAAGAGGCTCTGGAGGCCAGGAAGGCTGACTGAGAGTGAGGGGAAGGCCATGGGGTCTGATGAGTTTGTAGAAAGTAGGAAGGTGTGGATTCTGAGGAGGTGGTGAGTTTGAAGAAGTTGGGGAGTCCAGAGTTTGGAGAGGTTAGGGAGACTGATAGACCAAAGAGGCTGGGGTAATGAGGGAGTCTCAGATGGGATTTTGGTCATTTGAGGAGGGAGGAGCATTAGAACTGTTAAGAGAGGTGAGAGGACAGAGAGAAGTCTCTGAACTTCTAGACTGGAGGCTAGGGAAACTAGGGACCTCAAGGAGGTGAGAGAGATTAGGGAAATAGAGTAATGAAAACCTAGAGTTTTCAGGACCCTCATGAGCTTAGGTGGAGCAAGGTGACTGGGGAAACTGAACACATCCAATGTGTTGAGTAGGCTGAGGGACAGGGACAGATTAGAAGCCTCATTGTAAAGAAGGAGGAGAGGCTGGAAGAAATGGAGACACTTAGTCAGGGAACTGGGGGATATGGGGAGATCCAGGAGGTACAGGAAGCTGGTAAAGGCAAGAAGACTGAGAAAATGCAGAGATCTAGATATGATGGTAGGGGATGCTAAGCAGATTGAAGAAGTGAAAAAGACAGGGAGGGAATGGGGAGAAGACCCTCTTATAAGGCCCAGTGAGGCAGAAGGGGCTGTAGGGAGGGGGATAGTTATGGGATAAAGCAGCCAGGGTCCTTCAGAGTTTTATCTAGAACACCATTCCACATGCTCTGGAGGAATCCCATTGTGCATCCCCTCGTTAGAGAGAACACTCCCAACTTTGGTCCCCATCTTGATTCCTGGGTCTCAGGCCCAGTTCCAAAGGGCTGAGACTCTTTCCTAAGTGAAACCCAGAAGGATGGATAGAGATAGGGAGGATAGAGGTAAACAGAGACAGATAAGTCTAGAGAGACAGAAAGAGAAAGAGAGAAAGGAGAGAGAGAGGGAGAGAGAGAAAGAGAGAGAGACAGAGAGAGACAGAGAGAGAGAGAAGGAGAGAGAGAGAGAGAGAGAGAGAGAGAGAGAGAGAGAGAGAGAGAGAGAGAGAGAGAGGGAGGGAGAGAGTATGAGAACAATAAATAGAGACAGAGACAAAAATACAGGTAGTAACACAGAAAAGAAACAGAAAGATGTGCAAAAAGAAGTAGAGGCCAGCCAGACCCTCAATGGATAAAAGGGGATGATTCCCTCCCTCCATTTCTGCCCCCCCCCCCTTGCATTGGTGCATTTGCCTTTAGTTCACTAGAGATCTGAGTAACAGAGTTGGGTGAGACTGGTGGACAGGAGTACAGGTGGTCCCCAGCCACTAAGGGTTATTTAGGAAGGACAAAAGGTGTGCTAGTGAGATCAGTTATAGAAAGTGAGGATTACCCCAGAAAAGAGAAGACCGGGGCAGGCAGAGGGGAAGGGCTTCAATGATAACTGTCCAGTCTTTGAAGGTCTGGCCAAGGGAACAAGGATTAATGTTTTTGCTTTACTATAGAGGACATGATAAAGGGCATGGTAGTTAGAGGAGAAGAAGGTTTCTTATGGGTGAAAGAAAGAATTCCTCATTCAATTAGGTTTCCCCAAAGTGGAATTAGCTGCATCAGGAAGTACTGAGTTCCCTGTTATTGGAAGTTGTTTATGTGGAGCCTGGATGACCATTCATTGGGTCTGTTGTAGAGGAGATTTCTGTATTTTAGGGTCTTGGACTAGACTATCCCTGATGTCCCTTAAGGCTCAGAAATTATGTTATTGAAGCAAGAGTTTGAGGTTAGACTCTAGGTTGTCGTGGTTGTTGAGGGTCCGCTGAGGGGGGTGAGTGGCACCACCAGAACTGGGAACTTTCCACACTCCCCTCCATGGGGCCACTCCCCTCCAAAGTCACCAGACCTGTTGGAGATAGGGTGATTATTTCTGGTGGGTGGGGTCCTTTTCAACCCACACATTCCTTGGGTCCACAAGCAGGTGGGGGAAGGCCCAGGTCATGTATCACAGAGAAGAGGGAAGGTTAACAAAAGTCTAACTTTTGGAGTATCTGGGAAAAGAGAGATCAAGAAAGACAGAAGCGGAAAGAGGTGGGGGCAGAGCTAGAGTAAGGGAGATGGAGAGATGGGGGGCCAGAGACAAAAAGAGATGTAGGCAGGGAGACAGTCAGAGAGAGGGAAATAAAAAGAGAGATAAAGAGGGTACGAGCCAGAGAGACAAGGCAGAAACAGAGGCAGAAAGATGAAGAGACTGAGGGGAGGGCAGAAATCGAAGGATAGAGACAGAACAGAGGCCAGATCCACAGAGACGGGGATAGAAGAGAAGGAGCGTGGATCAAACACTGAGGCAGAGGAGGTGGAAGAGGGAGGCGACAGAGAGGGACTCACATCAGATAAACTGGAGAGAGTTTAGAGAACAGAAGATTAAGGAAAACCTTTAAGGGGAGACAATGGAAGCGTCGACACGGGAAAAGCGACTGCCTTTTTGCTGCTTGCGCCCAGAGGTCCAAGAGGCACCTTCTCTGCACTCATATTTTTCCCTGCTTTGCTGCAGAAACCCTGCCTACACTTCTTCCTTTTTAAATTTTTAATTTTTTTTGCTTTTTTTTTTTTGGAGGGGGCAAGGCAGGGCAATTGGGGTTAAGTGACTTGCCCAAGGTCACAGGGCTAGTCAATGTTAAGTGTCTGAGGTTGGTCAGATCCTCCTGACCCCAGGGCCAGTGCTCTACTCACTGCGCCACCCAGCCACCCCTACACTTCCTGCTTTTGCTTTTCTCTCTTCTAGAAGAGAGATAGAAGTATGTTTTGGGCTTCCTCCCAGCAGAGCACTGGAAGAGAAATGGTGGAAAGGAGATGGCAGCCTGTAGAAGGAAGCCTCTTCCATCAGAGATTCCTTATCTGGAAAGGCAGATTAGGGATTCAGAAAGCCAGAGAACATCAGAGTGGGAAGGGAACCTTAGGGACCATTTACTCCAAAACTCTTAAGTGGAAAAGTGACTTATCGAGGTCACACAGGCAGCCACTGGAATAGGCAACAATCATTGAGGGCTCAGCAGGGACCACATGATCAAAGTACTGTAGATGCTGGACATGAGGCTCTGGAAGATTGTGGTCCCAGGAAAGTTTTTTGGACTTGAGGCCAAGGACCTGAGTTCGAGTCAGACCTTCACAATTTACCACCTGCTACCACGTGCTCAAGTCATTTCTCGCCTTGAGGCCCTGGTTTCTTCATTTATGAACTGAAAGGAAGAATGCCTTCTAAGGCTCCCTCTGGCTCTAAATAAGATTCTGAGACTCTGTGATAGCCTTGCTTAACAGGCAGTATGGGCTTGAGAGAGGTCCGAGTTCAAATTCTACCCTGCTCACTTATTAGCTGCTTAACGCTTAGCCTCTCAAAGCTTCAGTTTTCCCCATTCTCAAAATGAGGAAACATGTCTAGTCTACTTCTCAGGGTTGTTGTGAGTATCAAATGAGCCAATGTACATAAATATTGAAGAGCCATATATATTATTAACATAGAATTATAATGTAATAATAACATATAACATGCAATATAACGAATAGCTATTATGGTTGTTAAATTCACTCTAATATTTTCCATTATTAATATATTCTCTTATAATATTCTACTCTAATATTTCCATTTTCCATTCCATTATTTTTATCATCACTGAACTCATAGAAACTCAGAATTGGAAAAGAACTCAGAAGCTCTCTGGTCCAATCCATCCTTGAATAGGGAGCTCATTACAAAATTGCTGAAAAGTAGTTGTCCAATCTTTACTTGAGGATGCCAGGGAGACCAGCTTCCTGCAGGAGCCCTTTTGTCTTTGAGATAACCCAAATCATCGGAGGTATTTGTTTATATCAATCTGCCTTAAATTTCCCTTCACATTCCCACCTTCCATTCAGCTTAGCCTTGTTACTCCAAGTTGTTTCCACTGGGACCCGTCAGAAGAAGGCTGAGCTCTTTTATATACAGCAGCCCATTAAACACTGGAACAAAACTCTCCAATCTGTCCTAAGTCTCTTCTTCCCCAGGGTAAATACTCCCAGTTCTTTCAACTTCTCTTCATATGGCATCAACTTGAGCCTCTTCCCAAACCTGTCTGGCCTTCTCTGGACACTCTCTAGTCTATCAGTAGACCCCTAAAGCGTGGCTCTCAGATTTGAACATAACCCTCCTGAGATGCTACGGAGAGAAGAAAAGTGAGATGAAAATAATCTTAGATTTGGAATTGGGGCTGGGTTTCTAGCCCTAGCATGGCCACTTGATGATTGAATGGCCTTAGAGGACTTTAAGTAAGTTTTTTCTCACCTCTGGGACCCTGTGAAGTAAAGATGACCTCTAAGTTCCCTTCTGAATTTATTATTTTTCTTTTGTTAAAATTTATTTATTTATTGTAATTTAGTATTTTATTTCCCCCAATTACATGTAAAAACAATTTTCAACATTCATTTAAAAAAAAAAGAGTTCCAAATTCTCTCCCTCCATCCACACTCCCCTCACTGAGAAGGCAAGCAACTTGATAGAGGTTATGCATGTATAGTCATGCAAAACATATTTCCATATTAGTCATTTTATAAAAGAAAACATTGACCAAAATAAAAACCCAAGAAAAATAAAGTTTAAAAAAGTATGCTGGGGCTCTCTTTTGCTGCCTGCTCGTCGCCATCATGGGTCGCATGCATGTCCCCGTCGGCTCTGCCGTACCGCCGAAGCGTGCCCACGTGGCTGAAGCTCACCTCGGACAACGTGAAGGAGCAGATCTACAAGCTGGCCAAGAAGGGCCTGATGCCCTCCCAGATCAGTGTGATCCTGAGGGATTCTCATGGCATGGCACAAGTCCGCTTTGTAACTGGCAACAAA
>CM053596.1:11877020-11922372 GCA_028646575.1 Pseudocheirus occidentalis | reverse complement strand
TTGGAAATATGAATCATCCACAGCCTCTGCTCTGGTTGCATAAATTTTGGTTTATGTACTAAAGTAATAAAAGTCACACCTAACTGAAAAAAAAAAGTATGCTGGGGTGGCTGGTGGAGCAGTGAGTAGAGCACCAGCTTGGAGTCAGGAGGACCTGAGTTCAAATCCAGCCTCGGACACTTAACATTTACTAGTTGTGTGACCTTGGGCAAGTGACTTAACCTTAACTGCCCTGCCTTCTCCTCTCCAAAAAGATAAAATATTCTTCAATCTGTATTCAGATTACATCAGTTCTTTCTCTCGAATTGGATAACATTTTCCATTCTAAGTCCATCAGAGTTGTTTTGGATCATTGTATTGCTTAGAATAGCTAAGTTATTCACAGTTGACCATTGTACAATGTTGCTGTTTCTATGTACAATGATCCCCTGGTTCTACTCATTTCACTTTCTATCAGCTCATGTAAGTCTCTTCAGGTTTTTCTGAAAGCAGCTAGCTCATCATTTTTTATATCACAACAGTATTCCATCACAATCATATACCACCAATTGTTCAGTCATTCTCCAATTGATGGGTAGTCCCTCAATTTCCAATTCTTTGCTGCCAGAAAAGAGCTGTTTTAAATATTTGGGCATAGTTCAAATTGTTCTACAGAGTAGCTGAATCGGTTCACAATTCCACCAATGGTGCATTAGTGTCTCAATTTTCCCACAATCCCTCCAACATTTATCATACTACTTTTCTGTTCTATTAGCCAATCTAATAGGTGTAAGGCAGTACTTCAGTATTGTTTTAATTTGCATTTCCCCAATCAATGGTGATACAGAACATCTTTTCATATGACTATAGATAGCTTTGATTACTTCATCTGAAAACTGGCTGTTCATATTTTTTTGATCATTTGTCAGTTGAGGAAGAGCTTATTTTTATAAATTTGATTAATTTCTCAATATATTTGAGAGATTAGGCCTTTATCAGAAAAATTTGCTTCGAAGTTATTTTTTCATATTTTGATTGCTAACTATATTTTTTTACCCTATTTCTTCCTGTTTATTTTATTCTCTCTCTCCTTTCACTCTGTCCCTTCTCAAAAGTGTTTTGCTTTTATTACCTCCCCCAATCCACCCTCTCCTCCTTATTCTCTTTCCCTCCTACTTTCCTGTAGGGTAAGATAGATCTCCACATCCAATCGAGTGTGTATTTATTCCATTTTTGAGCCAATTCCAATGACAGCAAGGTTCAAGCATTTCCTGCCAACTCCCTGATCTTCCCCATCCACTGTAATAGTTCTTTCTTGCTTCTTTCATGTGAGATAATTTACCCCATTCTACCTCCTCCTTTCCCTTTCTCCCTGCATTCCTCTTTCTCATTCCTTAATTTTGTTTTTAAAGATATCATCCCACCACATTCAACTCACTTTTGTGTCTATATACACTCCTTCTGACTGTCCTAATAATGAGGAAGTTCTTAAGAGTTACAAGTATCATCTTCTCATGTAGAAATAGAAATAATTTAACCTTATTGAGTCTCTTATGATTTTCTTTACCTGTTTACCTTTTATGCTTCTCCTGAGTCATATTTGGAAGTCATATTTTCTATTGAGTTCTGGTCTTTTCATCAGGAATGCTTGAAAGTCCTCTTTTCCATTGAATGTCCATTCCCCCCCCCCCCAAAAAAAATTATACTCAGTTTTGCTGTGTAGATGATTCTTGGTTGTAATCCTAGTTCCTTTGCACACCTCCCCCCCCCCAATATCATATTCTTTTTTTTTTTTTGCTCTTTTGCTTTTTGTAGGGGGAAGGCAGGGCAGTTGGGGTTAAGTGACTTGCTCAAGGTCACATGACCAATAAGTGTTAAGTGTCTGAGGCTAAATTTGAACTCACGGAATATCATATTTTAAGCTGTCTGATCCTTTAATGTAGAAGCTGCTAAATCTCGTGTTATCTTGACTGTGACTCCACAATGCTTGAATTATTTCTTTCTGGCTGCTTGCAATATTTTCTCCTTAGCTCTATAATTTGGCTATAATATTCCTGGGAGTTTTCATTTCAGGATCGTTTTTAGGAGGTGATTGCTGGATTCTTTCAATTTCTATTTTACCCTCTGGTTTCTAGACTATCAGGGAGGTTTTCCTCAATAATTTCTTGAAAGAGGATGTATAAGTTTTTTTTTCTGATCATAATTTTCAGGAAGTCCAATAATTTTTTAATTATGTCTCCTGGGTCTATTTCCTATGTCAGTTGTTTTTCTAATAATATATTCCACACTGTCTTCTATTTTTTCATTCTTTTGGTTTTGTTTTATTGCTTCTTGGTGTCTCAAAAAGTCATTAGCTTCCACTTGCTCAATTTTAATTTTTAAGAAATTATTTTCCTCAGTGTCGTTTTGCATCTCCTTTTTCATTTGGTCAATTCTATTTTTTAAGGAGTTCTGTGAATTTTTATGCCTTTTTTTCTGTTTGGTCAAATTTCCTTTCTAAGAAGTTCTCTTCTGTGAATTTTTGTGTCTCTTTTTCCATTTGATCAATTCTGCTTTTCAAAGCACTTTTCTCCCCATTGGACTTTTGTATCTCTTTTACTATTTGGCCTGCTCTGTTTTTTAAGATGTTATTTTCTTCAGAATTTTTTTAAATTTTACGAAGCTGCTGCCTCTTTTTTCATGATGTTCTTACATCACTCATTTCTTTCCCCATTTTTTCCTCTATTTTTCTTGATTTTAAAAATCCTTTTTGGGCTCTTCCATGGCCTGAGACCAACTCGGATTTTTCTTGGAGACTTTGGATATAGGAATTTTGACTTTGCTCTTTTTCTCTGAGTATGTGTTTTGATCTTCCTTGTCACTGTAGTAACTTTCTGTGGTCAGGATTTTTTTCTGCTTTTTTTTCTCATTTCCCCAGCATATTTCTTATCTTTTAACTCTTTGCTAAAATGGGGCTTTGCTTCCAGGGTGGAGGGAAAACTGTCCCAAGGTTCAGGTTTTTTTGTGAAGCTGTTTTCAGAGACCTTCCAAGGTGGTATGTTCTAAAGAGAGGTGATTACTACTCTCCTTACCTGTTCTCTGCTCTTTGAGTGACCTCAAACACTTTTCTGCCCTGTAACTGTGATGAGGATCCCTGTTCCACTGGTGCTGCAAGTTCTTGTGTGCTACTGTTCCTCCTTGTCCTGGGACTGCCCCCTAGGACTGCCACCTGGTTCTCAGTATTGACAAAGCAACAGAATCCTGTCCCTAGTGCCAAGAAAGAGATCCCTGTAATCTCTCTCTGATCAGTTGTTCGACCCCCTTACTGTCTATGGACTGAGAGCTCTGGAAGCAGTTGCTGCCACTGCTGATTCAGTGGCTCCCTAAGCCTGCTTCTGATTTTGCTGGGTCTGGGTCTGAACTGACATGGCCTGCACTGGCCTGTGCTCCACTCTTACCCCTGTGCAAGACACCTTTCCTGCCAAACTTTGAAGTTGTCTGGGGCTGGAAAATGGCTTCACTCCATCATTTTGCAGGTTCTGTCACTCCAGGATTTGTTAGGGAGGGGTTTGGGGGAGAGCTCAGGCAAGTCTGCTTTCTCTCCATCATCTTGGCTCTGCTCTTCCAGCTGTGATACTCCATAATTCAGTGATTTCATGAGTTCCAACCTTTGACTTCCTTTACTATTCTCTATTAAATTAGAAGGCTCAGTATTAGAGTTGGAGGGATTTATTAACTCTCACATAGTGTCTGAGACTCCGCCTCCCCCCACCTGCCCATTGCATAGAAGGGGAAACAAAGGTCTTTGTATAAAGTCACATGGAATTAAGCACCCAGTGGATTGAATGGAGATAAATGAAGAGCAGGAACTGACTGAATGTCAGGGGAATTATAGGAGGAACTGGGGCCCAGAGGGTTTGAGGGCTGGGAGGGAAAGGTCATTGAGAAGACCAGGGAGCTCAAGTTCAGAGTTATATTCCTGGGGATGCCATCTCTTTACCAAGGCAAACCTCTCTACCGGCACAAGGGTACCCATTCCGTCTTCACTTTACCAATAGGTTGTCCCCTGTGTTATCCCTACCCTTTCATTTATCTTCAATTTCTCCCTATCTCCTGACTGCTTCCCTATTACCCACAAACATGCCTAATTCTCCCCCATATTAAAAAAGAAAAACCCATTGCTTGGTCCATCTATCCCTACTATCATCTCATATCTCATCCCTTTTGTGGCTGAATTCCTTTAAAGGACTGTCTATAATCAATATCTTCACTTCTTCGCTTCTTTTTAGAATTTCTTCACCTTTTAACTGAAACCATTCTATCCAGAGTCACCTGTGATCTCTTAACTGCCAAACCTGGTGGCTGTTTTTCGGTTCTCACTTTTCCTGACCTCTCTACAGCCTTTGATGGTGTTGAGTCTTGCCTTTTCTCTGAGATAACTCTTTTTTCTCTAGTTGCTATGATACTACCCTGTCCTAGTTCTCCCCCTACCTCTCTGATCACTCCCAAATCTCTTTTGCCAACCCTTTGTCCAAGTCATGCCCGATGATGGTGGACATCCCCCATGGCTTTTTCCTGGGTCCTCTTCTCCTCTCCCTCCATAATGTTTCCTTTGGTGACCTCATCACCTCTCATGATTTAAATTATTATCTCTATACTGATGATTGCCAGAATCTTCTTAAGATTGCCTTAATCTTTCTCCTAGTCTCCAAACTCTCATTTCCAACTACCTATTAGATATTTCAGATTGGATGTCCCAGAGATATCTTAAACTAAACATGGTCTGAATTTATTCACTCCTACCCCCCAATTCTCCCTCTTCCTAGCTTCCCTATTACCAGTCATCCGTCTCTGCCTTCTATCTTTATATCTGACCCTCCCCTGTCTTTATCCCCTGATCCTTCCCTTTGACACCATTCCCATCTCAATCTTCATCCTCTATTTGCCCATTCACCTCCTATCCTCCTCTCCATATTGATGTTATTTCAGATCAGGGTCCTCTATCAAAGCTGGAGATACTTCCCCTGACCATCCCACCCTCAGGACAAAACTATCCTTGTAGTCACCCAGGCTTGCAACCTTGGTTTCATCTCAACTCCTCTCTTTCACCCCCTCCCCCATATCTGATCTGCTAACAAATCCTGTTGGTTATATTTTTATAACATCTCTGACATGCCACCACTTTGGTACAGGCCCCATTATCTTATTACTGTACTTTGCAGCAGCCCTATGGTTAGTCTTCCTTCTTCAAATCTCTCCCAGTCCGTCATGCATTCAACTGTCAAATTAATCTTCCTAAATTGAAAATCTGACCACCTCTACCCTTCCACACATTTAAGAAACCCCAATAGTTTCCTATTACCTCCAAGATCAAATATAAAAAGTCCTGCACCCATCTGATCCTTTAAGTATTCTTATATTGTGGATGAGTGTGAGTCCTAGAGTCAGGAAGACTTGAATTCAAATCTGGTCACAGGTACTTACTAGCTGTGTGACCGTGGGAAAGTCACTTACCCGTGTATGCCTCACAATCCTGTTCTGATGCTCTTCTTGGCAAAGATTCTGGAACAATTTCACCAATTTCTTCATTTTTCTGATGAAGAAACTGAGCCAAACAGGGTTAAGTGACTTGCCCAGGGTCACGCTTAGTAAGTAAGTTTGAGGCCACATTTGAACTCATGAAGATGAGTCTTCCTGACTCCAGAAACAACACTTTATCCACTGCAACACCTAGCTGTCCAGATGGAGTATGGTACTGGTCTAAAACTACAAGTTTCATTCTTTGTTTTTATTGGGAAATAGAAGCCCAGGGGGGATGAATGACTTGTCCACAGTCATACAGCACCTGCAACTCTCCTCATGGTGCCAAATAACACAGCGGAAGCCCAGTGAAGGCCAAGAAAATATTGATGGTCATGAAGAACTCACCTCATTGTGCAAATGGAGGAAGGAAGCTCAGGGAGACTGCCTTTCTTATTTGGTTTCCCATGGAGATATGATGGGATGCAGTATAAAAATCAGGAAGTGGAAGTCAGGGGCTCCAGTTCTGCTGGCATTTATCTCCCATCCTACTCAGTGAAGAGACCAATCAGAAAAACAGAGAAATACATAAGCTAGCTTGTTTCTCTAGCCCCAACCATTGGCTTCTACTCCAATGGGGAATTTGGAAAATTCTGTTTTCTCTGTCCTTTGGTTTCCTCATCTAGCAAGTGATGGGGGTGTACTCAGGATCTCTGGGCATCCTTTCAGCTCTGACATCGTGACTCTCTGATTCACCTAAGCTCATGCGTGGAAGCCCAGAGAGGATGGGTGTTCCAAGTCACATAACATCAATGATTCATCCTGTGACATGAGAGAAAGAAAGGGGGACCCACAGAAGGCGTCTGACTTGCTTAAGGTCACACACAGCTCTTTGAAAAGTCTGGAGGGTGTGGCTTGTTTAAGATCCCATGTGACTGGTGATAGACTGAAGTAGAATTCTGAGACCCAGAGATGTTTTGATGTTTGCCCCTACTCCTACAGCGACCCCCTTCCACCACACTCCCTTTCCCCCATAGGTACCTGTGGGTGCGGCTTGGAGAACATCACTTGTGGCAATGGGAAGGGCCAGAGCAACTGTTCCGGGTCACTGATTTCTTCCCCCACCCAGACTTCAACAGTGACCTAAGAGCCCATGATCACAACCATGATCTCATGCTGATTCGCCTGAAGAGACCAGCCAGGTTGGATTCATTTGTGCAGCCCCTCAACATCAGCGAGAATTGTGTCACACCTGGCACTACTTGTCTGATCTCTGGCTGGGGGGCCATCTCCAGTCCTGATGGTGGGTCTTGGTTTGGGCTGGCATTGAGATGCAGGGGAAGATGGAGATGAAGGAAGAGAAAATGAGCATAACTGGAAGGGAATAGGGTCAGAGGGACAGATCTGGATCAGGATGAGGATGGATATAAACAGGTATGGAGATGAGAATGGGAATGAAGATGGAATTGGGACTGAAGGTAAAGAATAGGAGTAAATATAAGAGACTGGTGGGGATGAGGGTAGGCACGAGGATGGTGATGGAAATGGCACATAAAGATAAAAGAGGAAGACAGGGATGGGAATGCTCTTGGAAATGGGACTGGGGATGGAGATAAGATGGAGATAGGAATATAGTTGGGGATAAAAATAGAGGCTGAAGACAGGGATATGGATAGGGCTGGAGATGGAAATGGAGAGAGAACTGGAGGTAAATATAAAAAATGGAGAAAAGGGATGGGACTGGAGTTGGCAGTAAAGATTAAGGACAGAGATAAGGATGGGGGGATGGATTTAGAGGTAAAGAGGATAGAAATGGAGATGGGGCTAGGCTTAGAGATGGCTATTTGCTTGAGGTTTAGGATGGGGATGGAGATGGGTTTGGGAGCAGGGCTGGAGTTGCTGATAGAGGAGATACTCGGAATGTCTGAGGGCCAATGAAGCCCTACATGGCAGCATGGGGGTGGTGGTGCCCTCTTGTGTTCTTCTCACCTCTTTGTTGACCTTGCTTCCCTATCCTCCCACAGTTGAATACCCGCTCACACTTCAATGCGCGAACATCAGCGTTTTGGAGCCCCGCCTCTGCCGCAGAGCCTACCCTGGTCGAATCTCTTCAAACATGATTTGTGCTGGTCTCTGGGAAGGTGGCCGAGGCTCCTGCCAGGTGAGACCTGGAGTCTTGGTCTCTAAAGGGATCAGGAGCTGGTGATCCTAAGGAGGGTGGGATCGGGATCAGGACCCTGGGGCCCCTTGGGGGATAGGAGCTATGGGAGCAGGACTTGAGTTCCTTAAGGAGGCAAGGTTTGGGGGATCAGTATGCCCGAGTCCCTGAGGGGGCTGGCCTGTGGGATCAGAACCCCAGAGTTTCTGCGAGCTTTAAGAGCTAGGGAGGAGCTCGCATCTTTGAGAGGAGGCGAAGCACCAGGTTACCAGTGCGGAGAGACGGTTGGGCTGCGGGGACCGGGATGGGGGTGGGGGTGGGGGTGGATTCTGCAGAGCGCATAAGCCTCATGCTTTGTCTTTCTTTCGCTTTACTACTTTCCTTCTGTCTCTGCCCTTCTAACCCCATGTGGTCATCTCCCTCTCCCTTCTCCTCGCGCTTCTTTCGTGCCCTACTTTTCTCTCTCTGTGCCTCCGTTCCCTATAACCCTCGGGATACAGGGAGACTCCGGGGGCCCGCTGGTCTGTAACGGTGCCCTGGCGGGCGTGGTGTCAGGGGGAGCCGAGCCTTGCTCCAAACCCAGGAGACCGGCAGTCTACACCAGCGTCTGCCGCTACCGGGACTGGATCTACAGGACCATGAAGGAGAACTCCACGTGACTGGATCCCTCGAGGCCCCGCCCACTCGACACACCGCACCCCCACACCCCCTCTAAGTTTTGCCTTCACTGGGCTCTCCCCTTTTGTGATACCGCCCACAGCGGAAATGCCTCCCCGTGACGTCAGCAGACCTGGTTCTGCTTTAAATCTTTTATCCTACCCCTATCCCTTCTAGCCTCGAAACCTAGACCCTCCACAGTGGCCTCCTTTGATGGCCCTACCTACTGAAAAATGGCGACCTCTAGGTCTAGGAGACTCCGTAGGACACTAACCCTAATAGATTCGTCCATCCGTTTCCTCATTTTGATATGAATCTTGGGGGGAGAGGGAAGAAGAAGAGAGGTCTCCACCTCACAGCTACAATGGCCTTGAGTGGCTCTGTCATCCAATCCCAAGCTGAAGAGCAGTCCTTAGATCAAGAGGTCATCCAACCCGTCTGCTGAGAACTTCCAGGAAGGAAAAACTCTCAAAACTTCAGGGTGGTCCATCCCACTTTGGGGCAGCTCTCATTTTCCTGATATCAAGCCTAAAATGGCCACTTTGCACCTTGTATGGGTTTCTCCTCATCCTTTTCTCTGGGGTAAAGAGAAATACTTTTCTCCTTCCATATGAAATCCTCTCCAAATCTTGAAGACAGCGACCCTTCCCAAGACAGTCTTCCCTTCCCAAGGGTGAATATTCCCTGTTTCTCCCATGTCTCCTGATGTGGCATGAGCTCAAGGTCTTCTTCCATCTTGGACACCCTCCTCTGGATTCCCTCCAGGTCATCAATGAGGGCCCTGGAAGAGAGTACAGCACTCCAGATGACCTGGACCATCACTTCCTTGCTCTTAACACTACATTACTCAATGTATAGTGGAGAGATTCCTCAAACTCCACCCAGAGCCTGGCACAGGGGGTGCCCAGAACATAGTTCGCATTTAAATAAATACTTGTTGAGTCTAATTGAATGTGACCTTAGATTACATTAGCTATTTTTGGCTGCATTATCACCCTGTTGACTCATGGTGAGTTTGTGGTTCACAAAACTTGTAGTTCTTTCAAAAACTGTGGATTACCTGGTCACGCCTCAGCCTGTCTTGCACTTATGAAGTAGATTTCTTTTGTTATTGTTGTTTATTTTTCCCACTTAATAGTATTTTTTTAAATTACATGTAAAGATAGTTTTCAACATTTACTTTTATAAGATTTTGAGTTCCAAATTTTTTTCTCCCTCCCCCTACCCAAGATGGCATGCAATCTGATACAGGTTATACATGCACAATCATATTAAACATATGAAACATATTTCCACATGAGTCATGTCATGAAAGAAGTATCAGATCAAAAGGGAAAAAAATATGAGGAAAAACAACAGCAACAAGAAAGAGAAAATAGTATGTTTCTATCTGCATTCAGACCCCACAGCTCTTTCTCTGGATGTGGATGGCATTTCCCATTATGAGTCTTTTGGAATTGTCTTGGATCCTTGCATTGCTGAGAAGAGCCAAGTCTATCAAAGTTGGTCATGGCACAATGTGGTTGTTGCTCTGTCCAGCATTCTCCTGGTTCTGTTCAATGAAGTATATTTCTGGAACTGGAAGTGTCAGACTTTGCAATAGTGTGAAAGGATATAGTCTCTACTACTTGTGGATTCCTCCACTCCCTGTTCTCTCTCTCTCTCTCTCTCTCTCTCTCTCTCTCTCTCTCTCTCTCTCTCTCTCTCTCTCTCTCTCTCTCTGTCTCTCCTCTGTCTCTGTCTCTGTCTCTCTGTCTCTCTCTGTCTCTCTCTCTCTCTCTCTCTCTCTCTCTCTCTCTCTCTCTCACACACACACACACACACACACACAATCAAATTCCCAAGAGTTTCTGCTCCTTTGTGGATCTCTGCTCCTTTTTCCCCACTCCCAGATCTCCTGTTCTATTTCAGCTGACTCCCAAACTCTAATAATTTCACTCATGTCTCACTCTTCTATGACCCCATTTGATGTTTTCTTGGCAGACATACTGAAGGGGTTTGCCATTTTTTTCTTCAGCTCATTTTACAGATGAGGAAACTGAGGCAAATAGGTTTAAGTGATTTGTCCAGGGTCACAATGCTAGTAAGTGTCTGTCTGCAGCTCAGATATTCCTGACTCTAGACCTGGCACTTTATCCACTATGCCACCTACCTTCCCAACTCCCAAATTACCTGACTTTCAACAGTCTGTAACTGCTTTGCCCCCTCCACCCTCCACACACATGCAAGTTCACCACATCCTGTTCAGTAACTTATTGAGAAAAGGATGGGGGAAAATGAGAAGAGGTGTTTTTGTCTAGGAAGCAACATTTCAACCAACCTATCATCTCCCTATGTTCCAGGACTGGCAATATGTACAAAAAATGAAGCAATGCCTCCTGGCATTGAGTATCTAGTGGTTCTCAACCTGTGGGTCACGGGCCTCTTTGGGGGTTGAATGATCCTTTCATCCTTTAGGGTCCCAGGGGTCACCTAAGACCACCAGAAAACACATATTTCTGATGGTCTTAGGAACTGAGACACTGCTCCTCTATCTGTCTCCAGGTGAGTCCACCCACATGCAGATATGCCCACATGCTAGTATTAAAGGGTCGGGCATTAGGAAGGTTGAGAACCACTGAGTCAGTGCCCTTTTTGTGTCCTTTCTTCTTGGGAGAGATAGAAGGGAAGGAGGAAGAAGAAAGAGGAATCAAACAGAGAAGCCCTTCCCCTTCTTCTCTTTCTGGCTGGAGACAGAAACAGCAGCGCTGGGGGAGAGAACAGGCATTGGCTCTGCCACTTGCTGTATGTGCTTGGGTACATCACTAGACTTTTTTGGACCTCAGTTTCTTCCTCTATAAAATGGGAGGGGATTGGACTAGATCAGGAAGTCTTCACCGTGTGTGATAGACCCCTTTGGTAGTCTGGTGAGGCCCTTTCTCAGGAAAAAATAAGGAAATGCTACATTTTAGTTAGAGGTTGGTGAAAATAAAGATGTAGTTCCCCTCTCCCCCCCCCCATCCAAGTCCACGCAGCCCCTGAAATCTCTCCACCTACTGCTAGAGCCCGGGTTAAGGGTTTGAGGACCAGATGATCTCTAAGCACTCTTTGCGTTCACCCTACAGGACTGGCTAACAATAGATTCCCGCCCCCTCTCTGCTTATTACTGAATTTGGCTCAGAGGCAGCGGGTGTGGTGGGGAAAAACCCCTGCACTAGGAGCCAGGAAGCCTGGCTTTGTCCCAAACAGACTGTGTGACCTGGGGAGTCACTTTACCTGCGTGAACATCGCTCACCTTCTCTGCTGAACATGACCGTGAGGTGATGGGAGGTGGGGGAACTATATGGCGAGGGGGTGGACGGAGGATCTTTAAGCACTTTGTCAGAGCTGACGTCCTCTGGTACTGTGATTCCTCAATTCCTCTCAGTCTCGTCGCGAGACTGCTAGAACCTACCCCTCCCAGTCGCTGGATCGGCAGGAGAGGAAGGGGAAACCGGGTCATGGCGCCTCCCAAACCAGCTGTCCCGGATCGCTCCACCTGCCACTCTTGGGACACGGGTCCCCAGTTCTTCTCACCCGCCCCCGCTCCTTAACCTCACTGCTCCAAGGTCTGACTGCAGCCAGCCGTCCTTCTCTCCGGACCCGGGAGTCCTGTCTCGCAGCTCCAGCCTCCTTCAGGGATGGAAGTATTAACCCTAGTTCCAGCTCTCTTAGGGACCCAGGCGTCCTGATCCCAACTGCCTCGGATGCTGTGACTTCTGTAGCCACAGTTAAGCTTCTGTGTCCCGGCTCCCAAGGACGCGACTGTTTTGCAGAAAGAGGCGGGGCGGGGCAAGGAGGGGCAGGGAGGGACCGGGTTCTCCTTTAAAGGCTCTGGTCCAAGGAATTGGTCATATCTGGGGATCAAGGGACGTGAAGCATCATAGGAGCCCTAAGGGGGAACCAACCAGGAGCCTGCGCCCAGAACTCCCCCGGAGGAGTCCCCTAAGGTGAGGAAGCCAAGACTGAGAGGTCCCCAGCTCTCCCTTCAGGGGCTCAGAGGATTGGGCCTCCTAACAAGGACCTAGGCCTCCTTCCCTCCCCTCCACCTCAGGCACCAGACATCTAGGCCATCTATTTCCAAAGCACCGTCCCTACAGGGATCCACTAATCCTGTCTTCTACTCCCCTCAGGGATCCCTTCTCTCCCCAGTCTTTCCCCCTCTATGCCCAGCTCCTTCACTTCAGGGCTAGATGTCTGGAACTTGGTCCCTGCCCCTTCCCTGCTTGCCTTCCCCCTTCCCTCCTGGGTTATTCTCCACCTGACCTTCCCTACACTGCCCAGTCCAGCAGGCCCTGCCATGAAACCCTCTTCAGGCTCCTGCTCCCACACCTGGAAACGTTGGGCTTTCCTCCCACTGCTACTGACCACCTGTGCAGGTGAGGTGTAGGGAAGGGTATTCCAGCATATGGAAAATACACCCAGAGTCCTTGTGATTCTGAAGGTCCTCCGGTGGGGATGGGGTAGAGGGAATGGGAAGGGGTAGAGGGAATGGGAAGGAGGGGAGTGCAGAAATGTATTGGAGCACTGGAAAAAAGCACATATGTAAGCATGTGGGAAGTGGGGCTGCTAGTTTGGGAGGATTTGAGAGACTGTGGGGGAGCTTGTGGGACCTTTCTGAGAGCCCACTGGAGTATGTGAATTCCTGTGGAGACGTAGAGGGTTAGGCATATTTCTGAGTGGGTGAGAAAACACACAGTGGATCAGTGTTGCCATGGGGCTTGGGTGAAGGGAGAGTGTGAGTGTAGACTGTTGGGGTATCACAGGAAGAAATCTCTGCCTGTATTTTTAGCTCACTCGCTCTTCCTGCAGGGCATCTTAATAACCACCTCCCCCTCACTTGCTATTTCAGGGTCTCTCATGGCAGAGGACTCCAGGGTGTTGGGGGCAGAGCCCTGTGAACCTCATTCCCAGCCTTGGCAAGCGGGCTTGTTCCAGGGTGTGCGGCTCCTCTGTGGGGGGGTTCTGGTGGCCCCTCAGTGGATACTCACAGCAGCCCACTGTCAAAAACCGTGAGCCTGATGGTTTGGTCCCTAAGGGAGCAGGGCCTGGGGAGAACACCTGGGTCCCTAAAGAGGGGGTAAAGACTAGGAAAAACTCATCCACAGGCTGGCTTCTGTTCCATTGTTTCTCAGTGACAGATCACTTTATTGAAGGGTGAGGGAAGGCTATCCTTCTGAGGCCTTGGTACTTGGAGGATGGATGCCCTGATCACTGAGAAGGCTTAAGTCAGGGACCAAGTGTCTACACAGGTGCCTCTAGGCGTGGGGATGGGAACATTTCTAATAAAAAGATCCTCTGTCCCTCTGCTTATCTTCACAGATTAAAAACCTCACTGAGGTAGTAGGGGAGGAAAAGCCTGTGTCCCCCAGTGGGGGTTCTGTCCTCTTGTGAGTGGCTCCTTAGTGACTGACTCTCAGAAGGATGAGCTTATCAGCTCTGGGTATCTCTGTACCTGGGCATGTCTTTATTCCTTCATGCTGCTGTGGGAATGACTTGGTGAAAGGGGTGGCCTGGGATTTGGAGACTGAGTCCTTGGGGGCCAGCAACTCAAATCCCAATTATGTGGGTCCTCAGGGGCATGGACTGCATTTTTAGTTAGGTGGGTCTCTGAGGTGGCAGGGGTGAAAACCAGGGAAACTGAGGGAACCAAAAGGCCAGAGTACAGATGCCTATGTCCCTCAGTGGGGTGGGGACTGAGCAACTAAATGCCTTCATTCCCTAGGGGTGGGGCCAGAGGGCCCCTGGGTCTCTGAGGGAGAGAGCCTCAGTTAACTGCATTCCTGAGAGGGCTGGAGGCTGGAGGGCTGGACAATGGAGCCAGAATAGGGACACAAGGTTCCCAAATGGGAAGGGACCAAATACCAGAGTCCCTGAAGGGTGGGTGCTAGGAGCATGGATCCCTGGGTAATGCAATCTCTTCCCACCCTCACCAGGAAGTACACAGTCCACCTGGGAGAGCAGAGCCTGCAGAAGCATGAGGGTACTGAGCAAGAGTTCAAGGTAGCTCAAACAATCCCCCATCCTTGCCACAATGAGTCCAATGGTAACAGCCATGACCTGATGCTGCTCAGACTTCAGAGACCAGCCAATGTGAACAGCCAAGTGAAGCCCATCGGACTTCCTTCCCACTGCCCTCAGCCTGCCCAGAAATGCACTGTGTCAGGTTGGGGTACCACCACCAGCCCCCGAGGTACTTCTCCAGAAGGAGGGATGATAGGATAAGAGTTAGAGCTGAAAAGACACTGAGGCACCCATGGAGGAAATGCCTTGTCCAAAGTCAAACCACTAAGAAGTAGAGGAACCAGGAGTCAAACCCAAATCATCCCCACTCTAAATACAGAGCTTTCTGGGGTGTTGGTGCTGATGTGTGGTGCTGCTGGGATGGAGCAGGGAGATCCTACATAGACCCTCAGGGAAACAGTGGGAACACGTTGGTCAAGGGACCAGGTGTGAAGGTTTTGGATTCTCTGGGATTTTAGTCTGAAAAATATAGAATGTTCTACCTTAGAGGACCCTTGGGTAAATAGAACATGGAAAATAGAAGATACTCTATAGTACACCAGAGCTAGAGTAAGCCTTAGAACATAGAACTTAGAATGTCAGAATGTAGATGGTAAGAACCCAGCAAACATTCAGAACATAGAATCCAGAATACGAAGGGACAGTTCTAAGTATGCTCCCATCAACATTGTTTTCATGAAAATACTAAAAGAGCTTAATTTTTAATGGGGTTAATGTTTATATAAACCATATAAGCAAAAGTTCTTGGGGGTGGGGTCCTTTAATAATTTTTAAGAGTATACAGTGATCCTGACATGGAAAAAGGTAGAGAATTGTTGATCTAGACCAGGGGTGGAGAACCTTTGGCTTTGAGGCCACATGTGGCCTTCTCAGTCCTTGGGTACAGCCTTTTGATTGAGTCCAAGTTTTCCAGAACAAATCTGTTTAATAAGGGGATTTGTTCTGTAGAGTTTGGATTCCAAGGGCTACACTTGAGGACCTAGAGGGCCACGTGTGGCCTCAAGGCTGCAGGTTTCCCACCCCCCAATAGTGGAACACTCTTATTTTAAATATTTGGAAACGTGGACTTGGAGAAGGAAATGACTTCTTCAAGATCATAAAAGAAAAGATAAATAAACCAGAGATCCTCCT
The DNA here is from genome assembly GCA_028646575.1 of Pseudocheirus occidentalis. Taxonomy (NCBI): domain Eukaryota; kingdom Metazoa; phylum Chordata; class Mammalia; order Diprotodontia; family Pseudocheiridae; genus Pseudocheirus; species Pseudocheirus occidentalis. The sequence goes on along the minus strand of CM053596.1, from coordinate 11,906,906 downwards.
TCTTCCCTCTCTTCTTTTCCTCCCTCCCTCCTTCCCTCCCTCCCTTCCTTCCTCCTTTCTTTCCTCCCTCTTTCCCTTCTTTCCTCCTTCCCTTTTTCTTTCTTCCTTCTCTCCTTCCTTTTTTCTTTCCTCCTTTCATCTTTTCTTCTTCCTTCTTTCTTTCCTTCCTCTTTCCCTTCTTCTGTCCTTCCCTCCCTTTCTTCTTTTCTTACCCTAGGCACTTTGAGAAAGATAGAAAAAGTCCTCACACTCTCAATGGGGCACCAAGACTAACATATCTGGAAGAGTGCTGTAGTCAGGAGCTGTCCAGCCTTGAGGTTGGACAGAAATTATTAGGGTTAAATCCCATCTCTGACAAATGCCTTGAGTCCATTGATGGATTACTTAACTTTAAATCTCATGCTCCAGGGTCTCTGAGGGGTTAAATTGTACTCAAGCTGCTGCTCTGCATTTGTGGAGAGTTTCGACACTAGTATTTCTTTACAAAAATGAAACCACAAGTAAGAACTTGAGAAACCCACCCTGCCACTGTTTTTGTTGAGTCAGATCCCAGGGATGCTGTTCATGGAGTTTTCTTGGTAAAGATACTAGAGTGATTTGTCATTTCCTTCTCCAACTCATTTTATAGATGAGGAATGGAGGCAAAGTGGGATTAATTGACCTGCCGAGGGTCACACAGTAAGCATCTGAGACCACATTTAAACTCAGATCTTCCTGACCCCAAGCCCAGAGCTCTATCCACTGCTCCACCTGTCTGCCTCAAGAAGCCCTAATAGAGTATAATCAAATGAGAAATGAGGTCATACAAACTCCTCATGGTAGTAGTTATTCAAATAATATATGAATTAGTCAGGGAAAACAGTAACATTTATATAGACCTTTGATAGGGTAGAAAGGAGAAGCCCTGTAAAGTGGACTTGCTGCTGGGCTTGGAATCCTAAGGACTGAGTTCAAATCCTTTCTCTGACACCAACTGTGTGACCCTGGGAAAATCTCTCAACCTTTCTGAATTCCAGGCAAGTCTCTGAAATTAAGTGGGTAGAAAGAATGGGTCAGCAGTGATAGGGTAATCATCCTGAGAAAATCCCAGGTCCTTGATATGTTGACATCTTGCTTGCTCAATCTGAGTGACCTAGTTTGATCTTCTCAACAATTTGGGATGTAGGCAATGTATTATTTATATTTCATACCTGAGGAAAGTGAGGTTCACAAAGGGATTTTCCACACAGGTAGAGTCCATTCTCCAAACCATATCTGTTGACTTAAATTCATTAATATGTTCATTTATTCACTCATTCATTCATTCATTCATTCATTCATTTCCATAGTGTCTACTGGGTGTCAGGCACTGGTTTAGGTATTGGGGATATAGAGACAAAAATGACACTCTTTCTGCTACATGCCTCAGACACTCACTAGTTGTGTGAGCCTGGACAAGTCATTTCACCTTTGTTTGACTCGGTTTCCTCATCTGTAAAATGGGACGATAATAGTATCTACTGCCCAGAGTTGTTGGGAAGATCAAATGTGCTAATATTTGTAGAGTGCCTTGGAAATATGAAAGCACTTTATCAATGCCAGCTATCACTTTTTCTGTTGTGCTGTCCTGTATCCTGGAGAAAGTAAGACTTGAGTTGGCTCCTGTAGAATAAGTCCAGAAGAGTTTCAACATTTCAAAGTAATTTTTTTAAAAAGTATGATGGAATTGGGGATTGGTGAGAGAGAGCTTTGTTATAGATGGGGTCATAGTTTAGGACTCAAAAATGTTTCGCCAAGCAAAAATCATAAGGTAAAATTTTATAGGGATAAGTATCAAGTCTTTTTTAAATGATCCTTTACATTCTGTTTTTTCTTTTTAAAAAATTTTAGTTAGTACTTTTTTTTCCCCCAGTTACATATAAAAACAATTCTTAACATTTGTTTTTAAAACTTTGAGTTCCAAATTTTCTCCCTTTTTCTCTCCCGGATCTCCCTCATCCAGAAGGCAAGCAATTCGATGTAGGTTAAACATGTGCAGTCATGCAAGACATTTCCATAAGACTCATGTTGTGAAAGAAAACACAAAGAAAAAAAAACCCTCAAGGAAAATAAGGAAAGTGAAAAAAAAGTACACTTCCATCAGTATTCAGTCTAAGTGTCAAGTCTTAACCCAGCCTCTGTAATTTACTAGCTTTGGGACCCTGGGCATAGCGTTTAATCCTGTTTGCCTTCTTTCCTCATATGTAAAATGAGATAGAGAAGGAAATGGAAAATCATTGTCATATCTCTGCCAAGAGAAGCCCAAATGGGACCATTGGAGAGTCCAACACAGCTAATCAACTGAAAAACAAAAATCAAGTCTTGGATTTGGTTAAATACACACACACACACACACACACACACACACAAACAAACAACAACCACACAAAATGAATGAGGCAATCATAGGTTTTTAAAGTCAGAAGAAACTTCAGCAGCAGCCACATGGTCCAACATTAACCTAAAGGAATGCCTCTTTTTACCCACTGGACAAGTGGTGGGTCGTTCAGCTTCTCCTGGAAGATCTCAAGTCCTTATGAGACTGCTCATCCTGCTCTACAGCAGCTCTAAAAGTTGGGGAATTTTTCCAGACATTGAGCCCAAATCTATCTTTTCGTTTCCCCTGACAGAACAAGCCAAATTCCTCCTTCCTGTTCTGGCTTTTCACATACCGATGCCTTCTGCCATATCAATGCCCTTCCTAAAATGTAGTGCCCAGAACTGATCCTTAGGTGCGTTCTGGCCTGGGCAGAATTCAATATTCCCATCACTTCCTATTCCTGGAAGAGTCTCTCTTGATGGGCTCAGAAATCATGCTAGCCGTTTCTGTCTCCATATTGAACTTGTAATTAAACTAACCTCTCTCTCCCCCTTGCCTGTACCTTTTTAAAATCTAAATTACTGTCAAGTCATGACTTCCCCACTTTATATATGCAACAGGGACTTATTTGAACCCCACAACTTTATGTTTAATGGTAGTAACCTTCATCATATTTATACTTTTTAATATGTGGTAACATGGGTAGGGCACTAGACTTGGACTCAGGAAGACCTTAGTTCAAATTTGGTCTCAGATCCTTACTAGGTGTGTGACCCTGGATAAGTCACTGAACTAGTGTTTGCCTCAGTTTTCTGATCCATACGAATGGGGATAATAATAACATTTCCTTCCCAGGGTTGTTGTGACAATAAAATTAGGTACTATTGGCAAAGTGTTTTTTACAAACCTTATATGTTTATGATGATGATGATGATGAGTAACCTTAATACCAGCTAAGATTTACATAGAACCTTTGTGCCAGGGTAACATACTAAGCGCTTTACAATTATTACCTCATTTGATCCTCAAAACAACCCTGTGAGGTACTGCTGTTATCATCTTCATTTTGTAGTCGAGGAAATTCAGGCAAAGAGACATTAAACGCCTTGCTTAGTGCCGCACGGTAAGAATCTGAGACCAGATCTAAATTCAGGTCCTCCTGAATCCCGGTCCAGTACTCCATCCTCTGCACCTCCTAGCGGCCTCAGTAGTAGTAGTAGTAGTGATAGTAGTGGTAGTGGTAGTAGTGGTGGTAGTAGTAGTAGTAGTAGCAGTAGTAGTAGTAGTAGTAGTAGCAGCAGCAGTAGTAGTAGCAGCAGCAGCAGCAGTGGTAGTAGTAGTAGTAGTAGTACTAGTGGTAGTAGTAGTAGTAGTAGTAGTAGTAGCAGCAGCAGTGGTAGTAGTAGTAGTAGTAGCAGTAGTAGTAGTAGTAGTAGCAGCAGGAGCAGCAGCAGTGGTAGTAGTAGTAGTAGTAGTACTAGTGGTAGTAGTAGTAGTAGTAGTAGTAGTAGCAGCAGCAGTGGTAGTAGTAGTAGTAGTAGTAGTACTAGTGGTAGTAGTAGTAGTAGCAGCAGCAGCAGCAGCAGTGGTAGTAGTAGTAGTAGTAGTAGTACTAGTGGTAGTAGTAGTAGTAGTAGCAGCAGCAGCAGCAGTGGTAGTAGTAGTAGCAGCAGCTACAGCAGCATTCAGCCTGACATCCTGGCTTATAAAGCTTTTTGATTGACCTCCTGACATACTATCCAGTGTTTCAAACATCCTTCCTGCTTCCTGTTATCTGCAGATTTGGGGAGCACGTACCAGGGTGAGCACATAATAGGGAAGGTATAGGGAGGCCCATTTTGTGTGAAGGGGAGCTAGTGTCTGGTTAGTTTCTAAGTCCAGTGAAAATCAATGGTGTGACCTAGTCCAAAAGGTTCATTGGCTCTTAGGTTGCCTGGAGAGAAGGCAAATGTTCAGCAGCTTGGGGGAGGCCTTGCATGCCCACCATACCCTTGGGTCACTCCCCTACTCGTATGTGCTGTTCTGGAGAGACATCTTTTAGGAAGGGTAAGGAAATTCTGGAGCAGAACAGAGGAGGGTACCCAGGACTGGGAAGGCCCTTGGAAGCAGGGATAGGAGGAATGACTGAATAAACAGGGATGCTCAGCCTGCAGAAGAAAAGAACAGCAAAAAGTTTAGGTGTAAGGGAATGGGGTGGTGGGGGGAGGTAAGGGGACACACGTTATCTGTTTTTGAGTCTCTGAAGGGTTATTATATGGGAGGGGAATTAAATTCCTTCTTTTTGGCCTCAGAGGCAGAACTAGAAACAGCAGGGAATTTCAAAGGAAGCAGATTTCAGTTTGAGTGAAGGGAGAGTGCTGAGCACAGTGCCTAGACCAGGGCAGGCACCTAATAAATGCCTGTGAACTAATTATTAGAACAATGTAATGATGTATCCAGGAGGAAGCTTTTCATCCCGAATGTATGCAAGGAGAGGTTGGAGAGACATGAATAGTGTGGAAGAGAGATAGTGAGGAAGAGAAAGAGGAGAGGAGAGCATGGAAAGAAGTGGAGTAGGGATAAGAAAAGAGAGGAGAGGGTATAAGAAAGGAGGGAAAAGGGGAGGGGAGAGGAGAGGTGAAGAGAGGGAAGAAGAGGAGAGGAGAGAAGGGAGGAAGAGAGGAGGAAAGAAGAGAGGGGAGAGGGAGAGAGGGTAAGAGGACGGAAGAGAAGAAGGGAAGGGGAAGGGAGAGGAGAGAGGAAGAGAGGAGAGAGGAGAGAAGGGGAGGAGGGGAAGAATTAGAAAAAGGGGAGGAGGGGGGAAGAGAGAAGGGGAAAAGAGAGGAAAGAGAGGGAAAGGACAGGAGAGGGTAGGAGGAGGGAAAAGGAGAAAGGAGGGAAGAAGGAAGATGAGAAAGAAAGGGAAAGGGGAGAGGAGGGGAAGGGAGGAGAGCAGGGGAGAACTGCTCTGGGGTGAGAGAAAGCTAATATCCAGAAAGTGTAGAAAGAAATAGTAACAGAGAAAGAGACAAGGAGGGCCAGACAGTCTGGGGGTTAGAGTACTCTTCCAATGATTCAGTTCTAGATTTTTTTTCAGATGAGGCTCAGTGGTCACTTTTCTGGATTGAGAAATCAAAATTGGAGGTGGGGTGGGGTGGGGGGAGGTGTGAAAGAACAATTTTGTTTGCCATGATTATACAAAAGAAGTGACTGGGTAAATTATCAGACCAGAAGCTCTCCTACAATGGAATGGAAGCAACTCCTATTCAGGAAATAGTCTATTCATTAGAAGGCATCCCCCCTTATATATTTATCATATTTTGGAGGGAGAACAAGAACATTCAGGTTCCATCACTGCACTCTGTTATTCAGCCCTCTTGTCTTTAAGACTGTTATTGAGCTAGACTATTACCTTGAGAGCTTCTGGTCCAATAGTTTAATAAAGATGGAATTAAAATCTCTCATGAAGAATAATACAATCAAGCTGGAATCTGTATTATTCTTCATGAGAGAACCAACCATTTTATTAAGGTTTACTACCAAATGTTTTAAGATATAAAGTTTCAGGTTTATTTTTTCCTTCTTTCTGAATCTGTTTTAATTCCATCTTTATTGAACTAGGAGATTCCTTTATTTCTCTTATTGAACTTAGGAAAATGCATTGAAAATGCTTGAAGCAAATGTAAGTTTGCTTTTAGGGATCTTGATTTTGTTGTTCTTTTCTTTCCTTGTGAGTCCTCTAACCCCAGGCTGTGTATTCACGAATTGGAGCCTTTTAAAATTTCTACCTGCTCATTTCTCAATGTCCCCCCCTCCCCATATAGATGAGGAAAGCTAAGGACTGGAAAGCGTGGGAGTTGGCCATATCTTCATCTATCAAGCTCGTTAGCTCAAGAACTGCACTTTTACAAGAGCAGTGAAGTCTCCAGTTGCAAATTTTTCAAAGTTTGCAGCTGTAAATCCGCGAGTTTTTCCATCACTAATCAACTTTCCTCAATCCCAACCCTAGAGAACTTTCCCGACACTCTGCAGTGTGCAGAACTCAACATCTGGTCCCAGGATCGCTGTGAGCAAGCCTACCCAGACAAGATTTCAGACGGCATGGTGTGTGCAGGGGACAGCAATGGTGTGGACTCCTGTCAGGTCAGGGCTCACAGGGAAGAAGTTGGTGGTAGGGGTGGCAACACTGGCATCAGATGAAGGGACTTGGGGGAGCGTAGAAACATAGTGCCATGGTGCGGTGGAAGGAGTCCTTGCTTGGATTCATAGGCCCTTACAAACCCTTTGGCCAGTCTCCTCATTTAACAGATGAAGAAACTGACATCCAGAAAGGCTAAGTGATTCCTCCCAGGTCACATTAGTGACAGGATTTGAACCCAGAGCCTCTGACTCTAGATCACTGCTGTTTCCACTGTCCCACAACTAGAGGATCTTGCTAATGGAAAGGACTGGATATCCCATCATCTTTTGTTGTTGTTGTTGTTGTTGTTTGTTTAGACATTTTTCAATCCTGTCTGACTCCTCATGACCCCATTCAGTGTTTTCTTGGCAGAGATATTGGAGTGGTTTGACATTTCTTTTTCCATCTCATTTTACAAATAAGGACACTGAGGCAAACAGGGTTCAATGACTTGCCTCGGGTCACACAGCTAGTAAGTGCCTGAAGTCAGATTTGAACTCAGGAAGATGAGTCTTCCTGCCTCCAGGCCCAGCACTCTATTCACTGTACGACCTAGTTATTTTACACATGTGGAAATAGACTCACAGACAGGGCCTGACTGGGCGATGGGGGTGGCCCCAGTGGGGGTGTGATCACTAAAAGTTAGTGGCAGGATCTGGATTTGAACCCAAAGCTTCTGACTACAAATCTCTACCTCTTCTTACTAAACCACCCCTCCTCCAAAAGACCTGGGCTAAATCTAGGGATCTGGTGCTTACAATCTGTGGTGTTTTAGTTAGGTCACTGTCCTTGTCTGGGACTCAGTTTCCTCATCTGTAAAATGAGAGGGTAGAGCTAGATGGTCTCTAAAGACCCTTCCAGTCATGATCATACCATCCAAAGAGAGAGAAGAGTGTTTTCCCCCACCTTGTTTAAAGTTCACATCTTCTGGGGGAAGTCCTTTACAATAAGTGTGTCAGCATGTGACCTGGGGTGCTGTTATTTCTTCTCACAAGAATTAAGATCCCTCGGTTGAGGCCCTTCCTGGGAGGACAATGCCCTCTTCCCAGTTGGCTAGTACTGGGTCAAATTCTGACTGAGTTTTCTAGGTGAGGTTAAAACCTAACACTCAGGATGTAAACTAGGAGACTGTCCTTTCCCCACTGGCTGAGGCAGCTAGGTTCGAAGTGGATAGAGAACTGGACTTGGAATCAGGAAGACTCATCTTCATGAGCTCAAATCTGGCCTCAGACACGAACTGTGTGACCCTGGGTAAGTCACTTAATCCTGTTTGCCTCAGTTTCCTCATCTGTAAAATGAGCTGGAGAAGGAAATGGCAAACTGTCCCAGTATCTTCGCTAAGAAAACGCCAAGATGAGGTCACGGAGAGTCAGCCACGATTGAACAATAAAGTCAGAAGGCAGTTGTCTGGCTTCAGCTAGTGTAAAGAGATCCCTTTAACCTTGTCCAGGTCAAGGCTGAACTCTAGGAGAAAACCTCGCCTCTTACTGTCTTTCGTGCCACTCCCCCCCTCCCCAAAATGGTCCTCCGCTCTTCGAGACTCAGGCTGTTTCCTCTCCTCACTCTCATTCAGGGTGACTCAGGGGGCCCTTTGGTGTGCGACGGAGTTCTCCAGGGCATTACATCTTGGGGCGCAGACCCCTGTGGGAGACCGGATAAGCCCGGCGTCTACGCCAGAGTCTGCCGCTATACGGAGTGGATTAAGAAGATCATTAATTCTAACTGAGGCCGCGCTGGGGGTGGATCGCGAAGGAGGAGTGGGCGGTTCTTCTCCCACTGGCTGCGCTCCCCCTCCGCCCGCCTATGCTTTGCTGCTGAGGGCTGGGTCCCTGGAGAGGCGGAGGCCAGGGCTGAGGCAGGGCCCCGGGGCTCTCCAGGGCTCGCGTGCATCGCTCTGTTTGGGGGCTGCCTCTTTCTTTCTCCCCATTATCTCTTCCTTGAGCTTTGGCTGAGGGTGGGGGTGTCCAGCAGTTAGCACTGCGCGTGTGTCTGGATCGCTCCCGCCTAGGTCTCTTCTTTGTTCTTTCCCGGATCTCCCTCCCGGTCTTTATCTCGCCACTCGCTCGCTTTTCTTCTCCAGATCTCGGCGCTGTCTCCCCAGCACCTCTTTGCTGCTGTCCGTTGGACACTGTTGTCTGGGTTCTTCCCCAGTCTCTGCATCTCGGCCGGTCTCTGTTCTTTCCTGATGGTGCTACCTTGTGTCTCCCAGTCTGTCTTGTCATTTTCTCCGCTTCTCCCTCCCCCAGTGCCCATTTGCTATTTCCCGAACCCCGCTCCCCGCTTGTTCTCCGGGTTCTCCTTTTCCGGTCTCGGACAGTTTTTTCCTCCGCCCCGACCCCCATCCCCCACCCTCCAGTCCCCAGACGACCCGCCTCCCATGGCTGGCGTCGGTGGCTATGGGGAGCCGTGCTCCGCCCCAGTGGCCCTTGGTTCCCTCCTGACCAAAAGTCTTTCCCAATCCCTCCTGGGGCCTGGGCGGAGGGAGGCACGTCCTCTAGGGCGGGACTCTAGAGGCGGGTAGGGCCCCAGAGGAGGGTGCGGCCCCGGGGAGGAGCCCAAGGACTGGAGACCCCAGATGCTCTCAAACCTTCCAGACAGACAGACGGATGCCGGGACTACCAGCCAGGCAAATGGGTGCAGTCCTCCAGTCCGTCCGATCTTCATCCCGGGCTTCGCTCCACTCTGGAGTCCCAGGACGCGGCTCGCGAACCCCGCTGCACCTTGGCCACGGCCGCTGGGGCCTGGCTCCGCCTGGTCTCAGGCCTTCCCCAGCCCACAGCTCCCAGTCCACCCGGCCCTCATTCTGTCACTCCCATCACCTAGGCGTTCTGGGTCCGCTCCTAAACTACACCCTGCTCTCCGTCCTCCCCAACCTGGAGTTCTCTATCCTCTTCCAAGTGGCGCCCTACCCCTCCCGACGGCCGATCCCTGCCCGCTCCAGCCCGCTCTAAACCTTCCCGGCCCCTCCGCACCCTTAACTCTTTAGGTCCACCCTCCGAATCTTTCCTTTTACCCCAGGTCTCCAGTACATGAAACCATGCCCTCCCTGCCAGATTCTCCCCTCCAGGCTGGACCTTGTCCTCCATTCCCACTCTCACGTCCCTCTGGAGGTCGAACCCCGCTCCAAGACCATCTCCTTTCTTTACTTCTCCCTAGCCCCCTTCCCTGAATTCCTAGATTTTCAGTCTTGGGACCACCCTGTCTTCCGTCTCATTCTCCAAAGTCCCCTAGTTCTGGATCCTCCCCAGCCCCCATCCACTCCAGTTTCTGCTCTGGAATTATGGATTGGCCCACTTGACCTAACTCACGCCTTAGAACATCTGGTCCTCCCACGCGCTCCAGTCCTAGTCTTGCCCCTTTTAGTTTATCTGTGATTAAAGATCCTGGACCCATGTACTGGTACCTTGATATCTTGGGCAGCTTGGGCTCGGGAAGATACTGAGGGAGTTGGACATCTGAATCTCGGAGAGTTCTGGGTTCTGAGGATCCACTGCCTAGCTCCTCTGGGAGCTAATGGTTCTCAAAGGAGAATGATCTGGGGATCCCAGGCAAAGGGTCCAGAGGGATCCCTTTAAATAGTTCATCTGATCTGTACAACATACTTATGAAGTAGGTTCTATAGGGGTTGCTGTTGCTGTTTGGTCAGGTTGGACTCTTTGGGACCCTGTGGATCACACTGTTGATGGGATTTTCTTGGCAAAGATGCTGGAAGGGTTTGCAATTTTCTTCAAAGCTAACAGAGTTAAGTGACTCGCCCTCTCTGAGGTCATAGCTGAACTAAGGTCTTCCTGACTCCAGACCCAGCACTCTACCCACTGAGCCTCATAACTGCCTCCTATATAAAGGTTATTATCCCTATTTTTGACAGGGTTAAGTGAATTGCCCAGGGTCACACTACTAACTGTGACCCCAAATGGGATCACAAACCCCAAATGGCATCACAAAGAGTTCTGACTGAAGTGACCCAAAAATCACCATCACCACCACCACTCCCATTTTAAAACAGAAAATAGAGGCAAAGTGAATTCTAAATTTAGTTCTTAAGGCAGGAGGAAGCCAGGTGTGGTGACTCCCAATCTATTGAATGTCAACTGCCTTATTAGAACCCTCAAACCTTGGATCTTTGTTTTGTCTCCCTGTCCACTTTTCATTTCTTCCTTTCAAAGACCAGTGCCTTTTACTAAACATTACATATTTACACCTGGAAGGGACCTGATATGTTTTTTAATTCAATCCCCTCATTTTGGGGATGATTAAACCAAGGCTCACTTTCCAGAAGTTGCAGTGATAAAAAGTAGAAAAATTAGTATTTGTGCCAAGTTCTGATTTCAAATCCAGGGCTTAAAAAAAAGTTTATTGAGAGGAAGAGTTTTAACTGATAAGTGCAGAATTTGTGCATGGGTTCAAACTCCAATTCTGATGGTTAATAACTGTGTATCCCTGGGCAATTAATTTAACCACTCTGGCCTTCAGTCTCTTCATCTAGTGGGACTCAATTACCTCTGAGATCTGTTCCTATGATAAATTTTGTTTGTGTATTTATATCACATAAACTGAGACTGAAGATAGTTAATGAGCCCCCATCGGTGTGACTCTTCTCAAGATTATCAGTCATTGTCAACTACACAGACAGGTATTCTTAAAGTAATATGGTGAGAGTAGTTGGTACAAAGTATCTCCTTTGAACTCTGTGGCATACCCATCATATGTAATCTTTATAAGCTGATGATACATGTGGCAAAGGGGAATATCTCCCAAGTTCTGGAAGTTCCTTTGCTAGAGGTATCATGGTGTTCCCCTTTAGTATATTACAGCCTTCTTCTGGGCTCCTTGTAGAGTTTTTGTTGTTCGCTTTTTTGCTTTTTGGAGGGCAGTTGGGGTTAAGTGACTTGCCCAAGGTCACACAGCTAGTTTTTGTGTTAAGTCGTCGGATTTGAACTCAGGTCCTCCTGACTCCAGGGCCGGTGCTCTATTCACTGTGCCACCTAGCCGCCCCTCTTGTAGAGTTTTAAAGGTGTCTTTCTGCAGTGTGCCTGGTTTGTCTCTGGTTCCCATTGCTGCTGGCCAGCTCTTGGGGGTAGTATTAGGATCCCCAAGAGAAATCCAAATCCTTGGATCCTCTGAGATCACAACGTCATTCTCTGACTGAGGAAGGGGAGGAGACATAGGCTTTGCTCTTATCCCTTCTGGGAGTGATTCTCTCTCAGTGACTTGGCTGGAACTGTTCTCCCCTCTAAGCTTCCAGAAACTCCAGACCCTGGGTTTTGAACTGCATCACTACTTATAGAAGATCCAAAGGGTATGACAGGGGAAATACTATACGAGAACTTTTGGCTAATTGATTCAATAGAGGTGATCTCACCTGATAAAAGTATCAGGGTTGGAGTATTTGGGCTGTTACTTTAAGTGTGGGTGGGGTGATTGACTCAATAGATCCCCACACAGACATGTTTTTTCACCCCACAGTAATTTCCCAGTGAGAAGCAGCAGGTGGTAGTGGACAGAGGATAGGTCCTGATTTCAACACTTCCTGTTTATGTGATTGTGGGAGATCATTTCACCTCTCAGAGAATCAAGCCACTCTCTATGATACTCATTTGCAGAGGAAGGTTTAAAAGACAAAACAAAAAAGGAAAGTCACAGTTTCAGGTTCTCTATCCTTCCAATCCCTAGGTAACCTCTTGACCAAAGACTCCTTAATAAAACAAAAAATAAGTAGAATCAACTGACAAAGCAACGGTGACTGGATATGATTGCATATGCAACAATTCAAACTCCTAGTCCCCTTTTCTCTATCAAATAAATGATTTTTTTTTACTATGACAAAGACATCATACAGTTTGTACGATCTTGGTCTTTCCTTCTTGCCTTTGTACAAGGCCAGAAGAGAAACATTTGCAACTTTTACAACCTTGAGTTGGACTCTAGGAATATCACAGACAGCATGACCTTTCTGACCAAATCCAGCAACCAAAACTTCATTATTTTCCTCAATGAAGTTCAAGCAACCATCATTGAGAACAAAGGCAGTTTTTTGTTTGTTTGCTTGTTTTGCTGCTTTTAATCAACACTTCCTGATGGCAGAACTTGGCTGCTTTGCTTCCACACCGAGTTTCTCCAAGACAATCCCTTTTGCATGACATGCTCCTTCAGATGGGTTGGCCTTCAAGGCAGTGCCCAAATGAGCTTTCTTGAATTGTTTGTCATGCCGCTTTTGGTCTCTCCTGTGGTGTTGGAGGGTTCTAGCAGTACAAAGATGTTGGCACTTACCCATGCTGCCTCTGTCCAGGCAGAGAGAAAAGAATGAACTTTTCTTTTTAAAAGCTTTTGTTAAGTATCTCCAGTTTGCCAGACACTGTACTAAAAGCTGCAGATGCAAATGAAAACAAACACATTTTGGCTTTCAAGAGAGGAGAGAAAGAGAGGCCGAGAGCTAAAAAACCAAAAACCAAAACAAAACAAAGAGCCAGGCAATGAGAAATCAGACCATGGTATACACAGGTGAGATGTGAAAATAAAGATACATTCCCCAATTGCCCTCCAAAAAGCAAAAACAAAAAAAGACAAGAAAGATACATGCTGAGAGAAAGACAATATTACTAAGTGGTCCTCTGTCTTTAACTCCAGGCTCCCATCCATCAATCTGGAGGAGGTAGCTGTCATGACTCTCCTCTCCTAGGAACCTCCAGAGCACTCTATATAGAGAATGATCTTCCTTTTGTAGGCATCTGCAGGAAGAGAGACAAACAGAGACACAGAAACTAGGAGAGAGCCTGAGGAATTTTAGGATGCTGGCAGAAGAACAGAAGGGGGAGGGGAGGGTGAGAGGAGTGGTTCTGTGCAATCTCCGGAGGGCCTCTCCAAGTCTCTTTCCCAATGCTCTACTTCCCGAGTCCCTTTTTCCTATTACACTTAGGGATTAGGGCAGCTGAGCCATCATGGCAGGATGTCAGCAATTGTTAACAATAGGCCTGTGGTCTGTACCAACCTCTTTTTCAAGCTGACGTTACCTTATGATAGCAAATAGAAGCAAGGAGAAGTAGAATTTCCAGACTGGTACTCATTGAATTGCTGCCCCAGGACTATTTATTTTGGAAACCAGGAGAAATCCTGAGCAAGATAAGACCTCTTTTTTTTTGGCAGAGCTGTACAAGGATGATTTACAAATAGGCAGAGGTCCATATTTTTTTTAAACTGAAAAAGAAGAGGGAGGGAGAACCCTTTAAATGTACATACTTAGCTAGGTAATAGAGAAAATACTGACAATATAGCAAGAAAAATCAGGATACAAGAAACTCAGGATACAAAATCCAAGAAAGGAGACAGAAATGAAACTCATATTCTTAGAAGTCTCTTTAAAAATGTATGACTTTGGGGACAAGTAAAGTGAATTGGTTATCCTGCCTCAAAGAGGAACATTTCATATCACAGATGTCATTACTACTTTGGAGGATAGGAACAATAACTGAAATATGGCTTTGGAAGAGCAGGCCTCAATCAATGGAACATCTTAAATTGAATTGGGAAGGAGTGGGGTACCATTCCAGATTAAGAAGATATATTCATTCAAAGAAATATAGAAACCAGAGGGGAGAGGCATGGTGAGAACACTGAGTGCAGATCCAAAGAGGCAGAAAAAGTAGCTATTTTGGCAAGAGAGTATTCTATAGACTACCTAGACAGAAGGAGGAAACAGATGAATTAGGGAAAATTATGAGTCTAATACAGAGGCATAAGGAGGTGCTGCGATTTTCCAGACATCTTCCAGAGCTTTCTATGTACCAAAAGCAGAGCATTCAATAATTTCCTGGCTTACTATAATGGTAATTTCACACTGAAAATATGAATTGAGAACCGCTGTTCTGAACCTTATTCTAATTAACAAGGATTTAGTTGGTTACTGAAGGAAAAGTTATTGGAACTTTATTGAAAGGAGTTCTTCATCTTAACAATATTAATACACATTAAAAAAATATTTACTAAGCACTTTCCTCAAATCCCCCCCCCCATGAGTCATGTAATGGAAATATTGCTTCCATATCATAAGTTAGAGATATTAGTTCTTACTCCAGTGCATGGGCGTAATTATCCAAGGTAAATTATCCAAGGTCACATAAGTAGGAAAAAGCTGAAATGCTAGCTCCAATGGATGCCAAGTCAAGTGTTCTTTCCAGTGCCATGTTGAATTTATTTGCATTTTATTTTATTGTTTGCTTTTTGGAATGGAGAAGGCAGGGCAGTTGGGGTTAAGTGACTTGCTTAAGGTTACCTGGCTGGTAAGTGTTAAGTGTCTGAGGCTGGTTTCAAACTCAGGTCCTTCTGACTCCAGGGCCAGTGCTCCATTCACTGTACAACCTAACTGCTCCCATATTGGATTAAATCCTAGAATTAATCCCAGAATACTATGGAGAATGAGGGAGACATGAATAATCTGACATGCACTTTAGATTTTGAAAGGTTCAGGGAAAGGGTTGGAAAGGTTCTATAGACTAAAATTCTACAGAGCAAGCCAGTCCAATAAAGATAAGGAACCATCAAGAATGTGATTCTGAAGGCAGATAAAGAAACAATTTTGGTAAAGAGGAAAGGGAATTTATCTAAAGAAACTGATAAAGATAAATACATAGGGAGCTCACCAGCCAACTTAGATTTAAAACCAGATAAATTTGAAAGTTGGAATAGGATTAAGTAATAAATGATGACTAGAATCATTAATCACAATCTTTCACACATAGTGTCAGGAGTAATGTATTGAAGGATTAGTGGAAGCTGACAAGGAATGTTAGGATGATCCCAAAAGGCAACCTTTGTTTTTTTAAAGCTACATCAGAAAAAAGGCAAGGATTGCAGAATGTTGGGGAACCCGTGGCCTTCTAGGTCCTTGAGTACCACCCTTTGACTAAGTCCAAGTTTCCCAGAACAAATCCTTTCATGAAGGGGATCTGTTCCGTGAAGTTTGGAGTCAAAGCGCTGCACTTGAAGACCTAGAGAGCCACATGTGGCCTGGAGGTCAGAAGTTCCCCACCCATGGGCTAGGGCCACTGCTTTCACTTGGAAGGTCAATGATAACAAATCCTGGAGACATAGCAGAACTACCCAGCTTGTACTTTGGTTCTCTTTTTTTATTCCACGAAAAATAATCTCTGGACTGGAAAAAAGAAAAAGCACTTAAAATCAAAGATAAGCAAAGAGATAAAATAATTACCTACCCTTAATACAGAGTTCAACCCAAATGGATTAATTTAGGCTATTGGGAAGAGCTGGCAGCTATAATTTAGGGGATCCTCATTGTTAGTAATTTTTAAGACTGAGTATAAAGGCAGAATTGTATTATGACTTGGAAAAGGCCAAATGGTGCTTTTTTTTCAAGAACAGGGTAAAAATTCTAGGACCTCTATAAATGTAATATTCATCATTTTATCAGTTCCTTTTACCCAGTTTTCAAAAATACATGCCTTTTCTTTCTTATCTGTACAAAATCTTTTCTAGTGACAAATGTATAAAAAGAAAATCAGCAAAATCAACTGACATACCAGCTTGCTAAGAGTAACTTCCTAATTCCATGTTTTTACAAAGAAGTTAGGAAATTTACTCATCTCTTCTCTGGGCTGAGCTTGATCAACATTTGCTTTTGTCTTCTTTGTTTTTCTTTCTCATTGTTGTATTCTTAGCATATCTTGTTTTCCTGGTTTCTCTCATTTCATCATGTCAATTCACATGTTTCCACATCCTTTTCTAAATTCTTTCTTGTTGTTATTTCTTATTCTGCAAGAATATCCCATCATATTTATGTACCACAATTTGTTTAGCCATTTGCTAATCAGGAAGCATCCGTTTTTTCCTCCTGATTTTGTTACTCCCTAAATTGTTGCTATGGAATTTTGTTATATGTGGGGCTTCTCATCCTCTCTTTGACCTTCTTGGGGTTATAGCAGGAGGATCCATGAGTCAAGGAGTATGGATATTTTTGTCACTTAAAAACATTCCAAATTGCCTTCTCAACAATATATTATTATATTATTAACTTTAGCAGCTAGGTAGCTCTGTAAATTGAGGGCTGGACCTGGAGTCAGGCAGTCCTGAGTTCAAATCTATTTACCCAGCTGGGTGACTCTGGGCAAATCACTTAATCTCTGCCTGACTTGGTTTCCCCATCTGCAAAATAAATATAATAATAGTACCTGTCTCTTATGGTTGTTGGGAGGATAAACAAAAATGATATTTATAAAGGACTTTATAAATCTGAAAGTGATGTATTAATGTTGTTAATAACAATAATTTTAGTGGGATAGTGAATAAATTGAAAAGGAAGTAGTTATGACAAATAATCAAGTATGACTTTATCAAGAAGAAATTATGCAATATTGATCTGATTTCCTTTTTCGATTGGGTAACTCAGCCAGTAGATTAGGAAAATGCTGTAGGCAGCATTTAGTTAGATTTTGGTTCTCATCCTATCCTTAGAGACAAGATGTAGAAATGCAGGTTAGATGAAGGGACAATTAGATGAATTCTGAACTGGTTGGATGACTATGAAGAAAAAATAATCACTGATGGTTCAATGTCAACTTGAAAGGTGGACCTTTCAATATTTACTTATGTTCAACCTTGGCTCTGTGTTATTCAATTCCCTCCCCCCCCCCCAGTTTCAAGGAGAATACTGAATCGTGTACTTATCTGATTTTCTGTAGCATTTTATATGCTTCAAGGCTGCTGGGCAGTCAATCAGTCCTCTTTGTGAGCTCCATGTTCTTCATAGGGAAAGAACTTAGGAATGCTAGAGCTGTTCTTCCCTTCAGGATATACCCAGTCCGTATGACTCACAGTACTCACAGCAAGTCTGGTTTTGGCCCTTCACACTAACTGGTATGTGAAGCCCCACATATTCATTTTTTTTTTAGTCCATCTATTTGTCATGGTGCTCATTCTTGATGCACCATCTTTCAAGGCTATGGAGTGCCCTGTAGCGCTCTCTCTCTCTCTCTCTCTTTCTCTCTCTCTCTCTCTCTCTCTCTCTCTCTCTCTCTCTCTCTCTCTCTCTCTCTCTCTCTCTCTCTCTCTCTCTCTCTCTCTCTGTCTCTCTCTGTCTCTCTGTCTGTCTGTCTCTCCTCTCTCTCTCTTCCCCCTCTCTCCCCCTCTCTCTTCCTCTCCCTCTCTCTCTCAGACACACACACTTTGAGGCTTATTCTGTAGGCTCTTTGTCTTTTTTCTTCCCCGAAATTTTGACCATTGTCATTCTCATTAAAACCATCTATATAACACTCTAAGAATTGCAAAGTACTTTTCCCCTGTGGGCTCACTGTCTGCCTGTTCCCTCACCCCATCATTTTAAGATCCACATTTGGCAGTGGTTTATTAGTGTGTATAAGGTTCCCAGTAGGAATTTCTCAGCCATCTAGGTCTCCATATAGAGCAGCTGGATAAAACGCAGAAGAATTCTTTGGTTTGAACCAGTTTAGGCTGGGAGGAAGGAAAAGGTGCAGGGTGATGAGCAGAGCCTTGGATTTATAGTAGAAGACCCAAGTTCTCCTGTCTTCTCTGATGATGTGTGACATTCATCTAGTTGTCTAACCTTAATGAGCCTAAATTGCTACATCTGTGAAATGGGGATTATAATAATTGCCATGCCTACTTCACAGGCTTATTGTGAGGCCCAAGTAACATAATGTGTATAAAGCATTTTGCAAACTAGAAAGGGCTATTGAAATGCTTCATGCTTGTTATGAAAATCATGATGTACATAGATAAGAAAAACAAGGGTTAGTCAGTCAGACAACAAGTGTATATTAACATATATATATATATGTATGTATGTATGTATGTATTAAGCATCAAGCACTGTGCTAAAGCCCAGACATACAAAAAGAGGCGAAAGCACTGCCTTCGTCCACAAGAGGCTCATATTCTATTAGGAGAGACAATCTGCACGTGACTGTGTGACACATATTCAGTATAACTGGAATGTCACCTAAAGGGCAGGGCTAAGAGCAGTGAGGAGGGGCTGAGAGAGATCTCTTACACAACACAGGATTTGTTCTGAGTCTTTAAAGAAGCCGAGGGAGGAAGGAGTCTGAGGTGAGGTGGGAGTTATGGGGGACATTCTAGTCATTCTACTTACACGGGACAGTCATTGGAGATGCAAAAAGTTAGGAGGTGGAGCATCACATGTGAGGAGCAGTGAGTGGTCCAGTATAGAGTTTTGTGAGTCATCATTCAGTTGTTTCAATTGTAGCTGACTCTCCACGACCCCATTTGGAGTTTTTTTGGCAAAGATACTGGAATGGTTTACTATGTCTTTCTCCAACTCATTTTACAGATGGGAAAACTGAGGCACACAGGATTAAATGACTTGCCTAAGGTGAGAGCTAGTATGTTTCTTAGGCTAGATTTGAATTCAGGTCTTTCTGACTCCGGGACTGGCACTCTATCCACTGTAGCACCACCTGGTTGCCCATAGTTAAGTGAGGGAAGTAGGTAAAGTAGTGGAAAGACAGAAGACATCAAGTTACAAAGGGTTTTAAATAGAGGAATTTATATTTGATTATAAAGATTCTAAAGGCTAGAGCACAGCTTTAGGAAAACCATTATTTGCAGGTTCCATCTTAAGTGGAGAATGGATTCATTTGAGGTAGGAGCATTTAACCAGGAGGCTATTCCAATAAATGCTTATAAATACACATGAAATCTTCAAACGTCATAACATTAGGGTCCATCCCTCCACTACTCTGCCCTCCCCCCCAAAAAAAACTTGAGAAAGACAAATTTTGGACCAATAAAAAATCCCAGAATATTGGGTATAAGCATGTAGTCATAAGATAAGTGAGGAGATAGCAAAAAACAACTAGCTACTTTTTATGAGTTCTAGTCCTCAGGCTGGGTGAGTATGAAAACAGTTCCAAATGTGATTTGTTAGTCCCTGTTCATCTTCAGAAAGTCCTGGAGAATGGGACAGGTGCCATTGCAATAAAGATAAGCCATCTTCATCTGAAAATGGTAAAACTTCTATCATTCCAGGATCTGTGACTCCATGCAAAAGTTTATGATAATATTGAGGAAATCATTTGTAGGCATTTAGAATAGGGATAAAAATAAGTTTTGCCAAACTGGCACCATTTTCATGCCCTTTAATTTTCCTATCCTGCACCCCTCCCCACTTCCTCTTCACTCCATATAGTCATTACATTGGCAGAATAAGAGAATGCAATAGATGAGGAATATTTGGATTTCTGTAAGACATTTAGCAAAATCTCTATAATATCCCAATGCACAAAGAGATATGCCATATTTTGATATGCCTATCTTCTCTAACAGTGTTGAGGGCAAACTATGTGCACCCACCCAGATTGTACAACTCTTCATCCCGGGAGATCCACAGATCCACCAAATGTGCGCTGAAGTTTCTCTGATCTCTCCACATCTATTAGGGCTTACTAGTTGGGTGCTCTGTCCCCTGGCCGTATCCTCATGCAACTGGCCCATTTTCTTTTACTATCATTTCTCCTATGACATCCTTAACTCCCAGTTTACTTCAATGTTTCTTAGGTGTTAAGTGCTTCATCCTGCTCAGACACACCATGCCCTTCTCACTTGCCTTCTGAATGATTTTTGTTTTTTGTCTTCCAAGATTATGGGAATAATTATCAGTGACATTTACATGGGACTTTAAATTAACCCATGTTATTTTTTTAACTTCGTAGTAATCCTGAAGGATAGGTACTAAAAGTATTATTATCAAAATTATATAAGTAACTTTACTTTGAAAGCTTACTTTACAAAGATTACAAAGACTGCTAAAGGTTCAGAAAAAAAGTTCATGTACTGGTATTGTAACTTGTTTTTTTGGTAAAGCAATTGAGGTTAAGTGACTTGTCCAGGGTCACACAGCTAGTGAGTGTCAAGTGTCTGAGGTCATATTTGAACTCGGGTCCTCCTGACTCCAGAGCTGGTGCTCTATCCATTATGCTATCTTTCTATCCCATTGTAACTTTAATAGCTAAGATGGAACCTTGGGGAAAAAAGACCACTTCTGCTGACAATGGAAAAAGAGTTGGATATGAAGCATGTCTTTTTATTGATTCAAGGATAAAGTATATATGCTTATTTCAAATTCCTGGGAAACTAAAAAAAAATGATGAGAAAATGATTGAAGGTGAAATGCCTTTCCTTGTGGAAGAAAGGGGAAAGCATGGTTTTTTTCTGTGGTCCATGAGGGTTTAGGAAAAATCTGTAGAGAACATAGGATGGAGTTGTTGAGAAAAATCTTTTGGATGGAAACATTTTATTTTTTTGTCTTTTATGGAGGGGGGAAGGCAGGGCAATTGAGGTTAAATAACTTGCCCGAGGTCACACAGCTAGTATGTGTGTCAAGTGTCTGAGGCCGAATTTGAGCTCAGGTCATTCTGATTCCAGGTCTGATGCTGTATTCACCACCTAGCTGCCCTAGCTGGAAATATTTTAACTATGATTTTAAAAAGCAATTTTATAAAGAGAGCTTTACAAAAAGCATGTAAGAAAACAACAAGTATGTTCTGGAAAGATAACTTCCTGTGTTCACTGAAAAAGAACAGAGAAAGTACAAACCCTGAAGAGAAATATGAAGAAAGTGCTAAAGAGGCTTTAATTATGACCTGGAGTCAGCTGAATGATTCAAGGCTGAGTTTCCAGATACTGATATTTGAGGGTTTGAAGTGACTCAGCAGTGACATTGTTCATAGTCCAAATGTGGCAAATGTACAAATATATCTTTATGTTTGTTATCAAATTTATTTTCTCATAAATTACATCTATATTTAGTAATTTACATATTAATTTGAATATAGATAAACATAAATAATTTCTCATGGCAAATTACATTTTCTAGTTCATCAAATAATTGTTGATTGACAAATTAGAGTACGGGCTCCAACTAATTTGTTAAGTAATGAGAAGTGAGTGAACTTTTATTAATAAGAAATACACTCTTTAGCATATCTCAGACTAACAGAGAAGTTGGGATTTATAAATTAAGTATTTAGTCAAGTAGAGGGTCAAGCTTAGTTGGTTGGTCAGTCTGTGGAACAATCTTACACACTTCACCTGTGAGTGAGGAAAAAGAAGCCAACATAGAATGAGTAACCTTTGTTCAAGGTCTCTCACACAACTCATAAATGTCAAAGGTTGAATTTAAAGTCAGCTTACCCTAACTCTAAGTCCATTGTTGTTTCTAGTGTGGCCGGCCATGTCCATGGTACCTATTTATCTTCGCTGGAAAAATGTCAAAATGAGAGGGGTATGAGACTATAGCTGAATGGACCCTATGCCAGTGGATCAACTGTATACAGAGTAATAATTAATACATCAACATCAACCTGGGGCTTTTTTAGTTATTAGTCAGCTGGTCAGTCAAGAAACATTTATTGAGTGCCTACAATATACCAGGCACGTGCTAATCACTGGCCTGAGGTTCTGTCTTCAGCTCCATTTTGATGAAAATGTCCCTCAAAATTTTGATGAAAGGAAAGAAGATATTCTCACCAAATATGAATTTTACATCAAGTTGAGAAACAAAGACAACCACTGGGTGGTGCAATCAGGCTCTAAAAGAGGCAGCAGTCATGGATTTAAAATAACAAAATGAAATTAAGGAATACTGTACAATAAAATACTTAGATAAAAAAATTCAGCTCCATAGTCAACACAGAAATGATTTCAAAGTCTTAGTGGGCTGAAAACTCAACATTCGTCAATAGGCAGCAAAACAAACAAACAAAACCCCAATGAAATCTTACACTGAATTAACAGCCTGAAGGAGGACAGAATTCTTTGTTCTGGTTATATTCTGTCTGCCTTGTCAACTTTAGTTTAGGGTGCCATATTTTAGGAAAGAAATGGACAAAAAATAGCAATCAGATCGATGAGGTGACTCAGAACAATGTCATTCGAAGAATATTTGAAAGAAATAGGAGTGTTTAACATGGAAGAAAAAAGATGACTTTCAATGAGGGATGTAAATGCCATCTTGGAATGTTTGTGAAAGACAGTTTACTATTTCTTTACTTTGACTCTAGAGAGAAAAACTAGGAACAATGGGCAGAACTTGTAGAGATACAGAGTAACTGGAAATTAAAAGGAAATAATCCCAACAATTAAAGTTGCCACAAAATGGGTTACCTAATGAGGGAGCATTTTCCTTAACTTGTGACTTTCAAGATGGGGTTTCTGACCAAACCTGAGTGGAACTAGATGACTTTGAAGGTCCATTGAAGGTCCTCATTTCAAGTTTTAATTGTGAAGCCAATAGCCAGGGTGGGGTCGGGTGGAGTTGGGGATGTATGTTAGAACCATGGATGGCATTTATAGGAAATTGAAGAAAAGCTGAGTTCAGCACTGCAATGGTGGATAGCACTAAGCCGTTTCCAGATACATTCCTTATGTCCTTTACAGAGATATTTAAAAAGTAGGAAGATATTTAGGGAACAAAAGCATTAAGTTAGTTGGACCCATTTTTTCTGGTGGTCTAAAAGCAGGCAAACCTTTAAGGTATGGGAATCATGACTCATTCACTTTTATTAAGTGCCTACTATGTACAAAATATTGGTGTTGCAAAGACAATAATGAAATCTAGGAGGGAGGGAGGGAGGGAAGGAAGGAGGGATATAGAAAGAATTAAAAACTAGAGAAATCAGGAAGGGCTTTCTATAAGAAGATAGTACCTGAGATGAAGCTTGAAGGAGTCCAGGGATTCTCTGATGTGGAGGGGAAGAGCAAGGTAGTTTTAAAGTCATGGGGATAGTCTGTGAGAAGACACAAATATAGGCAATGTAATTCTGATTTTGGAGAAGAGCAGGCAGACTAGTTTGCCCAAAGAATTGCATCTGTAATGGGCAGCAGTGTGAAATAACTCTGAAGAGGGAAATTGGGGCCACATTGTGAAAAGCTTTCATGTTAAGAAGAGGAATTGATATTTTATCCTAGGGGCAGTAGGGAGGCACTGAAGATTTTTGAGTGGGAACACAGACTTTACTATGATTATTTTGATAGTGATTTCAGTCATAACTAGAAAGAGGAGAGACTGAAAACCAGGAGTTCAGTTAGGAGGCCTTTAAACAGCAGGAGTGTTCTAAGGTTATGAATCAAAATCTTTCCATTATATGATGAAAGGAGTATTTTCTTGGGGTCAAGACAGATTGTATACTAGAAACCAGTATGAAAGAGCAGAAAAGAGCAGATGCCAGAGGATGTGGGCCTGAGTTTAAATTCTGCCATCTAAGCATTATTGGCCTTGGGAAATTCCCTTATCCTCTCTTGGCCCTAGTTCCTTCATCTCTGAAATGTCAGTGTTGTCTACACAGCCTCTAATACTGTTTCCAAATCCATTATATTATGATTCTATTCAATCCCAAATCATCCTAGGGTCTCTCATTGTCTATAGCTTTGGCATGAAGTGGGTTGTAATATTCAGGGAAGAGATGGTCCCAGAACACAAAAGACAGAATTCAGTGAGGATGATTGGTCTGGCAGGAAACTCTAAGAGACCGTGCCATGGTGGACAGAGCTCTAAACTTTTGTCTGAAAGGATGCCAACTAACTATGTGACCGGGCAAATCATTTTCCTGGGTAATACTTTTTCTCAGCTGTGAAATGGCATTAATGGAAGCTAGAGTAGCCAGATCTCAGGGCTTTCAGAAGTGTCAAATGAGGTTATCTATGTAAAGTGCTTTTCACACTTTAACACACTAAAGAAACATCGATAAAGAAATATCAATGGTGTCTGTGTTTCTTTGACTTTCAAGGATGCAAGATACAGTGATGGGTGGGGGGATTCAGGCCTGGGTAATCAAAGGTGTATTCAGTGTGACCTCAGAAGAAGTGATTTGGGGACTACAGTGATTCAGAGAAGAAATGAGCAAGCATTGTAAAGCTCTTACTCTGCACCACACACCCCTCTCCATCTCTTAATAATATGCTTGCTGTCAATGCCTCCACTTCTGCATTGTCAGTTCTCAGTATGGTATTTGACATGTAATAAGCACTTAATGAACCCCCTCATTTTTATTGCCCAAAGAATTTCAAATTAAATAAATGAAAAAAATGTGTATTGTTTGGTTGTCTGTTATCTTTGACTCTTCATGATCCCATTTGAGGTTTTCTTGGCAAAAATACTGGAATGTTTTACCATGTCCTTGTTCAGCTTATTTTACTGATGAGGAAACTGAGGCAAATAGGATGAAGTAACTTGCCCAGGGTCACACAGCTAGGGAAAAGTCTAAAGTATGATTTGAACTCAGGTTTCCTTGCCTCCAAATCCTGTGCTCCATCCACTGTCACATATTATAATAATATGGTGTAATTGATAATTATGTGTTTTAAAATATTGCCAACAGCTCTAATTTGAGTCCCACTTCAAGCCTTTGGTGTAGATATTATGGGTGCTCTTACTACCCCTCCCCTTTTAATAGATGGGGAAACTGAGGCCCAGAGAGGTAAACGTCACTTGCCTATAGTGATACAGCTATTAAATATAGGTTGTATTGAGCCCAGATCTTCCCAATCCTAGATCTAGCATGTTAATCATCTTCCCTTCTCTTTCCAAAGCCCATCCTCTCCCAGGCCTTCTGATGCACCTTCTTGGAGAAGCCTACCTTGGTTGCCTCCCCTCATCTGTCCTCACCCACTTACTTTTTGGGAATCACTGGGATGCCTCATTGTCCTTCCTCCTGTTTTCCATCCCAGTGTGAGCTCTGATGGTCATTCCATACTGCTGGCACTTGTCCAGTCTCCACAGTCTGACCCCAAGGACCAGGACAGGGAAGTGTTGGACAACTTTTCATGTCTCCCTCCAAATACATCTAGTTTTGTGAGAAAAGGAATTTGAAAATCTCCTTTTAGTGTGTGGCAGTAAATTTTTAATATAAATGTTAAAAAAGTCATGTACTATTTACAGAGAAAAGAGGAAGGGAAGAAGAAAAAATATCTGTTTAACATGATAATTAAGTGGAATTTCAGAGACCAGAGACTGGAAGATGGTGGTGGTGATGGTGGTAATGGTGGTAAAAGCAGCTGGGTGTGCTAGAGAGCCAAGTGTTGGAACTGGTGGAAGGAGAGAAATACCTTGGGAAGAAATGCTTGGGCAGCTGGTATGGAGATATTTTACCTGATCTTACCTGTATAAGCAAAATCAAATTGCTTGGAAGGGAGAGAATTCGGAACTCAAAATTAACAAGCTACATACATATACACACACACGTTTGTATGTTTATAATTTTTGTACATGTTATTAAGAAATATTTAAAGAGTTTTTTGGGGTTTTGTTTTTGTTTTTATTTTTTGAAGGGGGAAAAGCAGTGCAATTTGGGGTTAAGTGACTTGCCCAAGGTCACACAGCTAGTAAGTGTTAAGTGTCTGAGACCAAATTTGAACTCAGGTCCTCCTGACTCCAGGGCTGGTGCTCTATTCACTGTACCACCTAGCCGCCCCTATTTTTTTTAAAGAAGGAATAAAAAACTTGGAAGCACAGAAAAGCAGTGCAGCTTTGAACATGTCTAGTATTTCTTATATAATTTTAAAAAATGTGAAATGGAAATTTAAGGTTCAACTGAATTATATTGTGCTGTGTACATATAAATGTTCTTTTTGCTGCCTTTTTGTATTTAAGTTCTAAATTAATAAATATTATAAAAAATAAGAAGGATGATGGGGGGAGTGTTGATAGTGGCAGTGGATTGATCCCTGGGAAGGTTAGAGGGGTTGTTGTGTGGATATAGAAAACTTTCAGTCCCATATGGGGAAAAGTAACAGAAGGCAAAGAAGGCAATGGAGTGAGAGCAGGAGAAAGATGCTCTGGTATTCTCATGGCTGTCACCAATCCTCTACAGCATCTAATCCTTTGAGCATCTTGCCTGTTTCCCCTCCTGAACTTCCCTCTGTAAATGTCCTCTAGGTACTCCAGGCATCCTTTTCCAGGATATCATAATGGTCTGAATCTAACAAGAGGGTGAATGGTATAAAGGAAGAAAGAACTCGCCTCAGAGGCAAGAAGTCTTGGGTTTGAGTTCTGACCCATAGCAGTGGGCTGACAATGGGAAAATCATTTACTTCTCAGCTTCCCAGTCATTTTTTTTCTTTTTGCAGGGCAATTGGGGTTAAGTGACTTTCCCAAGGTCACACAAATAGTAAGTGTTAAGTCTCTGAGGCTGGATTTGAACTTAGTTCCTCCTGACTCCAGCCCCAATGCTTTATTCAGTACACCACCTAGCTGCCCCGATTGATTGATTTTATCTTCCTTCTTTCTCAAAGTTTACATATTCTGATGAATGCCTGGAATAGAAATATGGCATGGAAACAGTAAGTAAGGGGACCAAGCTCATTCAGTTCATTCCATTTTCCACATTGAAGAGATGGTCAGTGGGTTGGGAGGAGATATTGCAGCCCAACCATTCATGGGAAGATTGGAGTCAAAATGCAATATTCACCATGTGGGAGAGTTAAAGAGACTGAGTGGCAAGTTTCCTTTAACTGTCAAGGAACAGGAAGAGGGTCCAAAGGATGACTCAGGTCTTGCTACATGATTCTGAAATGCTATGCCGTTTTAGCACTGGGTCATCATGGGGCCAGAAGAAGTCAAGGAATCAGGCATCTTCATCATGCCCACCTGCTAAGTCACATGGATGGCTAAATGGAAGCAGGAAGGGAATATCTGTATGTGTGCTAGAAAAGTCATGTTACAGAAGTATAAGAGGCATAATTTGCACCCAAACCCATTGCCTCCAGAGTCAGTGCCTTTTCCCCTCTTCTTACACTGGCTTTTGTCTGTTATTGTTGATTAAGTGAGGTGATGTGTGTGTTGGTTATATGTATATGAATATATAATATACAAACACGATATTTAGATGTATATATATATAATATGAATCTTCAAACATTATACATTACTGCTGTTCAGTCATATCTGACTCTTTGTGACCCCACTTTGTGTTTTCTTGACAAAGATGCTGGAGTGATTTCCCATTTCCTTCTCCAACCCATTTTATAGATGAGGAAACTGAGGCAAACAGGGTTAAGTGACTTGTCCAGGGTCACACAGCTAGTGTCTAAGACAGGATTTAAATTCAGGAATCTGAGTCTTCCTGACTCCAGGACCTGTACACACTGCACCGCTAATAACATTCATTGTCATTATTTTTACTGTTATAGAGTTAGTACATCAGGAATAAAAGCCAGCATTTATATAATGCTTTAAGCTCGACAAAGTGCTTTGCCAATGCCCTCATTTTGTCCTCAGAACTCTTTGAGGTAGGTGCTATTATTTTTTGCCATTTTAGAGATGAGAAATCAAGGCAGAGAGCAATTATATGACCAGCTTAGGGTCACATAACTAGTAAGTGTCTGAAGCCCAATTTGAACTCAGGAACCATTTCATGTATTGGAGATGGACACTGCTTATGGATAAAGATCTGAGCCCATAACTGAACTAGAGAAGAAGAATGGGCTGGGATGCCTTTGGGAACCTGTGAAGCACTTTTTATGATTCCAAGCTTCTTCTTGAAACAACTATATCCATATCTATTTATCTACTTCTCTCTCTCTCTCTCTCTCTCTCTCTCTCTCTCTCTCTCTCTCTCTCCCCTTCCTTCCTTCCTTTCTTTCTTTCTTTGTTCCTTCCTTCCTTCCTTCCTTTCTTCCTTTCTTCCCTCCCTCCCTCCCTCCCTTCTTTCTTTCTTTCTTTCTTTCTTTCTTTCTTTCTTTCTTTCTTTCTTTCTTTCTTTCTTTCTTTCTTTCTTTCTTTCTTTCTATATCTATCTATGTGTCTGTCTCTCTGTGTCTGTCTGCATGTCTCTATCTACATGGACATGTATATGTATACATACACACACCATCCCCTTGGGGACGCTTGTGTGTATGATTCAGAAATACTTCCCTCTCTAATGAATTGAAATTGAGGGTCACCCAAAGGGTAATGGAGAGGTGCATGGTGGGTGGGAGTAGGCTGCTGCATATTTGCAAACAACAACCACACAAAGAGAGTCATGATACAATTGTTAGCAGGAAGGAAAAGAAGGTGGTAAGACTGAAGGACAACTGAAGACAGTCTGGACAGTCCATTGGGAGCCATGCATTGTTAAAAGGACTAGAGAAAGCCCCCTGCCCCCAACATGTTGGGTGGACACTCAAAGGCAGACTGCATGGAGGAGGCAGTGGATAAGAGTTACCTAGGATGAGAAGGCAAGGGTGGGTTGGGATGTGCGCTATTTGAGGGAGGATGCCCATGAATGAGATCATAGAGCCATGGAATAATTGAGGTATCAGTATGACTGTCATTACCATCACTGGTAATCTGTAGTTTCTCACTCAGTTCTTTGAACTGCAACTTGTCTACTTCCATCTCTGTGTAGGAAGCCAGGTGCAGTTCAGTCACAAGGCTGGGTCAGAGACCAGACACCTGGATTTCTCCAGGGCGATTAGGGTTGAGGAAGTCCCGTGCAGTGACAGGGACTGGATGCTTGGGTCATTAGGTATCAGTGTGTATCATAAGGCAAGGGGGTTGTTGTAGTATGAGACAACATGGTGTGGTGGCAAGAAGCATGCATTTATACTCTGAGGATAGAAGTTCTAAACCATACGCAGTGTAGCTGCCACCAATTTGTGTTTGCATTAGTAATTTCCTAGCAAGCAAGTTTGCTGCTCAGTGAGTACAGTGCTGGGTCTGGAGTTAGGAAGCCCTGCATCCAAATCTAGCCTCATATACTTACTGTCTGTGTGCCTCTGAGCCAAGTCCCTTAACCTCTGTCTGCATTGGTTTATTCAACTGGAAAATAAGGATGATAATAGCACTCCCTTCCAAGGCTGCTGTTGGGACCAGACAACACAGAGTGCGTGTGCTGTGTACAGAGTTAAAAAGCACATAATAAATCTTTTTTTTCCCCTCACCTGTAAGATGAGCTTGAAATTTATGATCCTAGCACAACTTAATTTTTAAGTTTTACTTCCTGAGATTTCAGGATGTAGGAGTTGTGTGACCTGAGGCTTACACAGCTGCTGAGCTTAAAGCTGGCTTAACCTGACATGGAACATCCAGTATGGACACCGTGGGGAAAGGTCTACAAGCCAAAGCATGTCCAAAGACAAGGCCACCAGCTCGGGCCTGAGTCCTTTTTCCAGTTTGTATTTTTAAATTTTCTTCATTTTTAATACATCCTGTACCATCTTCTATCCAGAGAGGCATAGAGTATTAATATCAAATAAAATTTGTACATAAAATGGTTTAAGTCCTTCAGGCTGTCCTTGTTGATATTTCTGCTTGGTCTTCTTTCTATTCTCTTCTGTGCGTTTGAAAAAAAAATACTTCAGTTACTTTTTGTCTTTTTTCTCTTCCTTTCTTTCTCTCCTTTCTCTTCTCTTCTTTCCTTCCTTC
>CM053596.1:11864895-11876520 GCA_028646575.1 Pseudocheirus occidentalis | reverse complement strand
TGAGTCCATCCACCCTCTTTTGTGAGGTGGGTAATGAATGCATGCTTCATCATTAGTTGAAGTCAGAGTTGGTAATTGTATTGATCAGTTCTTAAGTTTTTCAAGTTTTTTTTCTTTTTTCTAATGCTAATATTTCTTTGAAATGTTACAATGTATATTTTTCTTTGGGTTCTTCTCACTTCACTCTCCATCAGTTGATACAAGTCTTGCTGCGTCTCTTAACAACCATCATTCATTATAATGTATATATCACAATGGGTGCAACTGTTTCAATCAGTGGGTATCCCTTTAGTTTCCAGTTCTTTGCTGTAATGAAAAGAGTTGTGCTATTTTAATATGTTAGTTCTTTTTCTTTTTCTTTGAGACAAACTAACCTTTGTAATAATAAATTTTAAAAAGAGGAAGAAAGGTTTAATGAAACCTTTCATTAACTGAAAATGTCAACAGAGCCTGAATTTTGCATTTGTGGCATTCCCCCATTGTTTATTTCCTTCTGGAGTTATCTTTGCCAATTTTCTGGGTGTGATATGAGGTGTCGGAGTAAATTTGAGTTGCAATTCTCTTTTTAATAATTACTTGGAGTAATCTTTTGCCTGCATGTTAATAGTTTGTGATTTTTCTTTTCAAAATTGCTTGTTCTTTCTTATTTTTTGTCTACTTTTTCTTAAGGGGCTCTTGGTCTTATCTAAATATATATTAATTGAAGGGAGTAATGTTGTTGCCAAGCAAGGATATCAGGGAAATCTTTTTATAACAGTCAGTGTTTAACTTGGGTTTTAAAGGATGTGTAGGTGTTGAACAGGTGAAGATGGGGAAGTAAAGTTTTCCTGGCAAAGGGAACAACCTGAGTTACTTAACTAGTATTTATTTAGCATGTCCTCCGTGCCAGGTACTGTGATAACAACTGGGTTACAAAGAAAGGATCAAACTGTCTCTAGTCTCAAGGAGCTTGCCATCTAATCAGGGAGAAAACAATACAGATAACTATGCAAAAGAAGATTCATACAGGATAGATTCAAAGATTCCTGAAGAATAGAAGACCTTAGCTGAAACTTGAAGCAAGTCAGGGGAACCAGGAGACAGAGATGAGGAGAGAGCTGCAGGCATGGGGGACAGTAACCAAAAAATGCCCAGAGTTGGGAAATGGAGTGTACAGTTTGAGGAACAGCAAAGAACACAATGTCACCAGAATAATCGTAAGGACTATTAAGGAACAACAAGGAAGCCAGAATGCAGAGAGGGAGAGAGGTATAAAATTAAGAAGACTGGAAAAGGGTATGTGTGTGTGTGTGTGTGTGTGTGTGTGTGTGCATGTGTGTGTGTATGTGTGTGTATGTGTGTGTGTGTGCGCGCGTGAGCACTTATGGAAGGATTGAAAAGCCAAATAGATTTTATATTTGATCATCGAGGTAATAATGGTAGATGTGTCACATGCTGAAACATGTGTTTTAGGAAGACCAGTTTGACAACAGAATGGAGAATGGATTGGGATAAGAAGAGACTTGAGGCAGAAAGGCCAATGAGCAGGATATTACAATAGCCCAAGTCTGAGATGATAAAGGCTGCCCCAGGTGGCAGCTGTGTGGAAGGAAAGAAGGTGGGTGTATACAAGAGATTTTGTAAAAGGAGAAAAGGCAGGATTTAGGTACTGATTGCTTCTGGAGGAAGATGAGAGAGATAAGGAGTTAAGATGGCATCAAGGTTGCTAGTCCAGGTGTCTTGGAGGATGGAGATGTCCTCTGCAGTAAGAGAGGAGTTAGGAAGATGTGAGAGGGTTAGTGTGTGTGTGTTTTGTAGTTTTTTCCCTTTTTGTGTGGAGGGAAGGGAAGGAAGATAATGAGTTTAGTTTTGTGTTGAGTTGAAGATGTCTGTGGGACATCTAGTTCATGATGTCCAACAGGCATCTGGAGATGGGAAACTAGAGGCTAGGGCTAAATGTAGAAATCTGAGAACCGTCTACACAGGGATGACCGTTGAAAACCTTCAAGCTGATGAGATCCCCAAATGCAATAGTATAGAAGAAGAGAAGAGTACCTAGTCTAGAGCTTTGGGGGACACTCACAGTCAAAAAGTGTGACCTGGATGGTGGTCCAGTAATGGAGCTTCTGACTCCTCCTTCAGAGGCTCCATTACTGGACCACCATCCAGGTCACATTTTTGACTGTATATACATATATATGTAAACATACATACACACATACACATACATATATACATATATTACACACACACACATATATACATACACACTTATATATTATATACATACTTATATACATATACATATATTATATACGTGTGTGTGTGTGTGTGTATACACAGGAGAACCAGGAGAAAATAGTATTGAGAAAACCTAGAGAGAAGAGAATATCAAGAAGGACAAGGTGATTGACATTGTTCAAGGCTGCAGAGAAGTGAAGAGGGATGAAGACTGAGAAAAGAAAACAAAGAGTTGAAACTTTCTATCTTATCTCTCATTGCCTCCAGGTATCAAAGTATCTGGATGCGGAAGAGACAAAGGGAAACCCCATCTCATCATGAGGAGAGGCTGAGGCACGAAGGATCCCCTGGGATTTGTACTAGATGGTTGGTGACTGAAGCAATCAAAGCTTGACTTACAAAGAGGCACTCAATAAAGAAGGTCCTTCCCTTCATTACTTTCACAGTCTTATTCCCTGATTTCACTCACCCCATAAAATCATCAATGATCTTCCCAAGCCAACTCTCTCAAACTCCTGTCTGGAACGAAGGGGTGACATGACCACATATAGCTCAGACTCTAACTGTGATCACAAACTGCCAACCTAAGTAGCAACACTAACCCTAATTGTGAAGCCAATTACGCACTTCAATGCTCACCGTAATCCCAGCACTACTTTGACTAGAAACTCAATCCAAACTCAAATCTAAAATGCTATCAGATAGTAGAGAGACAATTGAATTTTGGTAGTGGAGGCCTGGAGTTGGAACCCTGAATCTTTTTATCAGCTGTGTCATATTGGTCAAATCACTTAAACTTTTTGACTGTATATACATATATATGTAAACATGCATACACACATACACATACATATATACATATATTACATACATACACACATATATATTATATACATATACAGAGCAGGCAAAATACAGAGGTAGAAGAAAAGAAGCATAGACCAAGGTGCTGGAATTCAGCAGGAATTGGCAGCATTTGTCTCAATATTTTAACATCGCAGAGGGCCCCTGCTTTAACTATTTCTAAGGTTCTTTTATCCATTTACTTACTGCTTTGTGATGCCCATTCATATGACCCCTTACTTCTAGAGATTCCAGAGATCTGTAAGACAAGAATGAATACAAAATGTTCTCTTGAGAATGGGATCCAAAGAATGAAATATGTCGCTACTTTAGAGTCAGAATAACCTGAATTACTGATGGAATGAAATTTAAATTGACTATTCTTTAAAAATAAATCTCATATGTTTGTAGATCCTGTATCTGAAAGCATGCCATCATGAGTTGGGGGAGGAGAGGGAAGGAGAGAAAATCTGGAACTCAAGGGACTGTGGAACTGAATGTTGTAAACTAAAAGTAAATAAACCAATTTAATTAATAAAAAACATAAATCTCATTCAGCCACTCCCTTATCAGACTCATTTAAAAAAATTTTTGGGGGGGGTTATATTTACCTTCATTCATGTACATGCTCATCTGAGAAAACTTAAGATCTTCCAGCTTTTAAGAATCACTGCTTATAGAAATTGTAAAGTAGTTAACACAAGAATGATTGCTCATGATATAGTTTTTCAAAAGTAGAGTTTGTTTTATACCATAAATTAAAAATTAAATAGATTTTAAAGAATAGAGCGTGTGTATTATGTGGCTAATGTCTTTGCTTGAACTTGATAATGAGATTAAACACATCACTCCCAAATTGAACACATGTTGAAAACAGTCATCTGAGTGGGAGGGAGATGAAAGCCCAGGAGTCATTAAAAAGGAGACAATATTCAGCAGTCTCCATCTTAGTTAAGGATTCCACTATTATAGTTTGAGTTTTAATAATAAACTTTATGACAATAACTTATATAGATGGAGAATTGATACTGACTTTTTAGCATCAACTGAAGGAAAAAAATGTGATTTGTTTTATGCAAATCAATAAACAACAACCTGCTACTGTTCTACAAAGAACGGAAATTGGAATGAAAAGACCTTTTGAATTGCAAAGAAGTTCTTGAACTTTTCACAATTTTCATTTAAATTCTGTAAGAGGCTTGGAGTTGTCAGCTAATATTTTCCACTTTACTGTCTAATCTAGCACTGAATAAATGATGAAAGCTGTCAATGGATAAGTGGTCAACCAATAGCTCTACTAGTAATTAATTTATCTTTCACATTTTTCTCTTCTAACCTGAAATTTGGGTATAAACAACTAAAAAAAAATCAAATTGAATGCTAATTAGAACCTCAACTCCATCCCCAAACCTCCAACCTTAAATAGGGTTCTAGCTTCAACCCCAATCTTAAATTTAATCTTGCTTCTGATTTCCATGGTTATTTATCCAAAACCCAGGCCAAAAGCTTCCACTCTCCTAACCTAAATAGCACCCTAGCCCTAACCTTTAATGCAGCGCCTGCCCCATAATAACTCCAGGTGGATATTATTCCAAGCAGTCATTACTTCATGGTAATGGCCCAACAGTGTTCCCACATAGCATCTTTTTTTTCACTAGAGACAAAGAAAATTCTATTTTACAAATTGGCTGCTCAAGCTATTTCAATAGATCCTTTTGAAAAAGAAGCCAGCAATTCAAAGTGTATGATTTAAATAATTATTTACAATTTCTTTTGATCCACTTTTAATGTTATATTAACACATGGTCTTTTCTGGTGAAGTTCAAGTTAAAAACAAGAAGCCAAACTACATCCTTCACTTAAAGTCCTTACACTATCCATACTCCAAAGACAATGACAGACAGGGGATGCTAGGAGTCTCCATGGATCCATCTGAAGCCATTTTCAAGACAGGTTCATTGTGGAGACTTAGAACTCGCTGACTATATTCCTGAGTAGAAGTGATAGAACTTTATCTCTCATAAGAACACTAGCAGAAACTAGGGGATGGACATTTAGGTCTTTGGGGAAATGAGAGGGAAGATGGGTGGGAAAAGGAGGGGGGAAATCCTATGAAGTTAGAACAGTTCTATGTTGGTCTCCATACTCAGTACAATGTAGAGATGGAGAGCAGTAGTCTTCCACTATATTCCTATGCCAAAAACAGGGCCCTTTTGGCAGTGAAAGCTCAGATCAAAGTAGATTTCAGTCCAGAATATAAGACCCCTGTCCCTTCATTTTTCAAAACATTCACAAACATCCCCACAAAGTCAGCCTGTTTTCCAGACGTGGAAAGAACTTAGATTCCTGATTTGATACAGTCCATTGGATACAGAGCAATTCAGAGGCAGATGCCTCCAAAGCCAGCATTTAACACCAAAGGGATGGGTCCTAACCCATCTTTTGATCTTCCGGATGCAAAAAAATAAAATAAAATAAATAACAATAATTGGGTCAGTTCATAGCCACCAAAGAAGAAATATCCAGGTACTTCCCTAAGTAAAGTGCTGGAGAGTCCATGGTAGAAACCCAGAGGGCCATCCTTTCAAGGAGTGCCCATTACTACTGACCATACTGGATTCTGGTCTTCTGTCTTCCTTGATATCTGCATTTCACACATGGTCTGTAGTCGACACTTCACCAGCTCTGTGGGGCACAGCTTCAGAACAGCGAAGGCAGAGCCAGCAGCTGCCTTCTGCACATTACTCAGCTTTGAATTCTCCTCTAATCCCACTATCTTCCTCAAGATTTGTTGGCAGAAACCATAGCACATGAAGAGAACAGAATTCTCTGCAATGTTGCCAATTAGTGCTGTAGTGGAAGCCTGGAAAGCCCACTTGGGTGCGTCTTTGCACAGCAGTTTGCTAGGCTCCCTCTTGAAATGGGAATATCCAGAGCTTTGGGTTGCTAATGCATATCCTAATGCACCGTTGGCAGAGGGACGATCTCTGTTTCCTCCTCCTCCACCTGTATGCTGTGTTTTCCACATAGCGTCTTAGAGGAGGCTGGGGTTTCTGACCCTGGGCAGATCCTCCACGGGTAAGGAAGGAATCCATCAAACCTGTAAAGACCCCAGAGCAAAGGACAAAAACTTTAACAGCTGCACCCAAAAAACCTCTATAAAGTTTTTTTTTTCTCTTTTATGTCTTTTGGCAAGTTGGTCATCTCATTGCACAGGGGTCTAGAACTCTCCAATTTATCTGGACCAGAAAAAAAGAAGCTTCATTTCCCATTAACTGGTTTAATTTAAAAAGATGGCTTTTCTAAAGAATTAATATGGGAAGTAACACAAAGCAAAGTAGGCACGAGGGAGTGAAAGTTAAACAAGATGAAGGATCATTTGTCTGGAGTTCCTGGTGTAACCTTCCTGTCTTGGCTGCATTCAGGCACAGCTCCTTGCTTTGCCATGTTCCTGAGTCTCCTTCTGACTTGCTAAGGAGAGCTGAGTGCTAATATTGGGGCTAGGGGACAATAATGATTCTTTCTTGGTATTCTTTGGGATCAAGATCAATCAGAATTACTCCTTCTCCAGGTTCCTGGTCAAAAATGTCCCATGTAGGCTAAGGACATGATCGAAAGGCAAATGGATAGTTTGCAGCTAGAGTCTGATTGGCATAGTGCAAAGAGATCCAGTCTGGGGGTCATAGGATCAGAAGATCATAGAATTTAGGACTGGAAGGAGCCTTAGGGATCATCTAGCTCAACCATCTCACTTTACAGATGGGAAAACTGAGGCCCAGTGACTTTCAATGATTTGTCCGGGTTCATACAGATTGTAGCAGCAGAACCAAGATCCAGATCTTCTGGCTCCTAGTCTAGGGTTCATTCTACTCCATACTTGCTGATTAGATCTGGGTTCTACAGGGAGGAAATGCCCACTTGCATTGGGTGAGTGAGTTGAGTATAGATCAACTAAATCCCTGGGCACTAAAGAACCGAAACGTGAAGTTATGGAGTTACCCTCAAAGATTTGTAAAAGACTGGGAAAGCAGAAAGATTCCAAAGGAGCCTAGAAAGGTAAATGCTCTCCCTCTCCCCCCTTAAAACAAAAAGGAAAGAGGATGGAATTTGTAAACTACAGTCTAGTAAGCTTGACTTTAATTCCTTGAAAATTCCTGGGAGAGATCATTAAAGTTCTGGTCAGTGATTGTCTGGAAAGAGAAGCAGTGACCCAAAGACTCAAGGTTTTGTCAAGGACAGTTGGAACTAAGAAACAGAGTGGTGGGTCTATGGAATAGATTAGATATGTAAGACCCAGCAGTCGATGACCACAATAGTCTGGTGTTTGATAAACCCAAAGGCCAAGCTTTTGGAACAAGAACTCACCATTTGACAAAAATCACTGGGAAAACTGAAAAGAAGTTTGACAGAAACTAGATGTAAACCAGGACCTCACACTGTATGCTTAAATAGGTTCAAAATGGGTCGATGACTTAGATTTGAAGTGTGATAATATAAGCAAAATAGAGGAACATAGAAAAATTGACCTGTTAGATCTGTGGATAAGGAAAGTGCTTTTTGACTGGATGTGGGTACCAGTAAGTCGGCTAACTCAGCTGTCTGTCCAGAGTTGGTCTGTGAGCTTTAAGCCATAGTACAAAGTAGTATGGCTACTACAGGAAGGGGGCGTCTCTTTTAGACTGCCTGGGCTCTCCTTTTCCACAACAGGGGGCCTCTGGATACTGAGGAACATCCTGAGGTCACCCTGTTATGGATATCCCTCACCTGTGACCAACTAACCCAATGCTTCTTAAACCATGGGTTGTGACCCCATAGCAGGTCACGAAAAGTTTGGCAATAGTAAAAGGTTTCTGATTTTGCAACGACCAAAAATTAATTCAAAATTAAATGTGTAATGAATCAAAGGTGTTTCTGGCATCACTTGCCCATGTTT
Source organism: Pseudocheirus occidentalis (assembly GCA_028646575.1). Taxonomy (NCBI): domain Eukaryota; kingdom Metazoa; phylum Chordata; class Mammalia; order Diprotodontia; family Pseudocheiridae; genus Pseudocheirus; species Pseudocheirus occidentalis. Next base: position 11,868,524 of record CM053596.1, on the reverse strand, counting down.
CATGGAACAATTTCATTGCAACCTTGAACATAAAGCATACAGATTTTGCACTATGCATGCCTTTAGGCATGAACAATAGCTGAACCTGAAAAGGGGTCATGAGTGAAAGCAGTTTAAGAAGCCCTTGTGGAAGGCAGGTACCTATAGGCAAGTTGGCAAGCATGTTTCCTGCAGTTATGGCATCACAGATTCTCCGAGATGGGATGGCTTGTAGAAGTAACCAAGATCATCTTTCCTCATAACAGTAATTCTTTCCACAGTGTCCTTGACAAGGTGCATCTAGCTTTCCATTTAGGAAGCAGTGAGTCATATATAATTTTGGGAGGGACTGGGGAAGGCCTGAGACTAAATGCCAAATAAATGTCAAGACCCTAAATCCTGGCTGTATCTGTGTTCCTTGAGGAAGCAAGAGGGAAAATGAAGGATGAATGGGTGAAGATGGGAGGACTGGGATCTCAGCACCTTGGATGGGGTAGAAATGGAAGAAATTAGGTATCTGAGATTCTTAGGGAGTGTGGTGAGCCAAGATATTAGTGAAACTGCAGAGGTTTGAGTTAACTCTCCATATTCTTATAAAACTATCTGGGACAATTGCTAAAAAAACAAAACAGAATAAAAAATAAACATTAGTGAGCAGGCCCAGGACAATCTGAATTGACTTTACTCCCAGGTGCATTGATCTGGGACTCAGCTCTGGGTCTTTTGGAACAAGTAACATGTAAAGACTGCTCTGGAGCTCTGGAGGTCAGCTTTTGAGACCCTCGTAGAATGGTCTTGCTTTTTGCTTTGTACTTCTTTCTTCCAGGTTTCTGCTTCCTTTATCTACGCCCTCCCTACACGTGGTCTATCTGGACCTCTCCATCCTGCTGCTGGGTGGTGAGGAGATAGATGTATCTACTTGTATCTCAGTGTTGAGAATGGCCAGGCATTGGGAAATGTGCCCATTTACTGCCTTTTTTCAATTTACTTTTCACTCAGAGAAATTACTTTCTCAAATGACTCATCTTATTTAATCCTGGTCTAATTCTATCATGGTGCTTTATCTAGCCCTAAGTTTAACCATCTAGTATTCTATGCTACATTTAACCACTTTAGAGATTGCTTTTTACCTGGGGTATATGAATAGGTTATTACGAAATGGACTGTTTATTTGAATCCTGTTGTACTGAATGATCTATTGCACCTGGTGTGGAATCGGAGACTAGAGAGGGATATAGTTCTAAGAAAGAGATGTCTGGTTCCCTGAAACCTTGGTAGTTAAGGAGAGAAAAGACTTGAACTCATCTCCTCTATGACACCATAATTCTTTTCTAGGGATTAATGGTTACTTGATGTCTGGGTATCCAAAGAAGTTAGGAGCTAGGAATGAAGGGCAAAGGATTTCATAGTCCCAAAGAGTCAAATTGTGTGTGTGTGTGTGTGTGTGTATGTCTGTGTGTGTGTGCATGTCTCTGTGTGTATGTCTCTGTGTGTGCATGTGTGTGGTGTGTATGTGTGTTTGTATGTGTATGTGTGTCTCTGTGTGTGTGTATATAAAATGCCTGAGATCCCAGAGTAATAAGATATAGAGTTGTAATGGAGATAATCTAATTTAAACTCCTTTGTTTTTCATCTAAGGAAACTGGAGCAGGGGAAATGACTCATTTAAGGCCACACAAGTAATAATTAGAAGAGCTGGAATTCAAACCTAGGTCTTATGACTTTAAACTGCCCATTACATCATAGATAGGGTGCATGTATGGGGGCAGACGAATGAGTCACCTCAGTGGTATGTAGTATTAGTCAAAGAGTTGGGTCCTTGAAGGGCATGGTGTTGGTGAGTCAGATACTTAAGACCCCAAAGTGGGGCAGGAGAAGGGGAGCTAGAACCCTGGCACTCCAGGGCTCCTCTTCTCCCATTACTTCTCCCTAAACTTTTCTTCCCAAATAATGCTCCCCACAAATAATGCTCCCCATTCCTCTTTCACTTCATATTGAATCTTTCTCTTTTACACCACATCTCCTTCTTCTTGGCTTACATTGCTTCTTCTGTCCTTTGTGGAGTGAGAATACTCCCTCCAGTCTCTTCTAGGGATATGGAGCTGGGTGCAGAAAATCCAGGACTGGACCTGCTATTGCCTGGGGGAACAGAATGTTACCAGGAGATGGTTCCTCTCGCCTTGTGGGTTCATAGAGTTGGGGGGAAGACTTGCAGATATTGGACCAGGGCAGAGCCAAGAAGGAGGTAAATGCTGGTTCAGGGACTCTTTAGTCCTCTTTGGTTCCCACTTGACCCACTTTACACTTTGGGAAAGGATGATGATAGCACTTTTGGACATCTAGATTTGGTTATAATTGGCCCCCATACGCCAGGACTGTTAAGTGCCTCCCAGCCTTGATACATGTGTGAAACTGGGAATGCCACAAGATGCCCTGAGCATCAGTTCCCCAATACCACTTAACATGTGACATCTAAAAGCCTGCACTAAATCCTATCATTTTAACCTCTCTCCACATGTCTCTTTCTCTCTCTCTTTTGTTCCAATTCAATTCAATTTTATTAACACTGATCATTGCTTAGTATGTAAGTGCCTGGGTCTTGGCCTGATGGTAAGAATAAAAAGACAAAGAAAACAAAAATGTTATTGTGCTTATTTCATGAGAGGCATTGTAATTAGCACTTGGAGATACAAAGACACGTGTGAAAATGTCCTTACCCTCAAGGAGATTACATTCTGATGGGGGAGACAAGATGTAATTATATAGAAATATACAGGATAACCAATGAAATCATACAAGGCAACCTAGAGTGAAAGGTGATGGCAGGTGGGGAGAAGGCAGGGGCTTCGGCACAAGGTGGACCTTGAGCTGAGACCTGAAGGAAGCTGTGGATGCCAGGAGGCAGAGGCAAGGAGGGAGAACACCCAGCCTCCACAAAGGCATGGAAACCAGAGAGTGAATAGGAAAGTATGGCTGGGCTGTAGAATTTGCAGAGGGGACTATTGTATAATTGAATTGAAAAGGGAGGAATCAGGTTATTGAGAAATTTAAATGCCAAGCAGGAGTCCTTTTTAATTCTTGAGGTACTAGGGAGCCACTGGAGTTTATTCAGTAGGGGAGTTATTGATATGTTTCCCCCAAAGAAAGTCACTTTGGCCGCTGCTTGAAAGATGGACCAGAAGGGAAGAGGCTTGACACTGAGAGACCAAGATGACAGTCCCTGCCCTCAAGAAGCTCACAATCTATTGAGAGGTTCTATGTACACCCACACAACTAATACACACCATGATAAGGATAATGGAGAGATTCAGTTGAACAACTCTTGTCATGGAAGAAGGAAAGTTCTTTAACTGGTGGGGTGGGGGGTTGAGGGAGGGGATCAGAAATGACCTCGGGGAAGAGATGGTACCTGAGCCAGACTTCAGTTGGAGAGAAAGATTTCAATGGGTGGCCAGGAAGAAGGCAGCATTAGCTTCTTCTCAGCCATATGCACCTCAGATTTCTCTGTAAAAAGAAGGGAAGTGACTTCTGCGATTCCTTACAGCTTGTAATTTATTGAACATGAACTACCTACTGTGGATCCCAAAGACTGAGCAACAGGACAGTCCCTGCCCTCATGGAGCTGATGTTCTAGGGTCTGATATAATGGG
>CM053596.1:11852395-11862395 GCA_028646575.1 Pseudocheirus occidentalis | reverse complement strand
ACATTGGGGCCTATTCCCTAGTGTGCTTGGGGGGAAAAAAAGCCCCATGGGAAAGTTTCTTGGGGCAGCCAGAATGAAGAGGCTAGCCAGGCCTTGGGGCACGTCCTCTGGAGAAGACATGATACAAGAAGGCCCTGAGAAATTCACCAGCAGGACCCTCCTGGCCTTTCCCTAAATGCCGGAGGCCCAAGAGGCCAATTGGAAGGAAGCACTGAAGATGCCGTGTTGGTCGTGGCTTCCACCGCTCAGAGTATCACTGCCCCCATCACTGCCCAGGCTCTGTCTACAATATGGCTCACATCCTCACTCTGACCTTTGTGTAGACTCGACGTCTTCCTTGAGCCTACAACCCTTGCTCCATCCCCGTGACCATCATGCCCTTTATTGAACTCCTAGGGAAGCCAGGCCCCTCAGATTCAAAGCCAATTATCCAACTCAGTCTTCAGTATACAGAGAAAGAACCCAAGAGAGACTGGATTTTGTGCAAGATTCCAGAAGGCAGCAGAACTCAGGCCCTCTGACTCCAAATTCAGGCTGCTTCCATAGCAACAGCGGAGGTTTATTTTAGCTTAGTAAGGGGACAGTCATAAATGTTGGCCATAGAGTCAATGCAAAGCTGAGTTCAAATCCTGCCTCAAGATGACCTTCAGCCTCGGCTTCCTTCTCTGTTAAATGGGCACCGCAGTGGCCATTGTGAGGGTCCAAGGAGAGACCATGTGAAGCTCTCTGCCTTCTGGGCAGCACTGTCCATGTCAGTGATCTACCCTCAGGGTCACAATTGTGCCATCTCCATCTCCTTCCCCAGACTGTGATATCCTGAGAACAAGGATCATGGATTCTTACCCTCTGGAGCGGGTAATGGGGCAAAGGGCCCACAGGGGCTCAGGAGAGTGAAGCTGATTGAATGGACAGACTCCTGGAGAGGGCAAGGGAGGTCACATGGCTTTATTCAGTTGAATTGAGGGAGGGAAGAGAGGGGATGGGCTCAGTCCGGAAGGTGGGGTTGGGGTGAGGGTAAGAAGTCCAATGAGAATCCATCTTAATGACCTAAAGCCAGGTCCCCCCAGGTGTAATTAGAGACCAGAAATTCAGATGGTTGAGGAAGCAAAAAAAGCCTATGAGTAGTGGAGAACGAGTATGAGACACCTTACCCCCCACACCCATTCCTACCATACATGGACTCCTCCCATGCACCATCCTCACTACAGACCATTTCCCACCCCAAACATCACTATTTCTCAAGACCACAGATCTGAAGAGTCCAACTACTCCAACCATGTCATTTTACTTGGGAAAACTGAGGCCTGGGAAGAGTGTGACTTGCCCAAAGCCACACAGGAAATAGCCTTCAGATGCGGGATTTGAACCCACATCCTTGGACTCTATTCCCTCCTCCCCTGCCTCCCTTCCACTCCTCACTCTACACCATCCCTAGACCACCATTCTTGGTCCTTCCTCCCCCTTCCCTAATCTGACAGCAGAGTCCACGTCCCAGCCTCCTCCTCCCCATTCCCACCCCAGGCAGCTCTGCCCCACGCCCATCTCCATCCCAACCTCTGCCCCAGCCCTGGCTCCATCCCAGAGGCAGCCTCGGCCCTCATCCCCACCTGTCATCATGAAGATGAAGATGCCCGCCCATGTCAGGTAGTAGTTCATTTCCAGGCTGTAACTCATTCCCTCCTGCAGGAAATTCCGGGCCTGAAGCAGGTAGAACAGGGCGCACAGGAACAGGAGCAGGCCTTGGCACAGGACAAGAAACACAGGTCACAGAAGGCAGGGGTGGGGGAGCAGAGAGAGAGTGCTGGCCCGGGAGTCAGGGGGTCGTTGGTTCAAGTCCCACCCAAAACACTTAGGACCTGTGTGGCCTGTGGCCACCCACTCAGCCTTGCTCAGCAGGATTTTTCCACAGCCATAAAATACGGATGGTCAGACAGAAAGCCATAAAGAGACAGACAGATGTATATATGAATGTATATGCATATGCATAGGATTTTATGTATATATGCACACACATATACATTAGCTATACACATAAAGTACTATATATGTATGTATGTATATATGTGTGTATATGTGTATATGTTATACACACACATTTTATATATCTCTATCTTATTCTATCCATCCATCCATCCATCCATCTATCATCTAATCAATCTATCAATCTATCAATCAATCAATCTATCTACCTACCTACCTATCTGTCTGTCTGTCCATCTGTCCATCCATCCATCCATCCATCCATTCATCCATCCATCCATCCATGTATCATCTAATCTATCTATTGCTTTATAAATCTTAAACCATTTTATCACTGTTAGCTAGAAATACAAGCCAAAAGAATTAGAACTCCCATACTATGAGGATGAGGTCATGATACACCATCCCTGGCCCTCAGAGGCCAACGTGAAGATGTGACCCCTCCTTTTTTTTGATGAGAATGATGGGACGTCACCCACATGACTAGCTGCCCGCTCTGTTAGAAGGTCTCCCCCATCTCCGGCTCTCAGCTTCCTCGTGGATGGACTGTTTGAAGAGGAGCCGAATGACATTGCTATGTTGGAGTCAAGGTACAGTATGTGTCCTCATGGATAAAATACGAGGGCTGGAGGCAATCACCCTTCGAGGGCCTTCTACCTGCATAATGAGAGACGTCTTGGCCAGCTGGAAGAATGCAGGATTGGGAGTGGGGTGGGGGTGGGGGTGGGGTGGGGTGGAGGGGATGGAAGAGTGCAGAGTTCACACCGACTAAGCTGGAGGTCAGAAGGATCAGACTTCAAATTCTGCCTCAGACATTCACCAGATGGCTTTGTGACTCTGGAGCTCACCTCTCTGACCCTCAGTTTCCTCATGTTTAAAACGAGGTGGGTGTCCTAAATGACCTCTAGGGTCTCTTTCTGCTCTGAATCTCACCTCAACCACATTCACATAACCTTTCTAGGCCTCAGTGGTTTTAATGGTAATAGGAATTTGAATATCTTCCCTGATATGAACATCTTTCCTGCCTCCTAATAGGCCAGATATAATTACATGGAGCCTATGGTGGGAGGAACTTGCTGAATGGGTAGAGCAGAGCCCAGTGGAAGCTGAAAATCAGAGCAGTTAACATGGGTGGAGAGAGAAGACACAGTTAAGGAGACAGTTAGGCTTGTGTTTGTTTGTGGAAAGGCTAAAGGTATGGTGTTACTCTATGTGGTGATAAGGTGTATTAACTTCCTTATTGCTATGATGGTTTTGACTTTCTGGTGTCTGAATAAATGTTTTGCTTCTGTCTTTTGTATGGAGAGTCTGTTATATTTTGCAATTCAGAATTACATGGCATATTCATAGTTGCCATCAGTTCTGTGAATATCGTGTTGGTACTACACTGTTACTCACTGAAAAATGAAAGTTTTGCTGTAGACAACCTCTTCAATCTGGTCCAGCTCCAGATTCATGTTCTTATAAAATCAATGACTAACAAGGCTTCTTTGGAAGCTGAGCTGGTGCTGGGAAAGTATTGTTAAGACAGAGAAAGGTAGGGAGGTTGGATTGAGCTAGAAGGAAACATGGCAACCACCACCCTTGGGACCAAGCTTGTGGTCAGGACAGACCACACCTGCCTCACACACTCACTGCTTGTGGACCCTGGGCTTCTCATTGAACATCTCAGCCTCAGTTCCCTCAAGAACAGCCCCTACCTGGCAGGGCCATCTTTAGGGCCAAATGAGACAATACAAGAAGGACTTTGCAAACCTTAAAGTGTCATGTGGCTGTAGTTACTATTATTGTTCAGAAGATACCCAGGCCAACACTCTCATCTTACAGAGAGGGAAACTGAGGCCCTGGGAGGTCAAGCAATTTGCTCACAGTCATGCTGAGAGTAAAGGGTGGGGTAGGACCCCTGGCTCTGCACTCAGTGAACGGAAACATTCAGAAACATTCTTAGGAAGGCTCCAACCCTACCAAGTGGTAGCTCCTGCCTCTCTTGGATTTCCTAGAGATTTGGATTTTTTGTAGTCTCCCTGTCTTGCCAAGGTTGGGTGTGCAGGGGAGACTAGCAGGTTTCTGAAGGTAATTCAAACCTGTCCTGTTTCCAACCTGGGCTGGTTCAGCCCTCTTTGCCATCCTCAGGGCTCACTGCCTCAATGGAGTCCTTGCTCCGGACATCCAAAAGCCTTAGCCCACTGCAACTCAGAAGCCCCGATCTCAAGAGATCCCCCTGAGGAGCAGAGGTGACAGGCATGTGCTACCACACTCAGAAATGTGGGCTCTGTTAGAGCTAAGCAGGGGCTCTTTCCCTTTGGTCCCCAGGTTTTCCCATTTCCCAGACTTTCTAAGGCTTCTTTTATGTCTGAGCTCCCAAACTCCCAAACAAATATCCCAAGCTGAGCCTGCTTGGTGCCCAGAGCTGACAGATCTACCACACCCTGTCCCTAATTACCTACCTTTACCTGCTATGACTGCCACAACAGGATGCTGGACCCAGTCACCCACTTGTTCTTTCCTGGATGGAGTGGCCACTAAAATCCTCTCTTGCCTTGGGAATTCCCCCACGTTTCCCTTTCCCTTTTGCCAACCTCTGTTGATTTGCTGACAGGGAAGCCTCTTTTAACATCCCCCATTGTTCACCATGGCATGGAGCTGACCTTGGCTTCCCAACACCTGTGCCAACAGATGAGCTCTTACCCATCCTGCCAAAGTCAGTAGGATTTGAACATGGGCCCAGCCCACGTGAATGGGTGCTTCTCATGGGAGTATCGGCCCAACCGTATTTGCCGAAGCCCAGGATCGTACCTTCTGATGATGGGCTTAGCTACAGAGGGGTGTGTGGTGGGAAGCAGAATGCCCATCTGTGGGTGCAGCATCCATAACATCGAAGTCACAGGCCTTCAAAATAGGAAGTATTTCAGAAGGAAAAGCAAGTGTGCAGAGTCAGAAAAAAATACGCCTGACATTTAAAATAATTAGAAGTGACCAGGAAAGAAAATCACCTGATCCCAGGCTCAGCTCCTTAACTAGTGTACCTGGCTCCTGCTCTGCAGGCTGGGCTGGATCCCAGATATTCCCTAGGCTTGGAAACTCTGTGCCTGGGGCCCTAGAAAAAAGGATTCAAATGCCGCTTCTGTCCTTATCCGTGTGACTGTGCCGAAGGTCACGCTGTCTTTCTGGGCCTCAGGGTCCCCATCTGTAAAATGAGGGGGCTGACTGAGAGTACCTTCTCAGGTCCCATCCTGTTCTGTATCATGGAGCCTAAACTTCTCTAATGGGACTCAGGGCTAGATGATAATGTTGTACAGAGGCCAACTTGGAAATGAGAAGAGCACTTCATTCTTGGACCACAATTCCTCGCTGTGTGGCCTTACCTCTCTGGGCCTCAATTTCTTCCTCTTTCCAATGAGGATCTCATACTAGTTACCTCCCAGGGAGTGTCTTATGGGAAACATCTGACGTCTAGACCCGGTCGTGATGGTGATGACAACAGAGATTTGGGCTCCCTCTGAGGTGTTTGCCTGGCAAATGTGAAGAATGAAATCGTGGCGTCCTATAGTAGGACTGTAGGGTCTTGGACAGCCTTTTCATCCCAGTTGCTCACCTGCTAATGCCTGTTTCTCTCAGATAACCCTCTATATCCCCTGGAGATATCTTCTTTCCTCTACTTATTTGCATGTTATCTCACTCTTTAGAAGCCAAATTCACGGGAACATTGATTTCCAGATAGGTGGCACAGTGGAAAAAGTATTGAGCTTAGAGCCAGGGTGACTTGAATTTGAATCCTTCCTGAGACATTTACTACCCATGTGACTCTAGGCTAGTCACTTAACCTGCATTTAGCTTAAGGTTTCTTAACTGTGGAATGCCAGTAATGATAGCATCTACCTCTCCAGGTTGCTGTAAGGAGGAAAACGTGTTCATATCTATAAAGCATTTAGTACAGAGCCTACTACTAGTAGGTACTTAGTAAATGCTCGTTTGCTTTCTTTCTTGCTTCCTTCTCCAGCACTTAATAAGTGCCTGGAACATAGTGTTTAATAAATGTTTGTTGATTGACTGATTTCCCTCATGGGTTTTCCATTGTCTACTCCTGCCCAGTGAGGATAGGTGTAGAACCTGTTTCTCTCCAAATCCTATGAATACACCAATTAGTTCCTCAGGCCCTTCAACCATAACGGGGTCCCTGGATATCAGTATTGACTATATCTCTCTTTTGTAGGAAAAAAAATCAGAGGGTCAGGACCTTTGAGGGATAGAGATAAGCCTGGGAATAAGCTTGGATCAGGGGTTGGGAATGAACTTGGGGATAGAGGTGAGGTTAGGAAGACTAGGAATGACACTGGACCTTGGACAAGGGTTTTGAGGAAGTAAGGATGGAGATAAAGTTGAATTTGGGTTGAGTTAGTAATGAGGTTGAATTGGGAACTGGGATCAGAAAAGGGCCAGGAATTAGTGACCATGCCTATAAAGAAGCTGGCAATGGAGGTGGAGAGGTCAAAGATGGGCACCGAGCCTGTAAAGAAGATAATGGAATAGGCCAAGGCCAGGCAGAGAAGGAAACTGGTAAGGCTGGCAACGAGTAGGAAGACGACCGAGTAATTCAGGTAATCTGAGGAGAGAAGACAAAGGAGTGGAGGGGAGAATGTCTAACAGGCTAGGACTCTCAGGGAATAGGGATTTGGGGACTTGGGGAAAACTGGAAGGAAGGGAAGATCATCCCAGAGTCACGGGAAAGTTTCTAATTAAGGGGGTGATCTCTAATTTGGGGGGAGTATCCTAGGAAAAAAGGGAGGTCTTTACTTGGGTTGGGAGGAGATGAGAACCCATGGTGTTTGGAGTTATTTTCTATGATAGGTCTTCCAGTGAAAGGGTGCTCTTTGGTCAGGGCTGGGTGAGGTTCTGGGTGAGGGGAATAGGCAGACTTACAGGGTGGCTGGTCAGGCTCCAACGTGCACTTGGTCTCTGGGCAGGGAATAAATAGAGTGGTGTAGATGCTGATGAAGGTGAAGTTGCCAGGAGTACCCACTGGTACATGAAAGCGAATCCATGACTTACAGAGCAAGAGCAGAATGGTGATGGCTAGACCCCCCATGCTCAGCAGTAGACAAAGGTCCCGGTTCAGAGAGCGGGCTTTGTGCAACAACCGATAGCTGAGTGGTAAAATGGAGGTCCTTCGCTTTGAAATCCCCTTCCATCTGTAGAAATGAGTCGCAGTGAGCTTCCCCCAACTGGCAAACCTGGAAGGAACCTCAGCAACCCCTCCAGTCCAATCTCAAGGTCCTGTGACCTCCTGATGCCTGGTCATCAGGCTTATTCTTGATTTCTAGTCACACGATATGATACCAAACCAACAAAACACTTGCATTTCTGCTTCTAATCTCATGAGTCACATTGTACTGAAGCCAATTGATGTTGGGATTTTGATCTGATCACTCCGATAATCCCTAGCCTGATCTATTACTGAATCCTGACTTCCAGCCTCGAGTACCTCCACTTGCTTCCTTCCTAGATGCCTATTCTGACCCTGACATCCAGGGCCCTTCCTGTAGTCATTGTGTCATTGTTGCTTTAAGTTTTTTCAGTTGTGCCTGACTCGTCATGACCCCATTTGGAGTTTTCTTGGCAGAGATACTGGAGTGGTTTGCCATTCCCTTCTCCAGCTCATTTTTCAGATGAGGGAACTAAGACAAATAGGATTAAGTGACTTGTCCAAGGTCACACGCTAGTAAGTGTCTGGGGTGACTTTGATTTTTTTTTAAAGCAAACCCCAAATGGAAGCCATCTCCTATGGGCCACATTATCACCTGCCTGACCTCAGGCCAAACTGAAGGCCCCCACTTTCTAAGTAGTCTATGAAGGGACTTTCCAGAGAATCCTCCTTCCTCACCCTTTAAACTCTCCCCCAACTGGATTTTGGCGTTGACTGCTGCTCCTACACAAAAACTTGAAGAAATTGCAATGAGGCATAAATTAGCAGTAAAAGTCAGATGCCTCACGCAGCCACTCCAAACGGACTCTCCAACTGCTTCAGAACCCCTTTCCCCTCAGCTTCTGCCTACCCCACCCCCATCCCTGTACACCTCCCTCAACCTAACAGCCTACCTTGGACCTGCCTTATGACTTTTGGGGAGCCAACAGCCTAATGAAGGAAAGATAGCTTCTTATCTTAAAGTTTATCCTGCCCAGAAAGTGGAGGTGGAGAGAGACTGACCCCCTGGGGATCAAGCCAGATTTCAAGCCATGTCCAAAATCATTAAAAAGAACAACAGAATTTAGAGCTGGATGAAATTTGGGGGGCAAACATCGGCTCTGAAGCCAGAAGACCTGGGTTTGAATCCTGACTCTGTTCTTTACCCAACTTTGAAACTTTAGGTAATTGATTTAATCTATCAGATGAAGAACTTGGTTTCTCCATCTGTAATCATAAAAAATAATTATATTTTGTTCTGGTTGTGGAAAAATTTCTTTCTTCACAATACTTTATAAGGCCTTAATATTATCTTCATTTGATAATCAAGGTCATTGAGACACAGAATTTCAGTGGCTTTCCCACAGCGAGTAGGTGACAGGGTCAGAATTTGAACTCAGGTCCTTTGTCTCCAGATTCTCTATACCAGGTCCTCCATTTTAGGCAACTGGCCAAATTAAAATCATCCCTTCTTTCACTTTTTGAGTATATTACTTCAATTCCCCTTCTGTCTCTAAATTTAAAACTGCATAACTAGACCGTAGCACCGTTATGTCGCCTGGGAAGCAGGGTGGATGCTCCTATAAGACTTAACAAGTCTTCATCTTCCCATACATGACACAGATTTCCTCAGAAGCATCAGACTTTTTTTTTACACTGCTATGTGCAGAAAATAATGGCTAGTTGGCAAAAAGATTTCTGAAAGGATGCCTATAATTCATGGTGCACATCCAAAAGAGATTTATTTTTATTCATGCTAATTAGCAAATTAATTTAGTTAGCTAAATTAGGCTAATTTTATTTATGCAACGAAAACCTATACTTCTCAATTCTAGCTGTTAAACATTATCAACCAAAGATATGACAACATGAATTTATATAGTTTATTTGACAATACTTACATTAATCCCAGAAGGAACAAACCAGCAACTTGATTTCCTGGGGTCTCCCATAGAAGTACTCAGTGACAAGTTTCCCTCTCTGCCCACCTGGGAGCCTTGTGTCTCACTCACTGCCCTCCAGGGAGTAGGAGGGATAGTCATATCTCAAGTATGAGGAACACAGGAGCCAGCCTCGGTCACAACTTAAGGTCACAACTTAAGGTCACATTGAATTCAGATTGGGGGGTCTGGTTACACCCAAGTTCTTAAGGGGGGCTGCTTCCGTAAGAGAATGAGAAGAAAATGTTCATCAGAGCTTGGGTCATGATCAAGTTTTTACGAGTTGTTTACTGGACTTGGGGGCCACCTGTTCTTAGGTGATAAACAGCTGTTTGTCAGACATGGTGAACCCAGATATCATTCATAATTATTTACCACATTTGGGACATGTAAGTCATTGCAAGATTGCTGTGCCAGTTCTTGTCTCGTTACTGGAGGGAAAACAAAAATACACAGTGACTGCTTCATGAAAAAATGGAGTTAGGCATGGTAAGAGGACGTATTTTCATTAGAAAGCTGTACACCTAGGGGTGGCTAGATAGCACAGTGAATACAGCACCAGCCCTGGAGTCAGGAGGACCTGAGTCTAAATCCTGTCTCAGACACTTAACACAAAAAACTAGCCGTGTGACCTTGGGCAAGTCACTTAACCGCAATTGCCCCACTTTTCTCCCTCCAAAAAGCAAAAAGAAAAGAAAATTGTATGCCCATATAAGGAATGAAACTGGTTCAATACATTCCCCACAAGAGACACATACACTTGAGGACTTTGTTTGGGGCAGTTCCAGGGAAGAGAGAGAGAAAGACTTGAAGTTGCAGACAAGAAGGAAAAAGCTGGCTCTTCAGTCTTTCTCTGATTTCTAGCCTACAGCCCTTACCCCTTGGAGGAGTTAGGGCT
>CM053596.1:11826887-11851895 GCA_028646575.1 Pseudocheirus occidentalis | reverse complement strand
GAGAGAGAGAGAGAGAGAGAGAGAGAGAGAGAGAGAGAGAGAGAGAGAGAGAGAGAGAGAGAGAGAGAGAGAGAGAGAGAGAGAGAGAGAGAGAGAGAGAGAGAGAGAGAGAGAGAGAGAGAGAGAATGGAGTTAGAGGTAGATGAAAAGAAAAAGAGAGAGAGACAGAGAAAGAGACAGGGAAGTGGGAGGGGAAGACAGAATGATAAAGACAAGACATTAGACATTACACAGAGGAAGAAATAGAGCTGGGCAGAGACAGATTTCACATACAAATTTGTAGCCTGGGAGTTATATCTGACTTTGCATCTTCGGGGTCCCTCAATCCCCACCTCCAAACAATCCTTTTGTTGTTACCTCCTCCATACTTCTTCCATCTAGGTCTTCTCTCCATCCTTACTGCCATCACCCTAGTTCAAGTCCCCATTCCTTCCTGCCAGGACTATTATAAATAACCTGTTCATTGGTTTCCATCTTAATCGTAGTAACCTCCCCTCCCCAATGCATCCACTAAACCAGTGATGTCCAATTCAAATAGAAATGGGGACTACTAATATAGGACACTTGTGGAGTCACATATTAACTTCATATTATCTATGTTCCACTTTATTTTAATTCATTTTGTTAAATATTTTCCAATTAAATTTTCATCAGGTTCAGGACCAACTCTGGAGTGTTACAAGTGCCTGGGACAACTCCATTCTAAATCACTGCCTGTGATTTAAATTCTTCAGATAGTGCCATTTTGATCATGGTACTTCCCTCTTCAAGAATCTTCAATAGCTCCCCACTCTAGTGAATGAATTTTTAATATCTTAATTGGGGTGCTCAAAGCTTTCTATGGCCTAGCACTAATCTACTGTCTGAGCCTTATCTCACACAGCCTCCCTCACATACGCTATCTAGAGGCAGCTAGATGGCAAAGTGGGTAGAGTGCTGAACCTGGAGTCAGGAAGACCTAAATTCAAATCAGGCCATGTGATCTTGGGCAAGTCACTTAACTTCTTTCTGTCTCAGTTTCCTGAACTGTAAACTGGGGATAATAATAGCACTCCTTTCCAGGATTGTTCTGAGGATCAAATGAAATGATCTTTGTAGTGTTTTGGCCACCTCAAAGTGCTCTGTAAATACTGGGAATGATTATTTTACCTTCCAGTCAAACATTTTATTTGCCTCCCTCAGTCAATCCCAAAGATTCCCTGTGTTCTCTGGACTCCCTGCTTTTGACCATAATAACCCCACACTAGGCTATGCTCTCCACGAAGACAAATGCTTGGAATCTGGCCCTCAGTATATTGTAAGCCCCCAGGTAATGGGATCTCACCTCTCATTGTGTCCCTAATACATCATCATGTACATAATACATCATGGTAAAGGACCTTGCAGGTAATCTGGGACAAACTCCACCCCAGCACATAATCACCTCTAATATATGGATTATATGTGGGTCCAGTGATGGAAAATTCAATCTCTTATAAAGCAATCCATTCCATTTTGCATAGCTTTAATTGTTAGACAGTTTCTTCCCCAGGGATGCAAGAAAACTAGTTGTTGTTGATGCTTTTTAAATCAGCTCAGGTTGAAGTGAATCCCTCCCTAGCTGAAGCTCCAACTGAAGAAGAGGTTTTGAATGCTATTAGGCTCCTTTCATTTGGCAAAGCTCCTGGTACTGATTCTATTCCAGCTGAGATTTACAAAGTAGGGGGTCCATTGCTCATACAAAAGCTGATTGAAATTTTCTAGATTATATGGCAAGAGGAATTTTTGCTCAAGGAGTTCAAAGATGCTTCTATTGTCCATCTCTATAAAGGTAAAGGAAGTAGATTGTCCTGAGACAATCACAGGGGTGTCTTTATCTTAGTCGTTGCTGGAAAGATTCTTGCCAGAGTCCTTAAACACAAAGGGTGCCAATGTACCTCTGGGGGAAAAAAATCCAGGGGTCTAAGTTGACCACAAACTTAGTATGTACCAGCTGTGTAACAAGGGAGCCATAAAAAGCTAGTACTAAATATTCCTCTCTAGCCTTACTTCCCTGACTTTGAATTTTGCCCCCTGAAGACAAGTAGAACAAATCTAATCCTACTCCATTCTTCCAGATTCTGGAAGATCAGTCTATTCTTTTCAGGGATTAGTTTTCCCAAATCTTTCAACTGGTCTTCAATGACATTATCTAATTCTCTTGTCAGTCTCATTACTCTCTCCCAACCCATACTTTGTCTATATCTTCACTGGAATGGGATATGCAGATGGCTCCAGATGTGGTCAGATCAGAGAAAAGTACAGCTGAATGATTACTAACTTTGGTCTGAACAACATGCCTTTCTTCATAAAGCCTAGGGAAGCATTGTCTTTTAGGAATGCACTGTGCACAACTGGTACATGTTGAGTTTGTGGTCAACTCAGACCCCTGAATTTCTTTTCCAGATGTACATTCTCAGTCTTTGTATTTAAGGGAGATTTTTTAAAAAAAAAATCCAAATATCATACTTTTTCTGTATTCCTGGTATATATCTGTCTAAATCAATTAAGGCTGTTGTTCCAGCATGTTGAGCTAGTCTGGACCCTGACTCTTTTATCCAATTATCTTAAGCACCCCCTTCAATTTTCCTATCATCTATACATTTGACAAGCACACCCTTTTCCAAATCACTGATTAAAAAAAAAAAGCTTAATGGCACTGGATCCATGGCAGATGCTTGGGGCAATCCCTTAAAGATCTCGTTCCAAGCTGGCCCCATGCCAGTAAGATAAACCTTTTACATCAGTCATTCAACCAGTACTAAGCACACCTAACTATATCATCTAGCTCACATCTCCAACTTCTTACCATCCTTCTTCATATGATATTTCCAGAACTGAACACAATACTCCATATATCATTTGACCTGAGTAGATAACTAAGACACTAACTCGTCCCTAATTCTTGACCTTTTCCCTTTGTTCATGCAGCCTAAGTACTCTGGTCACACTTGTAGCCCACACTGACGTCTCAGCTCCCTAACACTCCAATTTGGGCAACATGAATCACCCTCCCATAATGCTTTCCCATCTCATACTCAGGAAATTGACTTTTGGAACCCAAATGCATTAATTCCTTTCAGATGCCATTTGGATAGATTTGGCCTTGTGTTCATTGGCCTTATGTTCTAGCCCATTCAATTCCATGCTCTGTCACCCATCATGATAGCTACTCCTCCCATCTCTTATCATCTGAAAATACAACAGAAGCCTGCCATCTATGGTTTCATCCATGGTACTGACAATAAAAGCTAGCATTAAGAGAGGGTGTGAAGGTTTGCAGAACTCTTTACACAATTATCTCCTTTAAGTCTCACAACAACCCCAGGTACTAGGTATTATTATTATCCCCATTTTACAGAGGTGGAAGCTGAGGCAGGTAAAGGTGAAGCAAATTGCCCCTTCCGGGTCACACAGCTAGTCTGGATTTGAACTCAAGTCTTCTTGACTGTAGATCTAGCATTCTATCTACTGTACCACATGGCTACCTATATGCATTCAACAGCAGAAAGCCAAGAATAGATCTCTGGGGCCCTCCATGGGGGGGGAGGGAGGGAGAGACAGAGAGAGAGAGAGAGAAAGGAGAGAGACAGAGACAGAGACAGAGACAGAGAGAAGAGAGGAAAAAGAAAGAGAGAGGAAGGAGAAAGGAGAAAAGGGAGGGAAGGAGAGGAGGGAAGGAGGAGAGACAGAACGATGTGGAGACTTACATTGCATGCATTGGTTTTAGAGTCCGGGATACCAGCGCACAGCATGGATTCTTTCAACAGATCCTTGTATACCTTCCTGCAGTCGGCAGTGGAGATGAGGCTCACATTTGCACACTGGAGCTTGTCTGGATATGTAGCTGTTGTGGGGTGGGGAGAGGGGCAAGATCCTCAGTCATCCAGGAAAAATAAGTATGCATGAAGCCTCAAGGGGGAGAGGGAGTGGTCAGAGACTGGGGATGCCTAATACCTAGGTCTCTAATGCAGATAAAAATGAGGATAGACTCTACTATCCGTAAGGGGTAGACAGTGTGAAATTAGAAAGTATGGGTTCCCAGGAGAATGTGAGTTCGGGGAGACAGGTTCAGATTTGATCCCTGAGGGTCAGATGCAGATGGATATAAAGTGCAGGTGCTTAGGTATCCAGGAAACAGGCTCTGGTGGCCCTGAACACCTGTCCCCTGCCAGGAGAATAGGCTTGAGGAGTAAAGGTTCAGGTGCCAGAGGGCAGGGGGCAGATAGATAGAATCTTGCATGTATCATTCTCTAGGGGGAAGCGTTGGACTGGGGGAAGGAAAGGAGGTTTAAATTCCTGAAAAATGTGATATCTCAGGACTAGAAGTCTGGACTCCCAGGGTTTAAGCAGATATGGGAGTTGGAGTCTTGGGTGCTTGCAAAGTGTTATGGAAGTGAGATGCCTGGGTTCCCAGGGCACAGGGGCTAATGTGATATTTTTTTCCCCTACCTCTTGATAGAGTATCATTGAGGGTTGAACAACTGGACAACTCAGTCGCCAAATGATAGGGGATAGAAAACCAGGAACCTGGTGATGGACCATATTCCTGGGCTTCTGGGGGCCAGGGGAGCATGACAGTAGACAGGTAAGTCTTGGTTTTTAGGAGGGGCTTGGACACTTGGGTCACAGGAGTCCCGAGATTGGGGTTAAAAATGAAGAGGTTGGAAATGACCTCTGACATTTCTTCCAGCTCTAAATCTTTGATTTTGAGACTGTAAGTGGGATATTTTTCATGTATTTGTTGGGCTACATGGCCACTTAGGTCCCTGTGAATGCTTAGATCCTTGGACGTTTTGATTCTGTGATGTGCCTGAAGGTGTCTGATTACTTGTTGGGTTAGACAGGTGTTAGATACCTGGGTCCCTGGGAACTGGGGATGGTAGATTCTCAGGTCCCTAAAGGTCCCTGGTAAGAACACTAGATCCTGAAGGATGCCTGTGTCTCTAAGGCTAGAGAGGTTAGGTGCTTGGATTTGTGGGGTCTGGATAGCAGGGTACTCACAGGGGCAGACTTACAGTCCGGACTCGTAGTGGTGCCCCAGCCAGAGACAGTGCAGGAGGTGCCAGGTGACGCACACCTGGAGGGTAGCATGACAGGTCGGATGTTGGGTCCCAGTCTCACTGCTCTCTGTAGCTTTATCAGCATGAGGTCATTGACGTGGGTGGTGGTTGAGTATTGAGGATGTCGGTATGACCTGGTGGCCTGGATCACTTGGGACCCCTTCTCATTCTGCTTCAGACTGTGTTTGCCCAGGTGCACATTGTAGGAACTGGGAAGTCAAAGAGACTGTTAGAAATGCATTGAGCCTGAAAGCAATATGCAGAGATTTGCAGGGATAGAGAGAGAGGAGGAAGACCATCAGAAACAGACAGAAACAACAATAAACAGATTTGGCCTGGATTTTCTAACCCTGTGGGTTTCTAGTTGGGTGGCTTTGGACAGGGGCAGCTAGGTGGCGCCATCGTACAAAGAGCACTGGCTTTGGCATCAAGAAGATTCATCTTCCTGAGTTCAAATCTGACCTCAGACACTTTCTAGGTGTGTGACCCTGGATAAGTCACTTTACTCCATTTGTCTCAGTTTCCTCATCTGTAAAATGAGTTGGAGAAGGAAATGGCAAACCACATTTTTGTCAAAAAAAAAAATCCCAAATGGGATCATAGAGGGACAGACATGACAGAACAACAAAAGACCTTAGACGAATCACTTCATTTCTCAGGGGTGGGCCCTAACATCTACCTCTACAAAATGAGGGGTTGGTCTGAAGCAAGAGTTCTTAATTTTTGTGTGTCATGGACCCCTCCTCAGAATATTTCTTGTTGCCTACATTTATAGTTGAAGGAAATGTTAAATTTCAGTTAGAGGTTAGTAAAAGCACAGTTACCCTTCCCCCAAATCTGCCCACAGACCCCTTGGAACCAAGGCTAATAATCTCTGGATTTAGATCTCTAAGGTCTCCTCCTGCTCTGAATTCTTATGTTCTTATGTACCTGGAAAAAGAGAGAAAAAGGAGGAGGAAGAGGAGGAGGAGGAGGGGAAAGAGAAAGATGGAGAGAGAGAGAGAGAGAGAGAGAGAGAGACTGGGAGGAAGACAGAGATGGAGATATAGAAGCAGAGGGACAGAGACTGTCAGGGATGCAGAGAGATTGAGAGAGAGATACAAACAGAAATGGAACCAGACAGAGTAGATAAGCATTTAGAGACCAGAAGAGAAAGACAAAAACACAAAGAATTCTGACTCATAGTGCCTTTGGGCAAGTCACTTAGCCTATCAGCCCCATTTTCCTCATCCATAATACTACTGATAAGAAATAATAATAGTAACAATGATAATGATCCCCTGTATTTTCCCAGCACACATTCATTATCTTACTTGATCCACCCAATCCTGCTGGGTTGGTAGTATAAGTATTATTATGCCCTTAGTAGAAATTGAGGAGAGGAGGCAAAAGTCCAGCCCAGACCTGCAGGCTTTAAGCCCAAGATTCTTTTCCCTACACCTTGGATTCTACAACTAGAACAGAGAAAGACAGACACAGCTACAGACAGATGAGATGGGTACATAAAGAAAGAGGGACTGAAGCTGAGAAACGAAGAGGGAGAAAGACAGACAGACACATAAACAAAAGCAGAGAGAGAGAGAAGTTGGGACATAGATACACAGATCTAGTCAGAGACAAAAAGACAGAAAAACAAAGAACAAATGGAGACAAAGACAAGAGAGTCAGAGACTAAAAGACATTGAGCAAAGTAAAGATAGCAAAGAGACACCCCTCCACCACTGCAGCCTTCACACCCTTACTTCATCATGCAGTGGGCAGCTGTGAGTACCCAGTTCCTAGCCACAAGCACTCCACCGCAGTGCAGCTGATTTCCACTGAACAGGGCTACCTGCCAGGGATGGGAGCCCTGTTCACACTCTACCCCGTCCAGGATCTTCTCTCCTTCCCTTTCAGTCTCTGCAAAAAGAAAAACCCAGGGATGAGGGCAGGGAGGGGGAAAGAAAGGAAGGGAAGGGGAAAGAAAAAGAAGAGAGGACCATTGAGGTAAGGAAGCCCTGGCTTGGAGAGGTTGAAGAGGATCTGGAGAGATCCACAGAGACAGAAGTTGATTTAGGGACAGGGAGAGAAACGGGGGGACAGAGGGGGCAGGAGAAGCCTAAAGGATATTGAGATGGGGGAAGACATACTGACCTAGGCATATGGAATATCAAGTCAGGAGAATGAAAGCTAAAGAGAAAAAGAGAAACAGAAGGGCATAAAGACAGGTGTACAGACAGAGTGAAGGAGGTGGGCATCTCAAGAATACAGAGGTGGGAAGGGGATGGTTGAGAGTCAGAAGTGAAAGATGGTTTACAGAGACAAATAAGAAAGGGAGTAAGTATGTCTTGGACATAGGGTGGAGGACTAGTGAAACAGAGGCTAGTTTGGGTTTGTTATAGAGGGTCAGAGGGAAAGAAAAGACAGACAGACTTGGAATTATAGAGGAAGGAAGTTTAAGGAATGATGAGATGGGGAATCACTAACCTGGGATATTGGGAACCTGGGAAATGTTGTATGGTCAGGAGACAATACAGAAAAACCAAGATAGAGGCATCAGTAAAGAGAAGGAAAGGAAGGAAAGGAAGGAAGGAAGGAAGGAAGGAAGGAAGGAAGGAAGGAAGGAAGGAGACTGCAGGAATGCTGAAATAGAGTGAGAAGGCCTCAACCTTAGGGATGACACATGAAAATATATATTAGAATAAGAAGATACATCAGTTGAGATAGAAACAGAGTATGAATGAGTTGCCCCCACCCATGGGAAATGGAGTTGACCTGGAGCAATGGGTATGAGTAGGGTTGGAGAAACTGAGGACCCATGAAGATAAACCAGAAAAAGGCATGCACAGAAAGTTGGGAGTCACTCAGAGAACTTATCTAGATCAAGAAAAGAGTAGGGGAGAGGCCAACATGGACAGAGAATGATCAGTTTTAGAGGGCCATGATGAGAGAGGGCATTCCGGAAGAGGTCAAAATAAGTTATGGGGGTCAAAGGTAAGGGGACTGTGGAGTCCAGGCCTGGCTTTACCCCGCACTCTCCCCTGGGCCCAAGTGACAGTTTCGAGCAGCAGCAGCTGTAGCAGCCAAAGGCAGCACACATGAGCCATGGTGATGTCTTCTTGTCAGATGCCTCCCAGGTGGCTCACTTCTTTTCAGTGGCTTCTCTCCTGGAAAGCCTAGAAGGAATTAGACGTGGGTCGGCATTAGCCTGCTGACTCTCACCTCCCTGAATACCTAGGAACCTGAGCTGTGTCTGACCTGCCTGCCACTTGACCCCACTTTAGGGATACAGATGTTTTTATCCCAAAGCCTGCCTCTTCAGGTACTTAGTGATCCTTTTTTATAGCTCCTACATTCATAGGGAGAACAGCCATCTGGTCCAAACTCACTTACAAATAAGGCTGTAACTTGCCTAAGGCCATAGTGTTACTACCAGGCAAACCTGAGACTGGAACTGTGGCTCTCTAGCTCCAAAGCCAGTTTTCTTTCCCAGTGTACCTGGATGTGCCTTCAGCCTCTCTGGTACAGGAAATAGGTGTTGGGAGTCCCCAGCTCCAGCTCAGCCTCAGAGACCTAGATATCCAGCACTCCCTGACCTCTCTGGTAACTTCCCCCCATCCCAACTTAGGAGGAAAAGTGATGATGAACTGAAAATAAGGCTGAATAAGGCCATTAGACGTTGAATGGGGGAGGGGGAGGTAGAGACCGGGCATTTCCTCTGTGGAAAATTGGGGAAACAAGTTGTCCTATGATAGGTTCAAGTAAGGGCCTCTGCTGCCCTCAACTTGGACTGTGGAACTGACAGGTGGATAAGGGATAGCGGCAGGGAAGGAGAGACTGAGGCTTCTTCAAATTCGGGTATAGAAGAGAACCTCCACCAAAGCTCGAAAAAGTGCAGGAACTGAGGGCCTGGAAAACTGGAGACAGGGCAAGTGAGGCGGTGGGAGGGGAGGAAATGGGCCGGGGGGAGAAGCGGGGCGGGGGGACTCTGAGGATACAGAGGGACTAGTAATGGGTGCTAGATGCTAGGTGCCCCCGAGGCAGAGAACTTCAAACCACTGGGTCTTTGAGAGTGCAAAGGCTGATTGAGAGGGGCACCAGGGTCTCTGTGCAGGTGGGACGGGGAGTGCCTGGGGAGAGCCTGGAAGGAGAACGGTTGGGCATCCAAGTGGAGCCGGGCTCCTGAATCCCCAAGGGAAGCGGGGTAAGGGAGGCACTGACTTGCGGATGTCGGAAAAGCCTAGACAGGTGAGGCAAGTGGGTGCCTTGGGGCCTGACTAAGGGCTCCTATTCTAGGGAGGGGGAGGAAAGGTGACGTGAGGTCCGAGCAGGGCGCACGTCTCACCTCAAGCAGGGTCTCAGAGCAGGGTGCGCGGTGAGGGCGGACTCCCCTCCAACCGCGACCGTCCGACCGATCCTCTGTGACCTGCTGGGAAGAAGCTCCCATCTCTTATACTGGCCCCTGCCCCACCCGCCTCTCCGCCTTCTCTTCTCGCCCCGTCCCTGTGCTCGGCTCCCAGAGGCGCAGGCGGCGCCCAGCCCTCTGACACCCACTCCATTTGTTCCTTGCCCAGTTCTTCCCCCCACCCCCAGCCCACCCCGGGACCCCGGGACTGGCCAAGATAAACAACCAAGGTTCAGTGCGTGGGGTCTGGGTCGGGCTGCCCATCCCCGCCACCCCATCACCTTCTCCGTGCTTCCCTCCCGCCCAAATCGGACTGGCTCTGGGAGGTTTTCTAGGATAAATGAGAGACAGATAGACAGACAGACAGACAGAGACAGAGAGATAGAGACAGAGACAGACAGAGACAGAGAGAGACAGAGAAAAAGACAGAGACAGATAGAGAGACAGACAAAAAAACAGAGACAGAGAGACAAAGAAACAGAGACAGAGAGGATGGGGTCGGTTGGACTGAAGGGGACCCGGGAAGCCCCTGATTATCTCAGCATCCGCCCTTCTATGTGCCCTGGTCCGTGCTACCTCCCACCCCCACCCCGCCCCCTCCGTGGGGCCAAGCACCCAACCATCCCCTTCAGCGTCTGGTGACCAGCTTGGCTCTAATCCTAACCATTGTTTGTCACGGTCCCCTTGGGGAATCAGCCCGCCGAAACGTAGGAGTCCTCAGAATCATGTTTCATCAACTCATAAAAAAATTACCTAAGATTGCAAGGAAAACCAATAATATTGAAATACTTAGGTTTTTTTTTTAAGGTAATGGATCTCAAGTTAATAACCCCTGAGTGAGAGAGAGTGGTAGATTGTGCAGGACTCCCCCAGAACTGATAAAATCTCCGGCCTCCCCAGAGAGGGCAGGTCTCCCCACCCCTAACTGGACTCTCTCTCCCAATCCCATTCAAGCCCGGTGACATGAAATGAAAACTGGTTCTATGCTCAGATCCCCTCTGTTACAATCTGTATCACCCAGACAAATCGCCTAATCTCCCTGGGTCTCATCTTTTCATCTGTAAAATAAGAAGGTTGAACTCTGAGGTCCCTAAAATCCTGGTTGCTATCTTCTTGCATGCTTCCTCTCCACTTTCCCTATCTAAATTCTTCTAGGGTGAAGAGAAATAGTGCAGACTATATGATAAAGTGAAAACAAAACAAACAAAAGCATTGACTCTGGAATCAAAGGGACTGGGTTCAAATTCTGTTTCTGACTCTTACTGTGTTTGACCTTGGGTAAATCTCCTAACCACCCTGAACTTAAGTTCCTTCCTCTGTAAAGTCAGGGGATTAGACTGGATTGGTTCCAACACTTTCAGATCTTCCAGACTTTGATTCTAAGACCTAGATCTGAGTAGTGACCTATTACTAACATTGATCAAAGCCTTGACTTCATGAGAGCAGGGACCATCTAACTGCTTATCTTGATATCCCCAGCACTTAACACAGTATCTGGTATTTAGCAAGTATAATAAATAAAGGTTTGTTTACTGTCAGATCCCAATCCTAACCCCAGCTTTGAGTCAGACTTCAACCCTAAACCCATGGGACAGAATTGCCATGGCCCTGATCTTGCCACACTATTCGTCCCATTCCTCCCAACTTTCCAATCAAGGGTGTTCAGATGGAAATCCCCATCTCAGACCTCATTCCATAATTCAACTCAATTCACCAAATGCTCATTAATCATCCGACTATGTGCCAGGCATTTTTTCTAAGTGCTGGAGATACAAAGAAAGTGGGGTTGGGGGACAACCTTTTTCCTCAAGGAGCTTACATTCGAATGAGGGAGACAACATGCAAACCACTGTGAACATACACTATATACATATATCCTGTGTATGTATGTGCATATATATATATATATATATATATATATATACACACAGAAGGTAACTGGAGAGGAGGGGTGTAATCTGAGAGTCTGTGGCTACCCAGTGTGAACTTGGAGCAGTGTGAACTTGGAAGGATTCTAACCACCAACAAGGCAACTAGCTTGGCTCCAATCAGCACAATTCTGGTTTTTTGTGACCCATTCTAGCTGTCATCCAGGACTTTATCCAGACTTTTATTAAACTCATTGATCTTTTCAAATTATATCAAGATGAGTCACTGGTGTGACCTGCCAGTCAAGAAAAAAAAATCTGTGTCAAAAGGAGAGGTGAATGAATAAAGCAATCATTCTACTGTAATGAGTCCCAGCCAGACAGAACATGGAGTACTGTTTTCAGGGATGGGCACCGCTGCTTAGGGAGTACATTGATAAGCCAGAGAATGTCCAAAGGAGGGTCACCTGGTGTCCATGTTTCTAAGGATCAGCTGATGAAGCTTATGGGGTTTGGCCTCCAGAAGAGAAGGCTCCTATGGACTGGAGAGTTGTCTTCAAATAACAGCAGGGTAGACAGGTGCAAATAAGAGGTTGGTTTTTGTCTGCTTAGCCCCACAGGGCAGAACTAAATTCAGTGGGGGAAGGAAAGGAGACAGTATGAGAAGCCTGAAACCCACAGGAATGACTAGAAAAACTTCTAAAGCTACTCTACAGTGTAAGAAGGCTGCTTCAGAGGTAGTGAGCTCCCCGTCACAGATGTTGGGGATATTGTAGAAAAGACTCCATCTCAGGTGCCAAATACCTAATGAGGGTCCTTCTGCTTCTCAGGATTTGGGATTTGGGGACAACGGAAGGGCATTTCCTACAAACCTCTTTCTATAAAGTAAAAAACTGCCCCTTCCTGAAACTTGGGTCCAAGGAGCAGAGAGTTGGAGCTAGAAGGAGCCTGCCCAATCTTCATTGTACAGATGAGAAAAAATAACCAAGGAGGACAAGTGATTTATATTCATAGCAGTGGGAGACTTCAGAAATGACATTCAAACCCAAGTCTTCTGACTTTAGAACCTGTGTTCTCTATCAATATCCCTGAGCTGAGTCTCTAATTTATGCTAGATTGAGGTGAACCTGTATGTCATTCATTATGAATGAGATTCCAGCAGAAGATAGTGTTTGTGGTAGCAGAAAGGCACAGGGTGATGGTTTGATCCAATGAGAGCAGGATTTAACTTGAGGTCCAGAAGATCTAAAGGGCATCTGGATGGTTCCATAGTGCATAGAGCACCATGATGAGAGGCAGGAAGACTCCTCTTCCTAAATTCAAATCCAACCTCAGGCATTTACTAGCTGTGACTCTGGACCAGTCACTGTGCCTTTTTTGCCTTCATTTCCTCATCTGTAAAATAAGTTGGAGGAGTAAATGGCAAATTGCTCTGGTTTCTCTGCCAAAAAACCCCAAATGGGGTCATGGAAAGTCAGACATGCCTGAACAGCAACAACAATTGGAAGATTTGGGTTCCTTTGGCAATCTTTCTTCATTGGCAACTCCTAGTGATTCTCTTTGTTCTCTCTTTGTTTCACTTTCCCATCTGTTCAATCAGAGCTGATCATGTGTTCTTAGCCTTTCATGTCAGGGGCCCCTTGGCCAGCTGAATGAAGCATATAGATTCACTTCTCAGAATAATGCTTTTAAATGCATAAGATAAATACTGTGAGACTATAAAGGAAATAAAGATATATTATATAATGATCTATATAATATATGATTGAATGTGTGTATATATATGTCTGCATATACATATGTGTATACACATACACACATGCATGTATATATAAATGTGTATGCATGTGCGTGTGTGTATATGTGCATATATGTTTGTATGTGTATATATGCACACGCAGGAGTGTGTGTATGTGTGTGTGTTTCCAATCCAAATTCACAGGCCCCTGAAGTCTATCCAGGGCTTTATGGAGTCCAGCTTGAGCATTCCTAAAGTGAATTTTCTCCAACGTTGCTTTCAGTACTAGGATCTGTAAGCTTCTGTCTCCTCCCTCCTAAGAAGGGAATAACAATATTTGTGCTACTAACCCCTCAGGATTGTGAGACACCCTTGGGGAAGGGAGAGGCACCCTAGCCTTTTCTTCCCAAAGAAGCGTGAAATGGAAATTGCTCTTCTGATTCTTACTGGCTCAGCTCATTCCACACTCACAGTATGTGCTTGTGCAAAAATCAAAGGTAAAGGTTATGTCCTTTTGCCCTGGCATTGCCAGGATCTGGTGGGTGCCCAGCACAGAGCAGGTACTTCATTGCTTGATTGATCACTTATAAACCTTCAAGTGCTAGAAACATAGAAGCTACAATATAATGACTGCTTTGGCTCCTGGTTTTTGCCTCCAACCTGACCCATTTGGGGTTTTCAGTTCTTATTAGATTCAGAGCTGGAAAAACAACTCTGGAGTGTTGGAGTGCCTCCTTCTCATTGTACAGATGAGGAAACAGACCCAGGGAGTATAAGCAACTTGTCCATGGTTGCACAAGTTGTAAACTATGCAACAGGATTTCTGCCTCTTCATTTTCCCTATTCAGGACTCAGACTCAGGTACTTGGTTCATTTTTTTTTGTCTTCTTGGCTCTGGCATCTTATCTTGGTCCCTAGCCCTGCCCTACCCTCCATCCTGTCTCCCACAGATTTGTCCAGACACCAAATGGTGCCTGCAGCATCATTGCAAGGTAAATTAATGGTCTGTTATCGAATCTTGTCATTTTCACTTTGACAACATCTCAGTTCCATGGCCCTTTCTCTTCAGTCATAGCCATCCCACCTTTGCACAGGCCCTCATCATCATCTTTCTCTTGGATTATCACAATCATTGTAGCACTTTGGTGTTACCTTAGACTCTTTGCTCTTATTTATCCAACAGATCCAATCTGTTGCCAAGTTCTATCATTTCTAGTTTCCTAACACCTCTCCTACATGTCCCCTTCTCTCCTCTGATCCAGCTACCTTCATCCCTTCACCCCTGAAATATTCCTTCACCCATCTCTCCTCCTGCCAATCCATCCTCAGCTACCAAAGTGATCTTACTAAAGAATGGGCCTTACCACGTCACCCCTGACTCAAGAAGCTCCAATGGTCCCCTATGCCCTCCAGGACAGAACAGTCAGCCCTCCTTTGTTTGTTGAAACCCTTTACAAACTGGTCACCTCCTACCTCCCCAGTCTTCTTACACCTCATTCCCCATCCACATACTCTCCTGACCCTGGCTTCTTTGCTACCTTGGAGCATGACATTCCATCCCTCAGATCTGGGCATTTTCTCTGGCTTGTGCCCTGTGCCTGGAATGGACCTCTGCCTCTTGGTTTCTTTAATTTCTTCAAGATCCAATCCAAGGGATCCAATCCTAGGTGGCACAGTATGTGATCAGGAGGACCTGAATTCAAATCTGACCTCAGACATTTACTAGCTGTGAGACACTGGGCAAGTCACTTAACCTTGCCTAAAAAACAAAATAAGACAAACCTCCCTCCAAGATTCAATCCAAACCCCACCCTGTACAGGAGGTCTTTCCCCCTTGGGCCCTGCCCAATAAGATTACACTCCATCTATACTCTGTGTGTGTGCATGTATATATATATATATAATATATATATTTTTTTTCTACATGTACACAGTTACTTGTGTGTTGTCTCTCCCATGTAAGCTCCTCGAGGGCAGGGATAGTGTTTTTCCTTTTCTTTGTATTTTTAATACAATGACTATCATGTATTAAAGTCTTAGTAAATGCTTGTTGACTGGCTAACTGATCTTTGGCCATCTCATTCCTGGGACACAGTCCCACCCCACACCCAAATCCCTTAAAAATGAGATAACATGTATTGCAAAGAAAACCTTCAAGCATGACATAAATGCAAGCCATTGTTCTTATTATCCACCCATCTTTGACTGTTGAAATCCTTCTCTTCCTTCTTGGATTAGCTAAGGACCTGCCTCCTCCAGGAAGACTGCCCTGACCTTCCTTCCCAGATGTCTCCAAGCCCATTGACTGAGTTCTGAGAGGCTGCTAGAAGCATTTTGCCCTCTTTGAGGCCCTGTGCTCCAGTCCCTGCTGGGGAGGGGGGTGGAAAGGACCGGGAGCAATCAGGAAGGGGCACAAGCTGCCCCCAAGACTGAATTGGATTGCATCTGATCCCAAAGTGTGGGAAAGTATTTTCTCTTCAACTTCCTAGGGTCTCAATTCTTTATGCAAAATTGAAAAGCAATCTACTCCTGGTGCCCCTGGGCTTCACACTTTAACAGGGAGGTTGACATGTGCATAAATAAATGGAATATAAGGAAAACTGTTCCAAGAGCAGTGGGGAAATACAAATAAGGTGCCCTGTCTTTTGACAGAGCAAGGGGGCAATCCTGGGAGGGCTACATGGAGGAGACATCTGAGGTGAGCCTTGAAGGAAGAGAAGAACATCCTTTTGTATATCTGTGTATCATGCCTTTACTAGACTGTAATGGGTGGAGTAGAAAAGCATTAATTCCTGCTTTCTGTTTAAGTTGTTTTTAATTATTATTTCTCTTGTAAAGCTAAATTCTTGTAAAGCCACACCCCTGAGAATCAGGATGTGGCTGGGAGTAGCAGATGTAGCAAGATGTAGCAAGATGGCGCAGTGGGAAAGGCATCCAAGGGCCCAAATTCAAATCCTAACTCTCATTTGCTACCATTATGACCCGGGGAAGCCCTTCTGCTTTTAGGCCCTAGTTAGATGATCCCTAAGGTATTATCCAGGTCTGAAAGTTATGGTATGGAAATGTGAAAACAAGGAGGTCAATGAAGGAGAAAGTTTCGGGGGATTTTTTTTTTTTGGTGGAGTGGGATCTTGTATGGAAAAGATAGGCGCAGAGGTATCTAAGGTTTCAACCTCTTTGTTATCAAAAACAACTTGAAATAAAAACTCCTCTGCCCAATGCAACTCTACTGGGTATTGCTTCAATACTCCCAGCACAAAGGAGGAGTAGAGTTGTTGAGCTTCAGGTTCTTAACCTGGGATCTGGAAATTCGTGATTATTGATTTTTCCTCCCAGCACTTTGTACAGTGCCCAGTAGTAGTAGATGGTTAATGAATGTTTTTTGACTTGACTTTTAATATTTTGATCACTAGGTTTCAGTATATTTGGTTTCCTTTGTAGTCTTGATTATTTTGTGGAATTAAAAACATTATTTTTTATAAGGGGTCCATGTGCTCCTTTGGATTGTCAAAGGGGTGCATGACACATAAAAGGACCTGCCCAGCCCATTTGACTCACAGTACCAGTGAAGAGCAAGGTCACAGTTTCTCTCTCCCTTTTCTGTTTCCAGTTCCAACCACATCCCTGAATTGGTCTACAAACTCTTTGACACTCTACTCCTTCCTCCATTTCATGACATCCTTGTGTCCACATAGCTCCATGGAGGTTCTACATAGCTGAGCAGGTATTTTTCCAGGTACCTAAATCAAAGTCTATGTGATTGCTTACCTTTCTTCTCTGGCTAACCTCTGTTCTCTCCAGGCTTCTCAAAGCCAAGGAACAGCTCCTTTTAAAAGTCAATTCCAAGTATGTGCAAAATACTTGGTGACTAGAGTCAGTGCCCCACAAAGACCCTGTCAGTGGGTAATTATATCTTCTCCCCTTATCTAGGGCCTTCCTATTGTTTCATGGAAACACAAAAAAGAAGAAGAATCCTCCTGGGTCATACCTTGCTGCTTCTAATACTGTAATTCAAGAACGCGTTGTGGTGCAATGTAAATAAAAATTAATTTGAAGTTGAAAGAGCAGGGATTGACTCCTAACTCTTGTATAGCTATGTAGTTAGCTGAGTGTAACCCCAAATTAATCACTTTACTTCTTGGGCCACAGTTTCGTCATCTCTAAAATAAGAGAGCTTCTGATCCCCTGACCCCCTGATCCTGTGGCCCTGATAACCTCTAAATCCCATGAGCCTATACTTATGAGTTTAATGACTATGAGCAAGCCATATCACATTCTCAAGCCCCATTTTCATTTCTGTAAAGCAGAGGCCATGAGATTTTAACTATTACCTTCCTCAAAGGGCTGTTCTGAGCAAACTGGTTGGTGAAAATTAAAACAATAGGGGCAGTACATTGCTGTGATTAATGGAGTGATCTCAGAGTCAAGGAGACAGTAGTGCAAAAACTGGCTCTGAAATGTTATTTGTGCCACCCTGGGCAAGTCACTTAATTTCTCAGTTATTCCTTCATGCCTAAAAAGCTCTCCCTTCTCTTCTCTGTCTCCTGGTTTCCTTGACTTCCTTCAAGTCCTAACTAAAGTCCCACCTTTCCGAATTCCAATTAATTCTAGCTCCTTCCCTTGATTATTTCTAGTTTACCTTGTTGTACATAGCTGGTTTACTTGTCCTCACCTATTAGACTGGAAGCTCCTTGAAGGCAGGAAATGTCTTTTGCTTTTCTTTGTACCCCCGGCACTTAGCAAACTCCTAACACATAGTAAAGGTCTATCTCTATGACATCGTCATCTGTATCTATAGCCATACATATAAATGATAAAGGATGTCAATCAATAAGCACTTATTAAACACCTACTAAATGCCAGACATTGTGCTGAGAGTGAGGGACATAGAGAAAGGCAAGAGATACTGCTGTCCAAACAAAACCAATGTAGCCAAAATTAGAAGGAAAACAGAGAACGGGGCATGGGGGGAATTTGTAAAAATATCTCTGATAAAGGCCTCATTTCTGAAATGTATAGAGAACTGAGTCAAATTTATAAGAATGCAGGTCATTCCCTAACTGATAAATGGTGAAAGGATATGAAAAGGAAGTTTTCACACGAAGAAACCAAATCTATCTATAGTCATTGAAAAAAATGCTCTAAATCACTATTGATTAGAAAAATACAAATTAAGACAACTATGTGGCGCTACCTCATGCCTATCAGATTGATTAGTATGACAGAAAAGGAAAATGATAAATGTTGGAGAAGATGTGGGAAAATTGGAACACTAATGCATTGTTGGTGGAGTTGTGCACTGATCTAACCAATCTGAAGAGCAATTTGGAAATGTCCAAAGAGCTATAAAATTGTGTATAAACATTGATGTAGTGGATAGCACTACTAGGTCGGTATCTCAAAGAATTTTTTTTAAGGAAGGCAAAGGACCCACTTACACAAAAATATTTCTAGCAACTCTTTTTGTGGTAGCTAAGAATTGGAAATTGAGGGAATGTCCATCAGTAGGGGGATGGCTGAACAAGCTGCGGTATATGAACGTGATGGAATATTATTTTGCTATAAGAAATGGCAAGCAGGATGATTTCATTAAAACCTGGAGACTCTTACATGCACTTATGCAAAGTGAAGTCATCAGAATTGAGAGAACATTGTACAATAATCAACTGTGAATGACTTAGCTATTCTCAGCAGCACGATGGTCCAAGACAATCCTGAAGGACTCATGATGAAACATGCTATCCACCTCTAGAGAAAGAACTGATGTTATCCACATACATACTGAAGCATATTCATTTTTTTTGCTTTCTTTTCTTTTTTTTTGTTCTAGTCTTCTTAAGCAAAATGAATAATATGGAAATGTTTTACATGATCACACATGTATAACCTATATTGGATTGCTTAAACTTCAAAAAGAAAAAAAATCTTAAAAATCATTTTAACCTGTCATTGGGGATTTTTTTAAAGATACTGGTCTCAAGGAACTCAAAGTCTAATGGAAGAGGGAGGATGCAAATAACTATGTATAAGCAAGTTATATAGAGGATAAATTGGAAATAGTCCATAAAGGAAAGGAGCTAAAATTAATAGGGATTGGCAAAGGCTTTCAGTAATTAGTAAGTGCTACTTTAACTGGGACTTGGAGGAAGCTAAGAAAGCCAGAAGATGGGGATGAAGAGAGAGAGAGAGCATTCCAGGCATGGGGGACAGTTAGAGAAAATGTCTAGAGCCAAGAGATGGGATGGTCTTATTGGAGGAAGAGCAGGGAAGCCAGCGACTGTGAATCCAAAAGTAGGTGGGGTGATGGGATGTAAAAGAAGACTGGAAAGGTAGGAGGGGACTGTTTATGCAGAACATTGAATGTCAGACAGAGGATTCGATATTTGATCAGTTCTTTCTCTAGAGGTGGATAGCATGTTTCATCATGAGTCCTTCAGGATAGTCTTGGATCATCGTGCTGCTGAGAATAGCTCAGTCATTCATAGTTGATTACTGTACAATGTTGCTGTTACTATGTATGCAATGTTCTCCCAGTTCTGATGACTTTACTTTGCATAAGTGCATGTAAGAGTCTCCAGGTTTTTATGAAATCATCCTGCTTGCCAGTTCTTGTAGCAAAATAATATTCCATCACATTCATATGCCAGAGCCTGTTCAGTCATCCCCCCATTGATGGGTAGTCCCTCAATTTCCAATTCTTAGCTACCACAAAAAGAGTTACTAGAAATATTTTTGTACAAGTGGTAGGGAACTAGAAGAGATCACCGAGTAGGAGGTAGGGGTAAGGGTAGGGCAGGGGAGAGTGACAGAGTCAAATGTGCACTTTGGGAAAATAACTTTGGCAACTAGACGGAGGATGGACTGGAGTAGAGAAGGATTTGAGATAGGTAGAAGAAAAAGCAGGCTATCTGTTCAGGCATGAGGAGATCAGGGTTAATGTCAGAGTTATGGCAGTATCAGAAGACAGAATTTGAGAGGTTTCAAAGGTGAAATTCATGGACATGGGCTACAGATTGGAAGTTGGGGGGGGACGATAGTGAGAAGTCAAGGATGACACCATCATTACAAGTCCAAAGGACTAAGGAGATTGTAGTGTCCTTGGCAGTAGTAGGGATGTTTGGAAATGGCTCAGGATGAGAGACATTAAGAGAGAGACAGAGACAGAGACAGAGAGAAAGAATGTGTGTGTTCATACATATACACATTCATACACATGTGCACATATGCACAAATATGTATATGTGTATTGGTATGGGTGTTACAAATGTAGTTCTCTAGAAGGATTGGGTATCTTTAGAATCTTCACCCCCCACTCTCCAAAGGATACTGTGTCTACTGCCTTGAAAGCATCAGGAGAAAGGTTATGAAACTAGATTCTCTTTTCTCCAGTCTCTGAGTAGACTACTGAAGTAAAATGATGATCTATTTTCCCCACTCCCCTGACATAGTACTAGTCTGCTAATACAAGAAGTTTGAAACCGAAGCCACTTCCATGGTTGCTCTTAAGAGTTGCCTCAAATATGTACCTGCTGACTTGTACCCTTCCCAAGGAATGAGGACTGCAGTAAAGGCCACCACCAATAGAGTCTTGTCATTATCCTCATTGTCATCGTGATTAGCGTTTATGTAGCACCTTAAGGTTTACAATGAGATTGAAATAAACTGTCTCATTGGATTGTTACAACTTCCCTTGGAGAGAGTTGCTATTTTAATCCTCATTTACTGATGAGGGAACTGAGGCACAGAGAGAATCAGTCACATACACAGGATCACCCAGGTAGTAAACATCTAAGGATGAATCTTAAGTCATTTTCCTGACTTCAGGTCCCGCAATCTATCCACTGTGCCTCCTAGGTAGTTGAATAAACAACAACAACAACAACAACAACAACAACAACAAAACCCATTTATCTAACCCAAGAGGAAATAGAAATTGGAGAAGTTATGCAAATTAAAATATACTAGAAACATCCATGAGACTGAATCAGTTGTTTGGATGGGAGTGAGATAAGATCTCATTTCATACTGAGAGAGAGACTTGGATCTTGCCCAAGGGAAATTTTGTTTGCCCAAATCTCTAGGGCGGCAATTGGAAACATGGGGTAGGCTGAAGAGCTGGCTTCTCCATTGGTGTCTGCAGCTCCAGAAGCCTTTCTGTGTCTCCTCCCTGGAGTTTGTCCCAAACAAAGTCTGCAAGCATGTGTGTTCCTCTTGGAGAATGCCTGGAACCAAGTGCACCCCTCACACAGGCATGACGAATCAGAGAGAGAGTTTGTTGCCCTGATAAAACTGGTCCCATTTTGTTTTAAGCTTCCATTTTGTGACTGAATAGCTGCTACATAAGATGTTTTCTTACAGTAAGATAAGGATTTGAGTGGTATAATTTGGCCATGATTTGGGGTTCCCTTAAATCTGTCAATCAACTACTAGTGATATTTGGGTCCCTCAAGTTTGGTAAACAACTCCAAAGGAGGCACATACCCCAAATGGGGCAAGCAACAGATAAATATTTGATAATGATGAGAGCTTTTATTATAGTTTCCTTTCATCATAAGCTTAGGTACCCAATCACCAATCAAACCTGGATGTAGCCAGACCCCCATTATTCAACTTTGTCTTGGGTCATGACTGAAGCTGGATCTTGCAGTCTCACATTTGAGTTCAAGTAGCCCCCATGTTTTCTTTAGAACAGTGTTGATTGACTAATGAGGATTTGACCACTGGTGAAGCAAACACCTTGGAGGGAGAAACATGGGCTGCACTTAGCCAGAGAGGGAACTTCATCACTGAGTGCTGGTTGGGGATATCTTGACTAAGAAGGCCTAGGAAATAGGGTTTGTGGTTTGTTCCTATTGGGGTCATATAAATAAAGTTTGATTGCTGCTGTTGAGAAGCCTAAGTCTAATATTTCCATTACATTACTTATCAATAAATTGGCTTGCATGTGTATGATGCACCACAAATTGGTAGTGAGCTCATGTTCATAGCAGCATGAAAAATGCCCTATCTATCTTGCATGGTGTGAGAGGAATCACTGTTATTTATGGAAGGACAAAAAATTGAGAATTCTTATAAAGTCATCCACCAAATTTCCCAGAAAATCTAATGCATCTGTATGAATATATAGGTGTATATGTATATGTATGTGTTATGTGTATATGTATACAGACTTTATGATATAACTGACTACACTGTGTTTTAAGCCTTCATTTTGAGACTTGAGTCATCACTATGGTAGGGTTTGGTAAGACTTTGTGTATCTCCCATGCCTGGCATTCTCTCCCCCTTCATCTCCATCTGCTCGGCTTCTTGGCTTTGTTCAAGTCCCAGCTAAAACCTTAAAATCAGTCTTTCTGAATCGCATCAGTGTCTCCTCAGTTCCTTCTGATTATTATCTCCAGATTATCCTGTATGTTTCTTGTTGTACAAACTTGTTTTCATGTTGTCTTCCTCATTAGCTGTGAGCTCCTTGAGAATAGGGATGGTTTTTTTGTTTATTTGTTTGGTTTTGCCTTTTTTTTGTATCACCAGGGCTGATCACAGTGCTTGACACATTGATGATGGTGGTGTTAGGTTGTTTCAGTCAGGTTTAATTCTTTGTGGCTCCATTTGGGGTTTTCTTGGTGTAGACAAAGAGTGATTTGTCATTTCTTTCTTCAGTTCACAGTAAGAGCTTAATAAATGCTTCCGGATTAATCCCTCCCACATCTAGATCTCAAGAAACTTTAGGGATATAGATTGGATCTTCTGATTTTTTTCTAAGAACCTTTCCTGAAAGGAAACTCCCTCCCCCAGCACAGGTTGACACCTTCTCCGCAGCTAATAAGCTCTAATAAGAGAGTTTAGGTGACTGTCCAATGTAGGGTAGGGTCAGGACTTGGGTCTAAGCTGGTTTTGTATCCAAAAGGCCACTTCATCCAGGTTTAGTACAAAGACCAGGGAGATCAGGGCCAAAGACAGGTGAAGAATGTGCTCAGGAGATAACCAAGTCAAGGACTGACCTCTGGCCCCAGAACTGCTTTCTGTCTTCACCACAGCCTCTTGTAATTCCTGTCTTCCTTCCAAGGCTTTTCTCAAATGCCACACACCATACAGCCCCCTCCCATGATTATGTCCCTCCCCCTACCATGGCACTTCATTGGCTTTTTAGTTATTTGGTATTTGCTTTAATATTCCCTCTCTCTCAGCCTAGACAATGCTGGCTCCTGGAGGGAAGAGACGGCTTTTTGTCTGCGGCCTCAGAACCTCATACACAGATCCTGGCTTTCATTCGTTCGTGGATTTAGGGCTGAGAGAAATGTCACAAGAGAGGGGGATCCAGCAATTTGTCCCACGTCATACGTTGAGTCAATGGCAGGCCCAGGATTTGAACCCAGGTCCCCTTACTTGGAAGGAAGCTCTTTACTGTACCATCCTGTCTCTAGCAGGCACTAACAAATTCATGGGGAATGACTGATGAAGGGAATAGAAAGTGAGCTATGAAAAATTGAATGGAAAGAACTGGGAACATTTAGTCCAGAGGATTAGAGAGCAAGTAGGTGGCACAGTGGGTAGAGTGGTAGGCCCCAGTTCAAGTCCAGCCTCAGGCACTTCCTAGCTGTGTGGCCCTAGGCAAGGCATTTAGCCCTGTTTGCCTCAGTTTCCTCATCTGTCAAATGAAATGGAGAAGGAAATGGCAAAGCTCTTCAGTGTTTCTGCCAAGAAAACCCTAAAAGTGGTCAGATAGGACTGAAAAATAACTCTCCAACAACAAAAAGTACAAGGAAGAAGGATCTTTCAGGGGACAGGATAGCTGTCTTCAGGAGACACGGCTGTCTTGTGGAAAAGGGACCAAGCGTGTTCTCTTTGACCTCAGGATCGAGGCACAGGGGCAAAACCAAGAGTAGTGGTGCAGGTAGCAAAGTGGCAGATCTTGTCCCTGGTAAGGAAAAAATACCAATCATTCTAGCTGTTTAAAGGTGGCATAGGCTGTCCGAGGAGCTGGCAGGTTTCTGGTAACCGAAGGATCCCCCCGGGCTCCGTGTCCTGGGGTTCTGGAGCACTGCCTAACAAAAGTGACTCAACCGTGAGATTTCATCCAGATCACCTACATGTGTACAGCGACATGAGCCCGTGGAATACGTGTAGATGCAGATGTCTATGGACATAGAGGAAGGAAGGAGGGAAAGCGGCATTTACTAATCACCTACATTGTACCAGGTACTGTATGAAGTGCTTTTCAGATATTATCCCTTACTCTTCACAACAACCGGAGATGTAGGTGCTGTAGTTTATCATTTTACAACTGAGGAAAATGAGGTAAACAGAGGTTAGGTGACTGGCCCTGGGTCACACAGGTAGTAAGTATCTATGGCCATATTTGAAATCAGATCTTCCTGATTTCAGGCTTAGGACTCTATCCACTTTGGAACTCTGTGTGCGTGTGTGTGTGCGTATGTGTGTGTGTGTGTGTGTGTACACACATATATACACATACTCATATATATGTATATATACACATACTTATATATATATTACATATATTCAGAAAGATAATGATTGTGTGTGTGCATGTGAGTGTGTGTGCATATGTGTATAAAACATGTTTACGTAGCTATATACCTATAAATGTGTATGGATGTCAATATGGAGAGAGAGCTATGTACCTACATATGTGCTTACACACATACATGTACGTATACAGACACAGACACATTGAGGTGTCAAACTATGTATCTATGTACATATACGTCTGTTAGTCTACCTGTAGCCACATGAGTAGTCTAAAGATAGCTCATAAAGATGGCTCCGGGGGCGGAGCCAAGATGGCGGCTTAGAAGCAGCAAAGCACCGCAGCTCCCACACAAACATGCTAAAAAACTCATAAAATGGGACGCTAAACAGATTTTCAAGCTCCAAAACTCTCCACAAGACAGAAAGCACTACGGGCAGCGCAGC
>CM053596.1:11809384-11826387 GCA_028646575.1 Pseudocheirus occidentalis | reverse complement strand
CACACACACAAAAAACTAGCCGTGTGACCTTGGGCAAGTCACTTAACCCCAACTGCCCCCCCAAAAAAAAACAAAAAAAAAATGTGTCTGCCCAAGACAGGAAGGGAGGATTTTAGGAGAAGCAATGGTAAGGCAATCTGATGTACTGGGTGCTGGACTTGGAAACAGAGACTTGTTCAAATTCCATCTCTGACACTTTCTAGCTGTGTGATCCTAGGCAAGCCATTTAAACATTCTGTGCCTTAGTTTCCTCACTTTTAAACAAGGGAGTTAGATGAGATGACCACAAAAGTTCATCTAGCTCTAAATATGTGATGATTTCATGATGGGGGAATGAGATAAACTGACCTCCTTATTCCTCTGGTCAGTATTTTGGAGTTAGCATTCTCCTCACCCCTTGTCCACTATCAGGGATTCTGTCCCAAGGGACAGTGTATCTGGGGAGGGTCATTGCCCATGGCCAATTCCCCAGACCATGCCTTGCAACTGGATCCCTTGGAACAATGGCCACTATTTCTGGCAAAGACAGAGGAACTTGACTGAGCAGTACCAGGCACTGGACTCTTGAAACTGGGATTTGGGATCCCAGGGTCCACTAAAGGCCAGAAGATATTTTCTGTGAAGCTTAAGGTAGACTTTCCTGTCTCTCTTTCTTCTCAGGGTGACTCTGGGGGCCCCTTGGTATGTGGTGGAGTCTTGCAGGGCCTGGTGTCATGGGGAACTTTCCCTTGTGGCCAGCCCAATGACCCTGGCGTCTACACCGAAGTTTGCAAATTTATTCCCTGGATCCGGAGAACCATGAGGAGTTGAGCATGTGTGTGTGCGCGCACGTGTGTGTATGTGTGTGTATGTGTGTGTGTGTGTGCATATGTGTTGGTAGAGGGAAGCGTACCCAGGGGCAGAACTCCCAATAAATGTGATATCCACAACCCTGTCTGTTTTTACATATATATCTTACGCCTTTGCTTTGAGAAAGAAGAGACACCCTGAAGTTTGTGGCTGAGATAAGGGAAGGTTAAGCACAGGCAGGCTGGGGACCAGAAACCTCAGAGGTGACAGACTGTAGGGGAGGAGAGAGATAGAACACATGGAAAGAAGTGTCAATCCCTGGGAAATATTCAGAGGACATTATTGACCTACAATGGGTGACCCATGTGCTGACCTGGGTCCTAGCAGGAGAAGCCATGAAGTCACAGCTCACACATGCTTCCAGAAGCTTTTTGTGGTCCTGCCACAAGTCAAATGCTCTGCTTTTTCTACACCTTGGTTATCTATTTATTTATTCTCATTTTAGGAAAATAAAATTTTGAAATTATTTGGTTTTATGACATCTAAAACTTGCCCCATATCTCTTCTACATGTCCCTCTCAGAAAGCCATCGTATGTAACAGAATTTTTTTTAAGGAAAAAAAGAAAAAATAAGAACAAAAACCAGCCAAACAATGTATGCGAAAATCTAACAACATATACAATGTCCCACATCTGAGGACCTCTGCAAAGTGATGTGGGGGAGGTGGGTTCTCATATTTCAGTGGCTATAGCTTAAATATTTCTAGTCCACATTTCCCCTCCTCCTTTTTCCCCCAATGTCATATATACCCCATTCCCTTTCTATCCACTTATGTGTCTGCCCTTCCTCCCTTCTTCATAACCTGGTCCAATTGCAATGCTTCACTGATGTTATCAGTGTGGGCACACCCTGCCCATATGATCCTATTTATGATCCTTGCACGATTTGGCAGATGACTTTGGGAGTTGCTGTAGCCCCCAGATTTCTATCACTGTAGTTAAATCAGTGATGGACCTCTGTGAATTCAGCTAAAGTGGTCCTGGGGTGACAGACCAACAGTCTGTCATCAACCTGGACTTTGGTCCCCACCATCTTGGTAGGACATGCTGGAACCTTCTCTCCACTTGCATAGCCTATGAGGACTTTAGGCCACCCTGTACCACAGATCAAGAATTGAAGGAAGACCTTAAGAGAGAATCCTTTATATTCTCCTCCTAGCTGAGAAAGAGTCAGTCTGGGATGGAGGTTAGAGAGTTGGACATACGTCCTATGTGACTATTGGCAGGTCACCTGCTGTCTGTGATCTCCAAAGATAGCAGGTTGCCAAGCAGGATGTACAAGAGGGAATTCCCATGTCAGCGATGGCCCTGTACCAAGAAAACAGCAGCAGCAGCAGCAATTGTATCACTAAGTCCTTGTCAAGTTATCCCCATGCTCCCCATAAGAGGAAAATAAGTTTCCTTGACATAGTTCTATGTCCCCTCAGACTAATCTCAGGCCTTTTGGTCCCTGGGCACTTTACACTCTTAATTTTTTTTAATTGGGGACCCACCAATGAGGGCTAGTTAATACTTATTTTAGTAGAAATTAAAATGTCTTAGTATAATAATAAAAAGAGTTTTGACCTTAGGGCCCCTCTGGGCTGCCCTGACCATATTCTGAGAATCACTAGTGTAGTGGGCAGAGAATTTGGGTTCAAGTCCTGCTGATGATACATGCTGGGTGTGTGATACTCACTAAATCACTTAAACTTGGACAGAGCCTTTGGTGACTACTTCAAACTATCAGTCACACTCAAGCTGCTGCTCTCCCTCAGTTTCCACACTGAGAGTTCTCCATTAGGATGAAATCAGAAATCTGGACCCAGGAAAAGAAAATCCTCTCCTAGGTTTCCCATATTCCCCCATGTTATTCAGTCCTCTCATGTGATCTGCACTGAAATGCAG
This sequence comes from Pseudocheirus occidentalis, assembly GCA_028646575.1. Taxonomy (NCBI): domain Eukaryota; kingdom Metazoa; phylum Chordata; class Mammalia; order Diprotodontia; family Pseudocheiridae; genus Pseudocheirus; species Pseudocheirus occidentalis. The sequence continues at coordinate 11,823,651 of CM053596.1, read as the reverse complement.
CTTCCAGCACTCTGTTACCATGGGCAAGTTCTCTCTCCTCTTTATCTGTAAAATGGGGTTGATACCATCTGTAGAACTTGCCTACTGCATGTGGCTGTTGGGAGGGTCCAATGAGATCAAACAGAGTTGCCACACAAGAGATTGCATGACATGCCCAGGGTCACTGGGCTCTGATGTGTGGTGTGAGCAAGCACTCTTCCAGGTATGCTGCCTCTGACAATGAAGGTAATGGATGGAAAGCATCCGCAGAGTTCATCAGTGCTCAGATGATGAGAATGAGGATGAAGTCAAAGAGCAGTGTGACCTCCCCATCCAGCAAAGCACATGCTGACCCATTGGAGCCTCATGATACATTGGGGTGTACCTATATGCATGTACACAGACACAGGAAATTCACATAGATTTATACACAAATAAATATACAGATGTTTGTACACATATGCATATATATATTAATGTATATTTACATATAAATGTATTGATATACAGACTAGATGACATTAACATTTTATTGAACATTTTATATGTTAACAAATATGAATATCATTTAGCCATCATTACTTGGTGATAGATCCTGAATTTAACTGGATGAATATGCCATGGGTCATTAGTTCTTTTTTTTAATGGTGATTTGCAGTTAATAAAGCAATTTCTTCATAATAACTTCATGAGGTATTATCATTCCCATTTTACAGATGAAAAGACTGAGGCTCAGAGATAAAATGACCTAATGAAATGAGGTAAATATGTGGGCCAGAAAGGAAGGAAAGAAACAGGCATTTATTAATTAAGCCTTTGCTAAGAATTAAAGCCAGGATGTCTAATTTCAAGTTTAGGGCTCTTTGTCTCACCATCATCTCTCTAAAATTTGGAAATTTAAAGGCAAGTTTTATTGAGGACTTTTTGTCTTCAATCAGTCAGTAAGTACTTTTTAAAAGCCTCTCCCATGTTCCAGGCACCATTCTAAGTGCTGGGACACTTAGCAAAAGTAAACCTTTGCTTTCAGGGAACACACTATATTCATTTTCTTCTGTGACCCATCATGCCCCTCCACCCCCATGACCCTCCCCCTTTTTGCACCAAAGAGAAACAGCCAAACAAAACCAACTGGTAGAAAGAGAGCTCATCCGTTAGTGGATATCACCTCCTGCACCCATGATCCTTCACCTCTCTGCCAAGAATAACAAGGAAGTGCGTTTGTCATCCCGGATTAAGATGAGTCCTGGTCCTTAAACTGCCTTGTAATGTCATTATAAACACTGTTTGCTTAGCCTTCTTCTTGGCACAGAGTAAGCTCTTAATAAATGGCTACAACCCACTGACCGAGCTTTCTTAGTTCTAGGAGAGTTCATACGAGTTTGTCCAAATTTCCCTAAATTCCTCATATTTGTTCCTCATTAGTGAAACAATATCCCACAGTATTTGGTAGGCCATTCTTCACTGATGGTTACCCACTTTCTTTCCAGTTCTTTTTTTTTAACTACCACAAAAAAATACTGCCATAAAAATGTTAGCATATATTATAGGACTTTTTAGGGCACCTAGAGGGTGCCATAGTGCATAGAGTGCAGAGTCCGGAGTCAGGAAGACTCATCTTCCTGAGTGCAAATCTGATCTCAGATGCTTCCCAGCTGTGTGACCTTGGGCAAGTCACTTTAACCTGTTTGACTCAATTTCCTCATCTATAAAATGAGCTGAAGAAATTTCAAACACCTTTGACCCAGTAATACCACTTCTGGGGTTGTATCCCAAAGAGATCATAGAAGTGGAAGACCCATATGTACAAAAATATTTATTGCATCTCTCTTTGTGGTGGCAAAAATACTGGAAATTAAGGGGATTCCCATCCATTGGGGAATAGCTAAACAAGTTGTGATATATGAATGTAATGGAATACTATTGTGCTATAAGAAATGGGGAGGAGACAGTCTTCATATTCACCTGGAGGGGCTTATACAAACTGATGCTAAGTGAAAAGAGCAGAGCCAGGACAAATTTGTACACAATCACAAACACAACATATGTGTGACAACCAACTTTGATAAACTGGACTCTTCTCATCAGCGCACAGTTATAAGACAGCTCTACAAGTCTCAGGATGGAAGGAAATGTCTACATTCAGAGAAAGATCTAGAAAGACCAGAGTTTAAATGGATACTGAAGCAACACATGCTCTTGTTCTTTTCCATGTTTGGTTTTGTTTCCTCTTTCCCATTGTTCACTCCACTGGTTATAATCCTCCTATACAACCAGACTAAAGTCCAATGTGAAAGTATTTGCAGATCCTGTACTTGACTGCATGCCACCATGGGGGAGGGGGGAGAAAATTTGAAACTCAAAGCATTCTGGAACTGAATCTTGTAAACTAAAAGTAAATAAACAAATCAATTAAAAAAATAAATCGCAAACAAACTCTCCCCAAAAGGGTCATGAAGCATTAGACAGGACTGAAAACAACTGAACAACAAGGCTATGATTTATTTAATAAAAATTGGGATATAATTTCTGGGTAATAAACAATTTTATTAATCATGCTCGCATATAATTAATAAAAGGGGTCAGTGACACTCTGAATTGCCATATTCCCTCATGGAACCCCTTCATCACACATGTCCAGGAAGAATGGGTGTTCCTGAAAGTGTAATCAGCTCTGACTGGTTAACAAATAATGAGACAGAATGAATATTATAATGAAAGGTGAACCTATTCTAATGAGAGGCATTGATCACTTGGTTTTAGTCAAAGACACTTATCTATACCCCTATCACCCATCTGAAAAAAGGGAGAATCCACAGTTTCCTAAACCTGTCTGAGTAAAACACAGTAGGTAGGAATCCATCAATTCACCTAAACTAAAATTTCTTTATCTTTTGAACAGATCTGAGTTTTCCCTCTCAGTACCAGCCCTGAGCTTCAAAGGCTACCTAGATAAACATCCAATGGCTGATTTATGAATGAGGATGTCGAAAAGGGGGGAAACCTTAATCCTAATTCAATAATTAGTTATTAAGACAGGAGGGAAATAATCATTTCTCTCAACACCTTCCACTTATTAACTGTCCAGCTGTGCTGGCCTGCTCCTGTTCCTCCCACATGATGCTCCCTCCTCAGTCACCTTGCCTTCTCACTGACTGCCTCTCACCTCCTCACCCATGCCTTTTAGAATCTTTCCTTCTTTTCTGACTCAGCTCCACCACCACCTTTCCCAGACTTCCAAATGTCACCTTCCCCCAACCAAAGATGCTTGAGTCTTCTCCTCTCAGGTTATCTTGTACCTGCTTTGTATATATCTTGAAAATATATCAAGTATGTACCCTTTGCTTTCTCTTATGGGAATACCCAAGGGCAGAGACTGTTTTGCTTTGGTCTCTCTATCTTAGCACAGACCTCTGGCTATGTGAACTTGGGCGAGTCACTTCACCCTATTTGCCTGTTTCCTCATCCATAAAATGAACTGGGGAAGGAAATGGCAAACCACTCCAGTATTTCTGCTGGAAAAAAAACCCAAGTGAGGTCACAGAGAGTGGGGCATGTCTGAATATTTTCATGATTTAACAGTCACAATCCCCTCTCATAGGATAGCAGAATGGCTAGTATCTGACACCAACCTCCTGCTTCTTCTCCTGGCAGGAATCTAAGTCTTCCTTGGAGAAGGGTGGTGGTAGTGAAGAGGTTACCCATAAAGAGGATTAGGGTTGCTCTGGAGACCCCAAAATACCGACATGCTGGGTCCTGATGAATGAATTTAACTCAAGTCTTCTCAGCCAAAGAAAAGTAAAGTTTATTAATAGTTCATTAAAAGTTCACCGTATGGGGTAGACGCTTAAGGAACCTAGGTATCTGTGATGCTTGCATTGGGCAAGCATGCCAGAGTAAGTGTGACACAGACAAAGTCTGTGCTAGGGCATTCTGTAGTGCTCTCACACAGGGAGGGAAGATGGGGTCTTATATACAGAGGAATCTAGGGGTGGTCTAGAGAAGGAGCTTGGGGAGGGTCTTCAGGAGGAGTCAATGAGGTCAGACTCCAGTAATGAGTTTGGGGAGGGACTTCAGGTGGAGTTAATGAGGTGGGAAGTAGAAGGATAATGGAGGGCTCGGCTAGTTACAGAGGTCTGGGCAGAGCCACAATGAAAAACTTGTAGCCTGCAGTAGGAGCCCCTAGAGTTCCCTGTGAGAAACATCTGAACAGATAAATGTATGTAGACACACATAACCTACGTGAGAAAAGCAACATCTGTACAGACATCCTTATAGTTTCCTTTGCTCATTTCCCCTCCATTCCCACAATTGTCATTCACTGAATTTCAGGTATCATAACAAAGTATAGGTATTATACTTTGTTACCATAGGGTAACCATTTATTACCATTATAGAGTTATATTTTCCTTACAAGAATGTTATATCATAGGGGGTGCAAAGATCATTCAATTCATTGTGTAGATTGGTCAGTTGGGAGGCTGGGACCTGTGGCTTGAACTTCACAGGAAAAATCCCCTCAGTAAAAGTATTTTCTCTGTAAACCTTGGACTCAGTCAAAAGGCAGCATCCAAGAACCTAGAAAGCCACATGTGGTCTCAAGGCCCCAAGGCTGAAGCCCTGGGGCTCTGGGAGATGAAAGTACTTTCTTAGGGTCACAAAATTAGCAGATATCTGCAGTGGGATTGAACAAGGTCTCTCGATTCCAAGACTGATCATGTTGACTCTCCACTGCCCTCATGAAACTCTATTCTCCTTGAGTGGGGTATACTCTCTGCACCCTCTGTGAAGACTTCTCAGAATGAGAAGGGAGAGAAACTATCTGGAAACTAGAGATAGACTTTTGTAAGACTGGATATGAGAGAGAGAGAAAGAAAGAAAGAAAGAAAGAAAGAAAGAAAGAAAGAAAGAAAGAAAGAAAGAAAGAAAGAAAGAGAGAAAGAGAGAAGGAAGGAAAGAAAGAGGAGAAAGAGAGAGACACACAGAGAATCACAGAGAGAGAATGAGTGTGAAAGAAAGAGGAGAGAGAGAGAGAGAGACAGAGAGAGAGAGAGAGAGAGAGAGAGAGAGAGAGAGAGAGAGAGAGAGAGAAAATCCTTTCCCCATTTTCAGAAATTTATAGTGTTGACGACTAATTAGAAAGGGCAGTTAGGTGGTGAAGTAGATAGAACATTCACTCTGAAATCAGGAAGATTTGTTTTCTTGAGTTCAAATCTGGCCTCACACACTTACTAGCTGTGACCCTGGGCAAATCACAACCCTAATTTGCCTCAATTTCATCATCTATAAAATGAACTGGAGAAGGAAATGGAGAACCAGTGCAGTGTCTTTGCCAGGAAAACCCCAAATGGGGTAATGGTCAAACATGACTGAGCAACAACAAAAAGTGGAAGAGTTTGGATTTTGCTTGGAACAAGAACATAAATAGTGATTTTCTTTACCCATCTTGGCATAATTCCTCATTACTGCCATCTATCGGCACAGGTCAAGAGAAATGCTGAGAATTTAATAAAGTATTACAGACAAGGAAGTGTAAGCTAAAATTTCTATCCTATTTTGATAAGAAGAGCATGGAAAGATCTCCATGGCTGTATGTAACATGATTATTCCATTTGGAGACATGCTTGCTGTTTCTCAGATAGCAAAAATTCAATTTTGAGATTTCTCATGATCTTCAACCTTTATTTGACTGGTTTTGGTATTCTGCTTGATGTAGGAAAGTAACTAGAATCATATAGCAAAATTCAAAATCAACCAAATGAGACCTGCATTCACATTGGGTTTGAATATATTAAGTAGGAGAAATGATTATTTATCTGTGATTTATGATTTATCTCTGTTCTGAATGGTAACTGCTGGCACCATCTTTGCATCCATAAGAGGAATTCAATTTTATTTACTCTACCCTTTTTTCTGAATATAAATAGTATAGAATGAGAACACCCCTAGACAGACAGAATGGTTTTCTTTGTAGGATAATTCGGAAATGCATTGAGCTGTGTTACTGTCATTTGACTGACAATATTTGGTTTCTTGTTTAATGCTTTACATTCATAATATAGCTATAGGTTGTTACTACTACGATGTTTTTTAAATTGTGATTTCTATCATATGAGAAATGCTGTTAATTTGAAAAATGACGCCTAAAACATGCTGCATTTGTAGAAGGAAATTGACTCCTTTGGTCGGAATGATGGGAATTGATGAATTTGGGCTATCACACAGGAGAAACCTTGGTTGTTAAGGAGAAAAATTAGATTAAGTATTTACTTGGGTATGTTTTGCTTCAAAAAAAGAGTTGTAATGATGATTACTTAGCATTTGGTATAAGTCCAAAAGATCTTGTACATTCTTATTGTCTGTGAATTCTTTGTGGGATTCGACAGGTCTTTTGAAGCTTCAGCTTGGGCAAGATCATAAAATCTCAGCCCTGTTGAAGAAATTATAAAAGTGTATGTGAGTAATGAGAACCTGGGAAATTCTAATATGCAAATTAAATTACTAATTATGAAACCAAAGTGGGTAAAATTATACTTAGAATAGTTTGCTTTGTACCAATTTATGGGTAAATTCCGATTTAGAATATTTTTCTTTTTCCCTTAGAAGTTAATATACATAGATGTCCAAGCTGACAGAAGCCAGTGTCTTTCTGAATTTTAAATGAATTATCATATATTCACTTTTTTTTTGTCTTTTTGGAGGGGGGAAGGCAGGGCAATTGGAGTTAAGTGACTTGCCCAAGGTCACTCAACAAGTAAGTGTTAAGTGTCTGAGGCCGAATTTGAACTCTGGTCCTCCTGACTCCAGTGCTGGTACTCTATTCACTGCACCACCCAGCCGCCCCTCATACATTCACATACAAACAGTAAAATGTGATTATTTTAAAAATCTTTGATAATTCATTGTTACATCAGGACGTCAGAAATATATATGTATATATGTATATGTATGCATGTGCGTATATACATATGTGTATGTATCATACATGATACATGTACAATATAGGATATGTGTATATGTTACATATAATGTATAATATGCCATATGCGATGTATAATATATAATACATGTCATACATATTATATGTATAATATATTAAATTAGAGGGCAGCTAGGTAGTAAAGTAGGGCCTGGAGTCTGGAAGGCATGAGGTCAAATATGACCTTAGGCACTTATTAGCTGTATGACCCTAAGCAAGTCACTTAACTCTGTTTGCCTTGGTTTCCTCATCTGTCAAATGAGCTGGAGAAGAAAATGGCAAACTACTCCAGCGTCTTTGCAAAGAAAACCCCAAATGGGGAAACTGAGTCAGACGTGACTGAAATAGCTGAACAACCTCCAACAATACACATAAAATGTATTTAATATTTACATATGAAGAGTGTGTTTGTGTGTGTGTAAATGGAAGTGTTTTTCAAAAGATTCTTTAGATGCTTGATGAGTGTCAGGGATACAGTTTTTTTAATTAATAATTATTTATTTTTACTGAATGTTATTGAAAAATGAAAAAACAAATGTGCCCTGCCTTAAGCTATGAACAGTAGAACATGTCATGTAAAGGAGTTAAATCTCTAGGGATGTCATTTGACTTATTTTGAGGCAAGAGTAACTTTTTGAAAAATTGTGAAGCCAGTAATTCATCATTTAAGGGAAATGCCACGAGTTGCTCAAGTGGAATGTGAACCAAGAAATGCTACAGCTAGATTTAAGTACTTGGCAAGGTTGAAGAATTATTGTTCAATCATTATCAGTCATGTCTGACTTTCTGTGATGACATTTGGGTTTTTCTTGGCAGAGATGCTAGAGCGGTTTGCCATTTCCTTCTCTAGCTCATTTGACAGATAAGGAACCTGAGGCAAACAGGGTTAAGTGACTTGTCCAGGGTCATCCAGTTAGGATACATCTCAGGCCAGATTCTAACTCATGAAGATAAGTCTCCCTAATCCCAAACCCATAACTTTATCCATTGTGTAGCCTTGCAAAAGTAATAACAGGATCCTCTTGACTCAGCTTCCCTACTGTGCTATGTTCTTTCTGAACAGAAATGTTTCCTTCCTGGTTAATCTTGCACCTGGCTATGATACCATGTAAATAATTTGGAACTCTTGCATGATTGGCTATTTCTAACAGTTAACTATGACTTTTACCCCCAATCAAACAGAACTAAGGAAACTTTGTCCTGGTATATTCATGCTGGGTGGGTCTGTGCCTTGAAGCTCAGACAAGAGGGAAGAGTCTTGATTTTGTCACAGTAACGTCCCTCCTTTTTTACTTGCTAAAACCAATTTCTATAACGATGTCAGATGAATTGTAAAAGTTTCATAATAAATCATACTGTCAGAATTCTCCAGCATCTCAGAGCTGCCATAATGGGATGAAGGTATAAATGCTTCTGTTACTTTGATATTACAACTCTGAATTCATGATCTCTACCTGTTTTAATTTCTTAAGTTACTAGGAAAAAATCAGTCTTAGACTTAGCATCTCCTCGCTCAATGAATTAATAATTATATAGTCATGTAAAACTATGTCTTTAAAATATCACATTCTTTCTGAATGACATGGGGATAATTAATGTATCTTCATAGGGATATTTGATCATTGATAAAGATATAAAAGCTTTCATTTGTAATGAAATTATAACCTTCACTTTGTAAAAAAAGGACCAAGATTAAACTATTTCCACTTGAGAACTAGGAGGTATTGGCTTTTAAATGTTTACTATTGGATAAACAATATATGCTTACAGTACTTGAGATAGCTGCAGTGATATTAGTGGTCTTTGAACTTCAGCTGTTGTGCCAGAAAAACAATGGAAAAGACCAAAGAAAAGAAAGGTGATGGTCCTAAATGATGTATTTGAAATTTATCCTAGAGATAATAAGAAACTACTGGATTTCTTTCAGCACCATATGAGTATTCACAAATGCCTATTCATATAAGAACACAGGCCTTAGTTACAGACATTGGATATGTATTAGTCATTGTTTATAAGGTCTCAAGAGAGATTGCATAATACTTATAGAATTTTTCAATCTGTCATCAAGAAAATTTTAAATCGTGATTTAAAAGAAAATTAGAGACAATTGGGCTTAAGTGACTTGCCTAGGGTCGCACAGCTGGTAAGTGTCTGAGGACAGATTTGAATTCAAGTCCACCTGGCTCTAGGGCTGGTTCTCTATTCACTGTCACTCATAAATCATGATTTTTTAAAAATGAAAAGATAGAGGAGATAAATGCTACCTACCTCCTTCACTAAAAACAATTTGAACTAAAAACAATTGTAAGTACCTGTATTATATGTTCATACATTGGAAAAAGAGAAGGAAAATACTTGTGTGCTCAGGATGAGCAGAAATAGAATCTTTTGTCAAACCACAGAATAGGTCAGGAAGAGCTCAATGAGGTTTTTGAAAGGATTAATTTGGCACTATGGAAAAAGGAAGGATGGATCAGTGAAATAGTACCGTTCTCTAAAAGAAATATCTTTTTACACTTTTATTAATAAAAACAAAAAAATCTAGTAGTTTACCTCTCAGAGGAGATATGTGGACAATAAATATCAAATCTGGTATTTTCTCTTAGTCTGTAGAGATTGCCGTTAGCCCCAAGCAAATGGCTAAAGGTCCTATTGCTTCCTTCCCTTACTATATGTGGCTATTATTTTATACAAAAGAGTTGGATATAGTTTCATAAAGCATAATAAGTCTTTACAGTCACATGTTCTAATGCACTTAGCTTTAGGAAAAGTTGTCTCAATTTGTTGAAGTCCATTAAATAAACCTCCTGGCCAGAGATTTCAATATGGGCAAGAAGATTAAAAATTATCTTGCTAAATGTTCAAATCTTAAATATTTTTTAAAATAGTATTTTAAAATGTAAAAAAAATATCTGTGAGCTTTTGTTAAATAGGAGATTGTTTAAAAAAATTCTTTTTTTAAGATCTCTTTTTCTCATAATATCGAGAGAAAAGTATTTAAAAATTTATTTGTGCAAAGTCATGTCCACAAGGATCCTTTTAAGGTTTCTTTTTCTAGTCTATAGGTAGCATTTTCTATACTAATCCAAGTTTCAAATAAAGTAAAAAGAATAAATGGTTTGTAAAGACGGAAACTTTCAGAGGATTTTGTTATTGTTCTTGTCATTCAGTTCTGTCTGACTCTCCATTACCCCATTTGGGGTTTTCTTGATAGAGATAGTAGAGCAGTTTGCCATTTCCTTCTCTATCTCATTTTACAGATGAGGAAACTGAGGCAAATAGGGTCAAGTGACTTGTCCACAGTCATGCAGCTAGTAGATGTGTGAGGCTGTATTTAAACTTGTGGAGATGAGTCTTCCTGATTCTAAGTGCAGTGCTCTATGCACACTGCACCATCTAGCCAGCCAGATGAGTTACCCATGACCTAATCTGATATTCTTCCTTTAGTCCTAATGTTCATAAGGTTAATTCCATAAGACTTGCACTGACTTTCACCATACAAACTACTTACTGGAAGGCCAATGTAATTAGATTTTGTTCCACCATCCTAAATTGTATAGTCATATTACAAACAGGTTACAGAAAACATTACCTAGAGAATTTCCACAAGTGAGCTGGGATTTGGAAAGTGGTCAAGATAGTTACATATTTACCCTGAAAACAAGATGAAAAAAGTACCCATTCCAGGTTCTGTCAACAATCAAATCGCTCATTAAGAATACCACGATAGGGGCGGCTAGGTGGCACAGTGAATAGAGCACCTGCCATAGAGTCAGGGGGACCTGAGTTCAAATTCGGCCTCAGACCCTTCACACTCACACACACACAAACACACACACACACACATACACATGCACACGCACACCATGTGACCTTGGGCAAGTCACTTAACCCTAATTGCGCTGCTTTTCCCCTCCAAAAAGCAAAAAGCAAAAAACAAAACAAAACAAAACAAAAACCCAAGATGTTTATTCAAAAATACATGTTTCTGAATTTAAGTCAGTCAAGCTGGACAGTGGTCAAGACAGATCTTTGACACAGAATTTCAAGGGAATATGTTTCCCAGGAGCAGATGACTTCATGAAGTAGAAAACTACACCCTTCCCCAACAGAAAAAGAAACCTATTGTGTAGATGAACATTAAGATGCATTACCTGATGATGTAGGTATGTTAATTGTCCATTGTTTCTAAACATGGTTTAACCCTTTTTGGGGAAATGTTTATGATTCTCCAATCTTACTAAGAAGTTTTATTCAAATCATTTACTTATTTTTCTTACACCTGCTCATATTTGTTATAATACAATTTGTTGATTTATTGATGAATGTTCGATAATTAGTTTTTAGGGGAGTTTGAAAATTTGTGTGATCTGAACACATATTTGTGTTCAAAATACAACCCTCTTTGAACTGTTACCTATTGCTGTACAAGCAGCTGTACATAGAAGTTTACTTAAATGTACTTAAATGTAAGTACATTGGTTTAATGCAGCTTAAATGGTTTAAAGTAAAGCTTTATGTACAGCTTTATGTACTTAAATGTAAAGCAGTCTAATGGTTTTATGGAGGAACAAAGAGGAACTTGTTTAAAGTGAATTTTTTGGAGAATATAACTGACTCCATTTTATTATCTTGGGCATTTAGCCATGTTTGATCCATGACTGAAGGACCAGCTACAATAATTGAGTTCTTTCCTCTAATTGGTACAAATGTTAATTGCCAAACAAAGAGTAGTCACTGATTTCTGGAACGTCTCCTTCCTGTTTCTAGCCTGACAGATTTTCTCTTTGATTTATTGAAACTTGCTACATTAGCAAGAGCACATCCTTTATCTGTCTACTGTGGCTAATAATTTCCATTCTCCTTAACAGGCATCTTTTTTTTCCCTTTGTATAACCAGCTGTACTATAATGAACAGACATCTTTGTCTCATAGAAGGCATAACTACTAGTAGATGAATTGTGAATGACACATTGGCATACATTTTTAGTGAGGTATATCACACTCTGAATCTAATAAAAACCGGTTTATCTGATTCATGCTGGCTTATTGGTATTTGCTAGCTGAACTGATAAGAAAATTAATGCGTCATTTGGAGCAGTACCTGACAGTGAATCCAGCATAATTTTGCAGCACAGAAGCCCTCCATCCCATGGAAGGTAAAATATTCTAGGGAGATTACTGAGAAGGAAAATATTTACTGATTGGTAAAATTGCTGGCTAGCTAGGAAATTTCAGAAACAAGTTCTAGTTCTATACACTTGTCTGCATTTGTTTGTGCTTGTCTTTCTCTTAGGCAAGAATAATCTATTAGACATAACCATTGAACTCTGATGTATTAGTCAAGCGGTTGCCCTGATATCCTGAGGAGTGTGGTGCTCTGTGGGTGTGATTCAGCACTCAAAAAGTGAGGGCTTGGTTGAGGAGTTAGCATTTTAATGTCCTCTGCTTTTAATGAGTGACTACATGGATTAAATGAGGATTTCTTTACATTATATGCCCTTTAACCCCTTTTCCCACAGACACACAAGAATGAGACTTGTCTAACTGTCTGTCATTTTTAATTACCATACCGTCTTGGCTACTCTTCCTGTGAGAATTCCAGAATAATCCTGATCTGGCATAAAACTTGGTTGGCCACTAAGGGTCCCTATCACTAATGCTGGAAATCTAAAATCTCAATCCCACCTTGAGCAGTCAGTGATCATTTGAGGGTACTAGTGATTTGGGTCTGCTTCTGGCAACTCTGGTTTATATTACCTGTAGATTTGAAAGCTAAACTACTCCTGGTCATATTTACTGACTTCCTAGAAATACCACTTTGGGTTGTTTCCTGGTGAATCTGAAGAATATTCCCTTGGAGAACCCAGTTTGTTTAAAACCTGGATTTGACATTTTTGTGAAAAGGTTTGGATCAGATTAATGTCTGAAACTAGATGACCTTGACCTTGAGAGAATCTTTTGGAATGAAAACATTACCCATGCTTAAGCTAATTGTTGAAATGTAGTATCCAAATCAGCTCTACTGGTAGCTGTAACTCTGATGCTAAACTTACCTCCAAAGAACCAAATAAAACCAGGGACTTCCACTGATGCTTTGATTATACTTTCATTGGGTGATAAGCTTTAAGAAGAGGCAGAAAAAGAATGGGAATTTTCTGAATGAACACACTAGGTTGAAAAGAGAGAGAGGGACAGAGAGAGAGAGAGAGACAGAGAGAGAGAGAGAGAGAGAGAGAGAGAGAGAGAGAGAGAGAGAGAGAAGGAGGGAAAGGGAGAGAGGAGAGAGAAATGTAAAATAAAGGAAAAAACCTCCCCCTTTGCAGAAATTTATAGCATTGCAAACTAATTAGAGATAAAAATTTTGAACTGAAAGGAAATTTTTTTTACTGTGCATTTTCTCAAAACTGATGAAAATGTAGTTTGAATAGTAAAAAAAAAAGCTGAACTATTCTAGTGTTGTTGAGAGGATTTTTGGGGGGAAGGTTGATACTGGGGGACCTTTTCCCACGCAAATAGCATACACACTCCTTTATCACTTTTGTCCAACAGATGAGGTAAAGGCTCTGGGAAACCCCTTGAACTTTGATTGAATCTTCCCACTCAGGCATTTGCCTGAGTCCATAAACCTTTCATCATCACTAGACCCAAATTTCTGTTACTAGCCTAGCCCTCCATTGTCCAGCTACTCCCTACCCTTGGTCCTCCAAAAATATCTATACCCAAATCTGGTACCCTAAACTAGCCTAGTCCTCCATTGTCTGTCATCTTCTGGTACTCTCCAGCTACTTCCCACCCTTTATCTCTCATTACTGGAGTCTGACCTCTTTTGAGGCCTCCTGAAGGCCCTCCCCAAATTCCTCCTCTTGACCACCCTTTGATTCCTCCCACAACCTTTCTGTATATAAGCTCCATCTCACCTCCATGAGGTGACCAAGAATTATCTAGCAAAGACTCACTCTGTCAGATTGTTCTGGCCTGCTTGTCCAGTACAAGTATCACTGATACCTAGGCTTCTTAAGAGTCTACCTATTATGGCAAATCTTTAATAAGCTGTTTTACTTTGGCTGAGAGAAGATTTGAGTTGAATTCATTTGGCAGGACCTGGTGCATTGGTATTTTGGGGTCTCCAGCACCTTGTAATGGTAATCAGTTTGTTGGATATCTAGGGCTAAGTGGATAGGATACTTAGGGCTAAGTAGATCAGATACTTAGGGCTAAGTAGCACCTAGTAACTTAGGGCTAAGTATAGAACTCTGTCCAATGGTGAAAAGATGTGAACTCCCCTGTTGACTTGGGAGAAGGCCAGTGC
>CM053596.1:11783959-11808884 GCA_028646575.1 Pseudocheirus occidentalis | reverse complement strand
AAGATATAATATTGAGACTTTCCTTGTTCTGAAGATTGTATATAATATTGTGAACTGTTGAAACTGTGAACATTGTACTGAATCTGATTTTGTAATGGAATAAACAGAGTGTTCACTAATACTATGTAATCTGAATTTTAAAGGCTGTTTACAGTAGCATTCTCTCAGGAATCTGCTGCTGATTGGCTTTACCACCAATAAATGACATGATCTATCCATTGGGTAACCCTCATTCTCCCAATCTGACCAACCCAGCTGCTTATTCTGTAATATATTTTTGGTTGGCATCTTCCCCCATCCTCCACTCCCAGTGACCCCTGGTATGCAATTCACTGCAGCTCACACCTGCTATGGACCTGCCCATGGCCCTCTGGCTTATACTCATTTCCCACTCTTTGAAGATAGTAGCATGCCTTGGCTCTCAGCTGGCACTGTAGCACCTCCTGGTAACATGAGAGAAACCCTGAACCTTCAACATCTCTGGCCTTTGAACTACCTAGTCTGCTCTCTTCCTCCTCTTCACTGCTATGCTCAACACTATACATATGAGAGGGGACTGAGAACTCCCTGGTCCTCTTGGATTTTCATTTCAGAGGGATAAGCCCCTTGAAGTCCTGACAGAGGTCTAGGTTATCCTGATCTTTAAGCCATAAAGGGAAAGGCAGATTGGCTTGTAACTTGCTTTTGTATATTCACTCAGTCATTGGTTCCTCTGGCTCTACAGACAATTGAGGGACACTGACAGTAAAACCCCTCAGCAGTGAGTCTTACAGGACTGAAAACCTGTGGGTAATTTCTGCTTATAATCTGCACAGCTCAAGTTACATCATCTGTACATCATCATGTATGTACATACAAAAGGACTGACTCGATGCACTCCTGTCCAACTGCATGCCATTGTCTTTTCTTCCACATAATTTTTCATCCACTTTGTTTTTTAAGTGTAGGCAGTTAAAAATAACATTTATTAATTTCTCTAAGATTTTCAAAGCCCTATAAGTACATTACCTCATCTGATCCTTATAATACCCTGTGAGATAGAGTTTTTGTTTCTGCTTTGTTTTATTTTGTTTGGTCTCATTCTATTATTTCATAGGCATGACACCTGGTGTGGAAAGTCCCTCCACAAATGCAATCAACTATATGTTTCCAATTTACAGTCTTAAAGACTTACCCAGGAACTTCAAGAAGTTAAGTGACTTATCCATCATTAGACAGTTTAGTGTTGAGTTTTAATTAGATAAGGGATTTGATCTCGTTTTTTTCTGACTAAATCAACATTCAACCCACCACATCACCCTGAATATTATTATATACATCTTATATTTTATATACATATTATATCCTTTTTTGTAATTGAGGAAACAGGCTCAGAGAGGTTACATAGACTCACAAAGCCAACAGCTCTCAAATCCAGTGGTTCTGTGATATGTTGGAGGTGAGCGCCAAACCAGGTTTTTCTGATTCTAAATCCATTGCCTTCCCCACAGTGCCCCTCAGATTAGGCAGACCACACCCAATGAAAGCATTTGATAAAAATCTTCTTAAAATGTGGTCCATCAGACTGGACACAATGCCCCAGATAGAGTCAGTCTGGTAACCAAGGGAAGTTGATAACTTCTTTTGAACCTGGATTCCATGGGCCTTAGAGCAGTGAAAAGAACTCAGAGGATCTGGGTTTGGACCCTGATTCTTTCATGGCCTTTCTCTTGTCTTTATTATCTCTTCTCTCTTTCAGAATCTCCACTTCCTTCCCCAATACGACTGCTGTGCATAAATTGGTATTGGAAAAATCAGAATGATTGAGTCCTATCATAATAAACATTGATATTAGTGTATTCATAGTTCTTCCTTGTGAATGGCCCCAAAGTAAAAACATGCATTACAGTAAATACAATGAATGTGAAATATATTTTAATTTTTGTTTAAAAATGGTATTTCTTTAACATTTGCATGTTTTCTGGTCTCCTCCTCCACCTTTAAAATGTCAGATATAATGTATCAAGTATTTATATTTCAGATAATATTTAAGATACAATGGGAAAAGCTCTTTATATCCTGGTGTTGCATTTACCTCTGGTCTATGTGTCAGAAATGACTGAAAATCAATAGCCTTCTAGAGTGCTTGGTCTCCCTGCTTCCAGGATCTCTCTCCACTCCACTCCATCTTTCCCAAAGATACCAAAGGCACAGTTCTAAGACACAAGCCCTGGCCACATCCCTCCTTTATATAGAAGGTACACTGTCTCATTCTTGCCTCTAGGATAAATCCAAATGACTCACTTTGGTATGTAAAGCTCTTTATGATCTGGTCCCAGATGACTCTTCCAGGCTTAGAACATATTACTTCAAATACTCAACAAACTCTAGCCAAAGGGTCCCTCATGCTGGTCTTCCTACACAGTCATCCATTTCCAAACTCCATGCCTTTGCCCAGGCTGCCTCATATGCCTTGAATGCCCTTCCTCTTCACCCAATTTCTTAGAATCCCTACCATCCTTCAAAGTTCAGCTCAAGCCCCATGTCTTGCATGAGACCATTTATATTCACATAGCTTCTAATGCCTTCCCACTCCCAAAAAAACTGTGTATGGTGCATGCTTACATGTCAATAGATTGTCTTTCCTGATAGAGGTTAAGCTCCTTGAAAGGAGGGATTTTTTTTTTGCATAGTACCATGTACACCATAGGTGATTAATAAATGCTTGCTGATGGATCCATTGATAGAAGACAGCCCAGACCCTCTTTGTGAAGTCTTCTGTCACTCTCCCCAACCATCTGCCAGCTGAATGGGGTTCTCTCCATCAACAAATTTGTTTCTTAGAGAAACTTATTAGAATCTCCCCTTCACCTACACCCAACCCACCCATGTAGTAATATCTTCATTTACAATCCCTAAGGGTGCCCTGGTGTAAAAGTCCCATAGCTGGTGTTGGAGTCAGGACAATCTGGGTTCAAGTTCTACAAAGACTGACTGTGTGACCATGGACTCATCCTCTTAGTATTTCAGGCAACTCAAAGACTATAACTTTGGGAGACAGCACCAATCTGCACTGATACAGGGAGTTTCCTCACCTGAGATTTCCCAATGTTAATGAAAGCCCCTATTCCTTTTTATATTCACAAAATCTCCTCCATTAGACAGTAAGCTCCTCGAGGGCAGGGACATTCTGGTTTTCATCTTTTTTATCCCAAGTGCCCAGGCCAGGACCTTACACATAATAGGAAGGTAACAAATGATGATTGACAATTTTTACTGAAGAAACCACAGAGGAGGGGGCTCAGGTTCTCTGACTTAGTTGAGGAATAGTGTCCTAGTAGATGCAGTGATTATTTTGCTCAGCCCCTGGGAGGCCCCTGTTGTTCCAAGAATCTTTATCTGATCCTACCTCTTCATAGCTTCCCCCCTCCCAACTCACTTAGCATTTATTTCCTATTCTCCACTCTCAAAGTAGCCGCAGCAGATCAGTCCCACCACCCAATCAATCCCACCACCGTACAATCATCTCCTCTATCCATTCCACACTGCTGCCAGGGTCCTTCACCTTCTTGCTGTATGTGATCTTGTCACTCTACTTACAAATTGTCACTGATTCTCCATTGCTTACCAAATAAAATAGTTGGTCTTAGGGAAGCTAGGTGGCACAGTGAATAGAGTGCTGGCCCTGGAGTCAGGAGGACCTGAGTTCAAATCTAGCCTCAAACACTTAACAGAAAAAAACTAGCCATGTGACCTTGGACAAGTCACTTAACTCCAATTGCCCTCCAAAAAGCAAAAACAAAAACAAAAAACAAAACAAACAAACAAAAAAGGCTGGTCTTGATTCTGTAGAGTTGCTTGATTCAAGCAACTCTACAATGTGGCTTCACCTTCCATGGTTTGGACCTATCCCATTCTAATTGCTTTCACGAGGACAGAGATTCTTCAGTCTGTATTCATGAATTTAAATGTACTCAATATAATTGGAATCCTTTGGAATCTGAAGGTTTTTATTTTATACACTTAAAAGCTTAGGCAAAGAAAGGACCATGTGCTCCACCAGATTGCCGAAAGGGTCCACAGCCAAAAATCCTCCCTAAAAACCCAAAACACTATTCTAGATAAATTAGACAGGTCTTCATCTCCATTCTCATCTTGCCTTCCTTTCTTGCCTCCATGTTTTATCACCTGAATCCCCAAGCTGATACATCAAGTTCTCTCTACCTCTCCCTATTTCTATACATTGACATCCCTTCCTT
The DNA here is from genome assembly GCA_028646575.1 of Pseudocheirus occidentalis. NCBI lineage: Eukaryota > Metazoa > Chordata > Mammalia > Diprotodontia > Pseudocheiridae > Pseudocheirus > Pseudocheirus occidentalis. The sequence goes on along the minus strand of CM053596.1, from coordinate 11,804,646 downwards.
CCTTCAAGTCCTAATTTGGAGACCACCTAGGTGAGGGAGCTTTATCTCATGTGAACAGTTAAGCTTGCTCTCTTTTGCTTTCATTTTTTCACAGAACTTTGTCTAAATCTCTTCCCTGCTCTTATCACATTCTATCATTTGTGACTGATCATATTCCTCTTGAGGGCAGAGGCTGGGATATTTTCATTTCTTCCCCCTCTGCACATTGTACAGGACCTTGCATTATGAGGTGCATAAGAAATGTTTATTGAATAGAATTGTTAAATTTTGTTGTTGTAGACAAGCTTTTACTGGTCTCAGAATAACTGAGGATTCCTTCCCTGAGTGAAAGCTTCATCTGTTCCAAGACAATCCCCTTCCATACAAAGCAAATGAGAAACTCTGTCCAAAGAGAAACTGTTATGCCAGAATGAGTCCTCACTGGCCCCAAGAAGCAGCCCTGTCAGTACCAGATGGAATTCCCTCACCTGTCCGAAGGGAAGCTGCACTTCTGTCACAGGTTTCCATCGGTCCTAGAGGACCCTTATGCATGCCAAGTAGAAGAAAGAACCTTCATGAGGCCCTAGAAGAAAGCTCATCAATGTCAAAGGCATCTTTATCCATCTCAAGAGGAATGGAGACCTTCATCTGTCACAGGGGGAAATGTCCTTGGTATTAGTAGTTGTTCCATTCATGGACTGTATAGCCCCCAGACAAAATATTTATTGTTTCCAGGACAAATCTCCATTGGCCTTCCCTGGACCCCAGAGGAAAACCTCAACTATCCTAGGACAAATCCTCTTCATTCTTAGATAAGAAGAAGCCTCATCAGCCCCAAGGATTGGGGAGTCTGTTCTCATCCCCTTTCCTAGGGCATCTCTGCCAAGGAATACTTCCTACTCCTCCTTTGACCAAGGCAGAGGTTGGTGATGACAAGATAAGAGGTGGAACATGGTCATGAAATGATCCACTTGGTCAGATGCCTTCCTGTTTCAGATGAACCTTAGTACTGTAAGTAAGGAGCTGAAAGGCACCTCAGAGGCTGTCAAGATGCACCTGTGCACTTACAGAAGAGGAAATGGGTGCATCTGGGGGATGAAGGGACCAAGGTCACAATGGGATTGAGTGGTGGAGATAGCATTTGACCAGGTCCTCAGACTCCTGAACAAATGGTCTTTGCTGCCACCATGTCCCTCAGCCTTTACCAAAGTTACACAAGAAATGACTTTTAAAAAACCCTTCTCTGACTCTTCCCACTAAACCAAAATGACTTCTTCATCAGGACCTCTAGGGAGGGGGAGGTAGAAGGGAGTAGAAAGGGAGAGTCTATGGACCTTTCCTGGGAATAATATAAATAGCTCAGACTCATGTAACTTTAAAGTTTTCAAAATGTTTTATGTACATGATATCATTTGAACTTGACAGCCATAATGTGATACAAGTCTTGTTATTAGCCTTATTTTACAGAGGGGGAAACTGAGGCACAGAGCAGTTAAGTTGGAACCCAGGACTCCTTGATTCCAAGTCCAGACTCTACCTGTTATTCCACATGGCAAGCACAGAGATCAATGGAGACCCCAAGCCCAGGCTGGAGAGTTTGGGGAGGGACAAAGCAATGATGGGCTGAGGGACCCACAGAGGGAGGAGGTTCAGAGAGGAAGAGTGAAAGTTCCATAGGTGCTCAGGTAGGGAGTGAGGGGAAAAGGCTGGAAAGGGCCTGGGAGACAAACAGAGAAAATGGAATCTGGGAAATGGACAGGAGGCTCAAGGGATGGAGAGGAAATAAGGAAGAGCTAAACAGGAAAAAGGGCTGATGAGGAGAGGCTGGGAGAGACTGGGAGGGGAGGCAGAAAAGTGGAGGGTGCGCTGGGAAACCAGACAAGAAGGAGAATGTCCCTTGGGCCCCCAGTGTAGACATAGATCCTCCTACCCTTTCCTGGTTCCTCCCTTCCAGGTGGTGTCCAACAGGAGACCTTCCAGCTCTCCCAGAGACAAAGACAAAAGGTCAAGAACTTCTTTAATCTCAATCTCTGAATGGACTAAAAGCTGGGGAAGTATATGCGAATATCTGGGTCCCTGTAGGGGTCAAATCCTTGGGTCTTGAGGGGACAAAGCTGAGTGTCTAGATCAGCGGTTCTCAACCTGTGGGTTGCGACCCCTTTGGGGGTTGAAAGACCCTTTCACAGGGGTCACAGGGGTCGCCCAAGACCATCAGAAAACACATATTTCTGACATTCAGAAATATGTGTTTTCTGATGGTCTTAGGAACTGAGACACGGCTCCTCTATCCATCTCCATGTGGGTCCACCCACATGCTGATACCCCAACATACGAGTATTAAAGGGTCGCAACATTAGGAAGGTTGAGAACCACTGGTCTAGATGATGGGTGTCTTTGAGCTATATAGAGGAGGGGATGTTCAGATCCCTGAGAAAACAGGGAGTAAGGGTTGGGAAATTGAGGGGCTTGGGCTCCCAGCTCTCTGAACATCAGATCGACATGCCAGAGTCCCCTTAAATCAGTTGTTTTTGATGGTGTCTCTGATCCATTTGTTGAATGGGTAGAGGTTAGTGTAGACCCCAGGCCTGTTGGGCTTTCCACAGGGAACATCGCCCCAGGAAACCAGACCCTGAAGCGTTCCATTGCAGACCACAGGGCCCCCTGAGTCACCCTGGGAAGAAAGAACAAAGAAAAGAAAGAAGAGATGAATGGAGAGGGACAGAGCAAGGTGAGGAAGATGAGGAGAGTTAGGGATAGCCACAAACAGAGACATAGAGAGAAAGGGAGCCGAGACAGAGAGAAGTAGTGAGAGGGGGGACAGAAAGAAAGACACAAGCAGAGATGGAGAGATGCCTTCAGAACACCCACTCCAGCCCTCCCCTCCCCTGTGCCTGTCTCCTTTCGGTCTTTCCCTCCCTTGCCCCCTCCCCCTTTCTGGCTGCTCTTTGCCTCCATTCCACCATCGTTCAGTCTTTTCCTGTCTCTTCCTTCCTCTCCTCCCTCCTTGGGTGAGGCATTCAAGGCTTACCTGACAAGAGTCCTTGCCATCCTCATCTCCAGCACAGAACATGCTAGAATTGATCTCCCCAGGGTAGGCCTTCTGGCAGGCCTCCTGCGATAGGATCTTGATGTCGAGACACTGTAGGACCTGGGGATAATGGACTGGGAAACCCAGTGGTGGGGTCAGAGACTCAGGATGGGATAGCCTCACCAACAAGTTCATAGCCCACAGAGCTGGAAGGAATTCTAGGGGCCAAGATCAAGTCCAACAAAGCCCTTCTTTTGGGGGTGGGTGGAAAAAATGAGGAAACAGGCCCAAGGGGATTAAGATTCCTGCCAAAGAACACACAGGGAATTAGTAGCAGAAGAAGATTTTGAACCCAGATTCTATGACTCCAAATTCAGGATGCTATCCAGTTAGCTATGGAAACAGACACAGACCAGACTGAGGAAAGGAAAACACACAGACAGAAACAGAGAGGGTCCAGGACTTACCTTGAGGGCTGCTGGTGGTTCCCCAGCCTGAGACGAGGCACTGGGCCCCAGCAACTGGGGCCTGAGTAGAGATGTTGATGGGTTTGATGCCTTTTGTGCTTAAGACCCTTTGGTTCAATTTAATTAGCATGAGATCATTAGAGTGAGCTGGTCGGGTATAGTTGGGGTGGGGGAAGGACTGGATGCCACGGAAAATCTTCTGGCCCACCTCAAAACCATGGAGACGATACCGGCCCAGGATAACGGTATAGGAACTGGAGAAGATGGAGGACAGGTCACTCCTGCACCCTCCCTCCAGGCCCATCCTCACTGCCAGTCTCATAGAGGCCCATGGGGATTACATACAATTTAGCACAGGAGATCATCTCCATGTCTATAAAATGATGGTGGTGAACTATTGGACTTCTAAGAATCTTCTAGGCTCTATACCCTACCCAGTGACTGTGTTCTGTCTAGGGGGAGATGTCCCAGAGACAGCTGGGAAACTGGGCCACATTGGAGGGCCAGGGCACCCGGTGACCTTGGAATCTGAAAGAGCTGAGCTCAAACCCACCTCACACATAGACTTGCTCATCAATTTGAGACTAAATTTTTGCCTCCACACTTGCTACATGGTGAGAGGTGTGTCATAATCTTTATGAGCCTCAGTTTCCCCATATGGAAAATGATACTGAAGATACCTGAATGCCCACTTCCAAAGACTGTCAGGCTAACATGAGGGGGACCCAGGAAGGGAAGGGAATAAGCATTTGTATAGGACCTTCTACCAGATATTTTGACAATAGTATCTCATTGGATTCTGTCAACAACCCTGGCAGGTTCTGATTTTAGATTATCCCCATTTGAGACTTGAGGACATTGAAATGTCGGAGGGGAGGAGACTTGCTCAGCGTCACATGAGCAATGCTTGAGGTTGGATTCGAACTAAGGTCTTCCATCCTACAGTGATCACCATGCTAGTGATTTGATAACAGAATCCTCTAGCCTAGCTTTATAAACAAGATCTCATCTCAAATTCACAGCCCTGGCATGTGGGTGTTTATAGATGGGGCACATGGGCAGCTAACAGAAGGGACCTGGCCAAAGTCATGCAGCTAATAAGTGTCTGGGGTAGGATTTGAACCCCACTCTTCAGGACTCCAAGACCAGCGCTCTATCCACTAATCCATAGTACCCCTGAGTTATTATCTAGTGTCAGGGACAGAATTTGAACCCAAATTTTGCTGACTCCAGGTTCACTACTCTCACTTTCCCTTTATCTCCATCCTTTCTCCTTCCCTCCCCTTTCCCATCCTTGTCCCAGCTCCTCCCCTCTCATCCCCGCCCCCATCTCTCCTGCTTCCCTCTTCACTTACGGTTTTTGGCAATGAGCAGCAGTGAGCACCCACTGGGGATGAATGAGCACTGCCCCACAAAAGAGGCTTTCTGGTTGCAGAAACAAAGCTGCCTGCCACGGTTGGGTTCGGGGGTCACAGTCTCTGCCATTTAATATGCGACTCTCAGTACCTCGATCGTTCCCATCCTGGCCTTCCTCCACCTGACGGCTACTCCCAGCCTGCTGGCGGCTCCCATACTCCTGGCAGGCCCGGTTCTCCAGGTGCGCCCCACTCTTCGGGCCTGGGGGTGGGATGAGAGTCATGGGATGGAGAGGGTCAGAGCTCAGGGTGGGGCCAGGCTCAAGAAATGGGCCTCGAAGTAGAAGATTTAGTATGGGCAGACAGGTTGAGAGGGAGGCAGGAAACAGTTCTTGGGCAGCTGGCCCACTGAGTAATGGCTCTAAATGAGGAGTCTGCCTCCTCTCCCCAGCTCCCCCTCATTTATTCCAGCTCACTTCTCTCCTCCACTGCTAACGTCCTTGAAAACCTCTGTGCTCACCAGAAGCCTTTTAATCTGGCTCCTTCCCATCGCTGCCATTCTACTCAAGATGGCAAAGGCCACCTTCAATGTCAGGCTTCTCCCTCGTTTGCTCTGATTCTTCTGCAGCTACTAACACAGTGGCCCACCCTCTCCTCCCCTTTTCCTCAGAGACGCTGAGCCCTCTTGGTCCTCTGACTGCTCTCTAGGTTCTCCTATTCAGGAAACTTCCAAGGCCCATCTCACCAACACTTTCCCGGGAATCTTTCCTTGTTTCCCCTCCCTGTCCTCCTCGTCCTCCTCGTCCTCCTTCTTCTTCTTTTCTCTCTCTCTCTCTCTCTCTCTCTCTCTCTCTCTCTCTCTCTCTCTGTGTCTTTCTGTGTGTCTGGGTGTCTCTTTGTCTCTCCCTCCCTCTCTCTGTCTGTACCTGTCTGTGTGTCTGTCTCTCTCTGTGTCTGTCTTTCTGTCTCTCTCTGTCTGTGTCTGTCTTTCTGTCTCTGTCTCCTCTGTGTCTGTCTCTCTCTCCTTCTGTCTCCCTCTCTACATCTCTCTCTCTCTCTCTCTCTCTCTCTCTCTGTCTCCTCTGTGTCCATCTCTGTCTGTCTGTCTGTCTGTCTCTCTCCTGTCTGTCTCTGTCTCTGTCTCTGCCCTGTTTCTCTCTCCATCTCTGTCTCCTCTGTGTCTGTATCTGGTCTCTGTCTCTCTTCCTCTCTCTCCCTCATCCCTTTCTATGTCCTGTATATCCACACTCTCCTCCCTCCCCTCTCCCCCCACTATACACAGACACATATTCACACAGCTCCAGTCTCACACACCTTACCTGTCAGATCGGGGTCTCCCATGACCAGAACTGATATCAGGAATGCCAGGATCCAGTCCCAATGGGAAGGCATTCGAGGCATGGTTGCTGCACCTGGGAGTTGGGGATAGGAGGTGGTAGAAGGTTCAGCCTCCAAGGCCCTCTCAAATATTTTTGAATTCCTCAAAACAGTCCAAGGAGACGGAGGGTGAAGGTTAGTATTGTTGTTCCTGTTTTACAGATGGGAAAATTGAGGCTCAAGTGAAGTGAGAGCCAAGAACACATTTACAGAGAAGTGTTGGAAAGGCTCCAAAGCAAACTACTGTCTTCATCGGGTCATAGATCTGGAATTGGAAGGAAACACAGAGATTATCTAGTCCAACATCCTCACTTGGTGGATGAGGAAACAGAGTCCCAAGACCACTAAGTGACTTGACTGAAGTCATATGGGCAGTAATTGGCAAGTCAAAATTTGAATGGCCAAATTATGATTCTGGACCCAAGCTTTCCCCCTGTATCCTGAGCCTTGACCAGAACCTTTGTCTCCCTACTTTCTCATGCCTTCCCCCACCCCTCTCTGGGCAGACATCCAGGGGATAGTTTCACAAAGGAGGTCTGGGCTTCAGTTGTTGAGGGGAGGCCCAACATGAGGCAGAGATGGGGAGTCACAAATACAAGCAGAAAAAGGTAAATTCAAGAAGGCCACCAAGATCCAAAGAAAGGCAAAGTCGAGAAATAACAGAGCCAGCGGAGAGATTTTTTTAAATGGGTGGAGACCCCTAGAAAGATTGGGATAGGGAGTTGCAGATACAGCCAGGAGAATGATAACGCAACCGGCCACAGAGACCAGGAGAGAAAGAGACGGCATCACAGAGATCGCCAGAGGAGGGATACCAGAGATTGCTGCAGACACCCGAGGAGAAGCAGAGATAAAGGAGAAGGGCAGAGAGTCTGTCAGAGACAGAGAAAGAGAGGGTCACTCAGCCAGAACAAGGCATAGAGACCCACACATCCAGACCAGAACGAAAGAGCCGAATGGAGTGGTAGAGATAGAGAAATAAGGGCGCAGAGACACTCAGAGCTTACAGAACCAGAGACAAGTGGAGAAGGCGAAGGAAATGAGATGCGGGAGGCGTTTGGGGCCATCCCACCAGGGCAACGCCAGGGACAGTAAGAGATAACTTTAAAAGATAACTCAAAGCCCCAGCGCATCCTCGCGAAAGGTACCTGCAGGTGGCCTTCGGGGCGGCAGCGGGGCAGCTATAGGCCTGCGAGCTCGGCCAGACTCCCCAGCGGCCTTCGTCCTTCGGGTTCGCCGCCTCCCCAGCTTATAAGTGGCTCGCCCCACCGCCCCCTGTCTCCTGCCCCCGATCGCATTCCGAACAGGAGGGTGAGGCGCCTAGGGCAGGAGCTAGGCTTAGGGTTAACGTGGCTGCTCTCCGCCCTCGCCCCCGCCAGGTTTCCGGCTGCCACCCGAGGTCCAGAGGCTGCAGGGCCGGAAAGCATCCCAACAGGGTCAGCCAAGGACTAAACCCTGCTCCTGACAGCTGTCCGGGGCTCGGCTCCTCTCTCTACCTCGGGCTCTCTCTGTCTCCCATAACAGTGTTTCTGGAACTGTTCGTCCGTCCTTCCTTCAGGTCTACTCCCTGCCTCTCCTGTCTCGAGCCACTATGTTTCTGAGTCTGCTCCTCCGCATCTCTGACCCCAGGCATATGTCTCTGGGTCACCGTGACTTTGGGTCTCTAGGCCTTTCTGTCTCCCTGTATTTGGGATTGTGTCTTCCGATCTGTTTGTCTCCATGATTTGGTCTCCCTTTCCTAGCCTGATGGTTACTGGGAAACTGCATTGCTCTGCAGACTCCTTCTCGGGCATTGCCTCCAATTCTGTGGAAGCTGGAGGGGGGAGGGGGGATGTGAATTGGGTGTGTTTGGGGAGGGGGGAGGTACAAAGACCCTGGAGAAGGGAGGGAGGCAGAGGAACAGTAGCAGCAGGGAGCGAGGAGCCGTTCAAGTATGGGAACTTGGCGGGTAACCAACTGAAAGGGAGGGAGCAGGGAGTAGGAGGGGAGGGACCCCACCCTGATGGGGAAAGAGGCTCATTCTGGAGGCTGGGGGCAGGGAAGGGAAGGGAAAAGAAGGGAGGGTCACAGGAAGGGACTGGGCCCTTTAGGAAGCCTCACTCCCCCAATGCCACCGCCCCAACCCTGAGGCGCTGTCTGTGTATGATTCTGTGATGCTCTTCTCCCAGCCACTGTCTTGGTGTCTGTCTCTCCCACTCTTTTCCCTTTCTCCTTCGTTTTTCTGTCTTTCTCTGTTCCTTTATCTCCCCTCTTCCTAATCCTACTTTCCCCTTTTTTATTCTTCTCTCACTTCTTACCTCTCTAAGTTCCTTTCTTTGTCTCTGTTTCTGTCTGCCTTTGTCTCTCTTCTGTCTCTGTGCCTGTCGGTCTCTTTTCCTCTCAGTCTGTCTCTGTGTGCAAGACTTGCTGTCTCTCCCTCTCTATCTCTCTCCGTATCTCTGTCTCTGTGTCTTTGTCTCTCTCTGTCTCTGTCTCTCTCCTCCATACCTGTTTCTTTCTCCATATTTCTCTTTCTTCCTAGGAATGTGCCTGTCTTGATTTATCCCCACTTCTGTCAGTCTCACCCTCACCTCTCATGCTGACTCCTCCCTTTGTTAAGGTCTCTCTCCTTCTCCCTTTACCTCTCCACTACCCCTCCTTCCCCCACCGATTTTATCTGTCTGTGTCTCTCTTGCTCATTGTCAGTAGGTTTATCTAGCTTTGTTTCTCCATTTCTGCCAAGCCTGTCTCCTTCTGGTCTTTGCATTCTTTGACACTATATTGTAGCTCTGACTCATCTTGCTCCCTTCTCCACCTCCTCTCCAGGCTGAAGTTAAAACACACAACTACCTTTCTCTTCCCCCTCCCCCAAATCCTTCCAGATCTTCCCTGATTTTAGGGAGACAAGAGCACCAAGGCAGAGGCCAAGCCAAGCCTCCCGATTCTCAATCCTCTTTCCACATAGCTTTTCCCTGGGATTCAGAGCAAGCAGAGGTCCCCATGGACTGAGGTGATCAGAGAAGGTTCCAGGAGGAAGTGGGACTTCATCAGGAGCTTGGAGGACAAGTAAGAATTAAGACAGGAAGGTCCTGGAATTGGCAAGAAGGGGGGTAGCATGATTTGAAGAAGGACTATAGGACTATAGAGGAATATAGGATTTAGAACTGGAATTTTAGAGATTCTAAAATACAGGGCTTCTACATAGAGAGATCCCAAGGTCTGTGACAAATTGGGAAAAAAACGTCTTTATTTTCACAAAACCTCCAACTGAAATTTAGCTTTTTATTCTCTTTTTCCAATTGCAAATGTAGATAACAAACCATTATTTTGAGAAGGGTTCATTGCTTCAGCAGATTGCTAAAGCTGTCCATCTGTCTCACATGCACACACATATACATATACACACAAACTCACTCATATGCACACACATACACACTCATAAACACACACTCACTCACAGCTTAAGAACTCCTTTTCTGATATGACCTTCTAATTTTAGAAAGGGAGAGAATGACCCCAAATAGGATATTGAGGTTGATGAAGGAATCAGATTAGTTTGGACAGAAAAGACATCCAATTCAGTTTATTGATTATGTTTGTTTTCAGTGCACAGCTTGTGGTAGGAGAGAAAAAAAAAAAGGCTCATGAGGACACGGAACCAGCCAGCAGGTTCAGAGGTCAGAAGCCACAGGTAGAGGTCAGTTGGCTTGAATTGTTCTCTGGATCCAGTTACAGTATCGGCACACATCAGTGTAGACTCCTGGCTTCTGGGTGGAGCCACAGGGAACCTCCCCCCAGGACACTAAACCACGAAGACGTCCCCGACACACCAGGGGTCCCCCAGAATCACCCTGTAGGGAAAAGGAGCGGGAGTAAAAGACCCAGATACCGACAGATACAGAGAGGAATGGAAAACAGGCAGGAACACAGAGGTACCAAGACAGACTAATGTGGAGGAGGAGGCAAAGAAGGAGAGACATAAAGACAGAGGGATCGGTAGACTTGGAGACAGGAGGAAACACGCTCATGGATCAGACTTGGTAGCTACTAGATTCAGAGACCCCCCTCCTGCCCTCGTCCTGCCCGCCTCTTCATTTCTAATCCCACTCTTCATAAGAGTCTCTCCCTAATCGACCTTCCTCGCCCTGCTTTTGCTAGAGACTGCCCTCCAAACTTACCTTCTATGTGTAATATATTATATTCTGTCACATTAAATTATATTGTGTTGTATTGTTACATGATATTGTGTTGTGTTATGTTGTTATGTTTGTTGTGTTGTGTTATGTCATGTTGTGTTGTGTTGTGTTATGTTATGTTATGTTATTAGGTGGTATAGTGGATAGAGCACTGGGCCTGGAGTCAGGAAGATTCATCTTCCTGGGTTTAAATCAGACCTCAGACACTTACTACTGTGTGATCCTGGGCAAGTCACTTAACCCTATTTGCCTCAGTTTCCTCATCCATCAAATGAGTTGGAGAAGGAAATGAGCAACCAGTCTAGTATCTCTGCCAAGAAAACCCCAGCTGAAGGCATGAAGAATCAGACACAATTGAAAAATGACTTAATAACACATTGCATCGCATCAGTTCTATTTTGTCGTGTGTCTTGTGTGTGCATGGTTGTTGGCCTGTTATCTCTTCCTGTCGAATGTGGGCTCCTTAAGGGCTGGGGTCTTCTCTTTGTCTTTCCTTGTATCCCTAGCCCTTAGCTTAGTGTCTAACCCAGAGTAAATGATCAATAAATGCTTGTTGACTGACTGATTACTTAAATCACTGTTGTACTCTTGGGCTGTTGGTGTCACGTTTTCCAAGTGCCTTTTGTCTATCTCTCTGGGTCTCTACTCGTCATTTTTCTGCATACCTCCAGTTTTCTGTCTCTGGATATCTCCTTGTTTATTTGACTCTGAGCCTAACCTTACCCAACTTACCTGGCAAGAGTCTGTTCCACTCTTCTGTTCTCCTGCACACACCATGTTGGCCGTAATCTGGTTGGGATAGGCCTGCTGGCAGATCTTGTGAGGCACCAAGTGGATGGAGGCACATTGGAGTGTGTCTGGGTAATGACCTGGGGAAAAGCGGGAGAAGGAGAGACAAGTATACCAGGGACTGGGGTCATTCAATAAAGGTCTAGACGCTGCTAATGCAGTTACTTTGCTCAACCATATTCTAGAAAAAGCTCGCCTCTTCCACTATAGATCCTTCCCATCAGAGGTCCTTCCAATGAATGCTTATCTTATCATTCTTCGCTCTGAATTTCATCCCTTCCTTTCTAGCTCCTTCTAATCATTGATCCCTTCTAGTCCTGGTCCTCCCCACCTTTGGTCCCTCCCATTGTTGGCCTTTCCGTCTATCAGTCTCTCTCCCCATTGGTCTCCATCATGGTGTATCTCTCCCACCAAACTGTCACATTGCTTGTTCATCCCCATTCATTCTCATTCTCCATCCCCCTTACCCAAGACTGATGACACTCTTGGTGCCCCCCAGCCCAAGTGGTTCCCCTATCAGTGATGTCTCCCACCATTTATCACCACTTATCAGTGGTTCCTCCAATGGACATTGGCCCTTCCCACCGTTTGACCCTCCATTTGGCTGTCTCTGCCATCACACTCACCCTGTGCATCTGTCTTGCCCCAGCCAGAGATGAAGCAGGATGAGGTGGAATTATCCATGCAGTCTGATTCCCAAGGAAGAGTCAGAGGCTGGATTTGGGGAGACAGAGTCATGGCCCGAGATAGCTTCAACAGCATGATGTCATTATCATGTCGAACTCTATTATAGTGTGGATGTGGGATAGCCTGGGAGACTAGGCTCAGCTGCTGACTTTGCTCCCACTGCCGAATGTTGTTCTTGCCCAGGAGGACCTGTAGTCTCCTGAAGGAGAAATCCTGGTCTTTCCTTAGGTCCTCTGACCTTGACTGAGGTCCCATTCCTTCCCTGGGTCACTACAATGATCCCTTGATTCCACGTCACACAAAGTATTTTTCTGGAAGAGAATGGGACTGGACATGAATGTACCAGTCTTCTACTCTTCCTTTCATGCCAAATTCATGGAGATAGGGAAGTACCTCCTAGGGGCTAACCACAATCTCTCCCATCCATAGGTCCAGTGACTTACGGTTTTTGACAGTGAGCAGCAGTGAGAACCCACTGGGGGTGTATGAGGACTCCACCACACAGCAAGTGATTGGAATAGAAGAGGGCAACCTGGTAGGGGCGTTCTCCTTCTCTACAGGCATAGTCTTTGGATCCCACAATCTTGTCCCTTGCCTCAGCCCAGGCTGGGAGGAAAGAAATACTAGTGTAAGGCAACTCCCAAAGGCAAGCTCATCCTCTCTCTGACATCCATATGAACGCATCTTCATCCTAATCTTTCCCACAACCTGTTCCTTCTAACCCTCATACTCTTCTGTATTTATATCCCCACTCACATCCTCACTCTAATCCCATGACCATTCACATCTCTACTCAAATTTCATCCCACCCTTCCCTATCTCCAATCCCACTTCTATCCCCAGGCCCATCTTTGTGTTCATGTTCATCCTTTTCCTCATCGCTATTGCCAGTCCCACATGCGTCCATCTCCAGCCCTACCTCCAGCCCCATCCCCAATCCCACCCCTACCACAAGCCCCATCTCCATCCCTATCCTGGTCTCCAAACCTGCCGTCACCAGTATCAAGGCAAATATCAGTAGTTCCATGACCATTCCTGGGAAAGGGGAAATAATTTGATTGGTTCCTGAACTAGGCCCCACCCCTTTCTAACCCCAACCGGAATGGGGATGCTTACTCATCCCTGATGACCTTTGTCATACTTTCTCTTTGATAAATCATCATATCTTGACTTTGACCTCATCCCTCTTCCCTCATTTTCACTTGACTCATCAATTCACTCCTCCAATCTTAAGATGTCTTAAGAGCCAAGACTTCTGGTTTCTTGTACAGTCTTAGAATCATAGATCCTTACAATGAGAAAGGACCCCAGAGCATCTGGTCCAATCTTTACCTGACACAGAATCCCCACCGCATCCCCTCCAAATGGTTGTCCAGCCTCCTCTTGAATGACACAGAACCATTTGTCTGACCTCAGATAAATCCCTGCCTTGCTCTGGACCTCAGTATGCTCCTCTATAGAATTATCAAGGCGGGAAAGGAAGAAGACTAAATCACCTGACCATGCTGGGTCTCAGTTTCTCTTTCTGCATTTTGTTTTTTGAAGAGGTTTTTTTTTTTCTTAGAGAATCTCTCAGGTCTCTTCATAGCTTATTAACCAGAGTTTCTCCATCTCCTTCCCTGTTGTCCTCTCTTATCCCCTTGGCTTTTCAGGGCTCAAAAGATAGGAGAGAAGGTTCTCATCTTACCTGTTGAGTGAAATCCAGCTGGAATCCTGGAGAGAGACATGCAGAGAGAGGAGAAAGAAAAAGACAGAGAGAGTGAGACCCAGATGCAGAGCCGGAGGCAGCAAGAGGAAGAGCAGAAGAAATTAGAGGGAAAGACAAGAGACAAACATGCATAGAGAATCCCAGAGATTAAGAGACAAAGACTGATCCCCACCAGGGAGGAATGGGTGATCCTGGGGCTGTCTGTCTTTCTCAGAAACCCATCTTCACATCAGCTCTTCCAGCTCCTTGCCTTTTAACCCCTGCCTGGCTGGGGGCCCCAGGCCCTGTTCTCTCTCCACCCCGTTCCTGCCCCCGCCCACACCTCCCCCAAACATTCTTCCACACACCAGAAGCCCTGCCCTTCGTTACCCTTTGACCTCAGACTGCTAGGTTCGGCTGGGGTGAAGTTAGAACATCTGTGCACATTAGCACCTTGAAGACACAGAGGAAGGAGTTCTCTGAAAGAGAACATCAGCTGGGTGGTGGATGGGGGGAGGGAAGATGGTGGATGCTCACATCTTCATAGTAGAGGAAATAGATGCCCAAGCTTGTAGGTCCCTAGCACTAGAGATGGAAGGGAGATAAGCGACCATATAATGCACCCCCCATGTTTTACTGACAAAGAAACCAAGAATCAGGGGCAGTAAGGGCTAGAGGAGAGATCAGAGTGCGTGTGCATGTGTGTGTGTGTGTGTGTGTGTGTGTGTGTGTGTGAGAGAGAGAGAGAGAGAGAGAGAGAGAGAGAGAGAGAGGAAGGGAGAGAGAGACAGAGATAGAGAGACAGAAAGAGACAGAGACAGACAGAGAGACAGTGGGGGAGAATGTGTGTGTATGTGTCTGTGTATATGTGTGTGTGTGTGTGAGTGTGTGTGTTTGTGGTGGACTAAGGCAGAATTCACAGTCCTTGATGGAACAGGGCACTGGCCAGTTGTGCATGACTGGTCTCTGAGGGGGTGGAGACAGGGATCTTGACACCTGGGTTCAATGGGTTTGAGCTGACTCACCCTCCTGCTGGTAAGTCCCTCCATGGACACCCACAAAGTCAGTAACTGTGTTAGTGTGTGTCACAGGGAGGGGCCCTCCCCCAGCCTGGGGACAGGGTGGGGGGCCAGGGGAGCAGGAAGGGAAGGATGGGGAAAGGAGGCAGCCAGGCCAAGAACAATAGCCATGTGTTGGGACCTGACTGATCAGACAGTTCCCTACCAGCCTGTGACTCTCTAACTTCATTTCCACCTCCAGCAGGCTCTGTGGGAGTCCCTTCCAGGGTCTCTGGCCCTTCACAGCTGTGTCTCTGTCCAGGACTCACCAGTAGCCTCCTAAGTTCATTCTGTGTGTTACCAATGTTGCATGTGTCATAGGTCTGTTATCTCTTGGCCTTCCTCTCTCTCTCTTTCCCTGTAACTAAGCCATGCCCTTCTGGGCAGTTTGGGGCTCCAGTCAAACTAGATCATTTGTATGTTGGGAGATCCATAGATCATCTGAAAATAGCAATAATGCTGCTCATTAAAGTGTTAAAAGAAAGAGCTTTTACCTAAAGCTGCACCAGCAAGATGGCTAGAACTGTTTTTGCCTTACCCCTCATGAAGCTAGGTGGTGCATGGATTCAACTCCTGAGTTCGAATTTGACCTCAGACCCTTATTAGGTGTGTGACTCTGGGCAAGTCACTTTACCCTGTTTGTCTAAGTTTCCTTATCTGTAAAATGAGCTGGAGAAGGAAATGGAAAACCACTCCAGATCTCTGCTAAGAAAACTCCAAATGGGGTCACAAAGAGTTGGACATGACTAAACAACAAAGAATAAAACACAAACCAAAAAACTAAAACAAGAAAAATAAAGAATATAAAAATATATACTTTAATCTTCATTCAGACTCCATCAGTTCTTTCTTTGGAGGTGTATAGATGTTTTCTTCCTAAGTGCTCCTAATTACCAAAGCCAGGAGCCTTTCCTTGGTCTTCATTTTTCTCAGCCCACCAGCAGCATTTGACATTGTTGATCGTCCTCTCCTCCATATTCTCTTCTTTCTGTGTTTTTTGTGATGTTGCACCCTACCAATCTTCCTCCAACCTATCTAATCACTTCTTGTTAGTGTTCTTTATTGAATCACCATTCCTATCCTACCCCCTAACTGGAGATATACCCCAAAGCTTTATCTTGGCACTACCACTACCATTTCTTCTTCTTCTTCTTCTTCTTCTTCTTCTTCTTCTTCTTCTTCTTCTTCTTCTTCTTCTTCTTCCCCCTTTCTCTCTCTCTCTCTCTTTTTCTCTCTCCCTCTCTCTCCCTCTCTC
Organism: Pseudocheirus occidentalis; assembly: GCA_028646575.1. Classification (NCBI taxonomy): domain Eukaryota; kingdom Metazoa; phylum Chordata; class Mammalia; order Diprotodontia; family Pseudocheiridae; genus Pseudocheirus; species Pseudocheirus occidentalis. The sequence goes on along the minus strand of CM053596.1, from coordinate 11,788,789 downwards.
CCTCTCTTCCTCTCCCTCTCCTCTCCTGATGACTTCATCAGCTTTCACAAGATAAATTATCATTTATTATGCAGAAGACTCAGGGATTTCTACATTCAGCCCTAGTCTTTCTTCCAAACTCCAATCCTACATCATGAGTTGCTTATAGGACATTTCAAAACTGTAGGCATCTCCAACTCAATATGTTCAAAATGGACCCCATCTTTTCACCTAAACCTATCCCTTTGTCTCCCGTGGGGACCATCATCCCTGGCAATTTCTGACCTTCACAACCTTGTTGTCATCTTCAGTTGCCCACTCATCCTTATCCACTCCACATACCTAATGAAACAACAAGCTCTGTCTACTCTGCCTTTATAATATCTTTCCACTGCTTCCCCCTCTCTAAGCTCACATAGCCCCTCTCCTTGTTCAAGGTTTCATTGCCTCTCTCCTGAATTATTTCCAGGATTGCCTAAGTGATTTGCCTTCCTGAAACTTCTCCCCCATAAATCCATGCTACACATGACTGCTAAAGTGATTTTAACACATACATCCTATCTTGCTACTCCTCCTATTAAAAAAGAACTCCACTGTCTCCCATCTTCTTTTGGGGTCCAACATAAACTTTTCTTTTTGGAATTTAAAGTCCTTCACAATCAGACTCCAACTTTATCTTTCCAGCCTTATTATACAGAGTCTCCCTTCTCACTGTCTATAATCTGACCAAATTGTTGTTCTCAGGCTCCATACACATGATGTGCTGTCTTCCATCTCCTTGCTTTGCACAAACTATTCTCTCTTTTCACCTCTGCCTATCTCTAATTTCCTCAACATTCTGTTCAAAAGTTACTCCCTTCATGAGACCTTTCTTGATGCCTCCAGGTGATTTCTCCCTCAAAGAAAAAATTCTTTATTTACAGATATTGTACATTATGGATATTATACTGTTCGTCAATATTTATTTATGGACTTATTGTCTCCCCTAATAGAATGTAAGTTCTTTTCAATCAGGATCTCTTTCATTTTTGTCTTTGAATCTCTAGCACTTAGCCCAGTGCACTTGAAATTTGCTGATTAATTGATGGATTGAATCCTTTGTCACACACCCTCAACAAATTCACCCAACTCCCACCAACTCAGGCAGGTTGGATCTACAAAGGACAAATTAAATGACTACTTTGGGTAACCCTGAGGACATAGGGATAGTTTTTTAAAACTATCATGAGCTCCCATTCAGTCTGCTCCTCGTTGATTATCAATTAACCAACCAGAGTTAATTAACTCTTGGAAATTGTTATTTACTAAGGTTATATAGCAAGAACAGTTGTTGAAAAAAAAACACTCCTCCCCCCAATAAGAAAACCAATAATAATAGGGGAACAATCTCTCTTTTCCAACATAAGTCCAAATGTAGATAGCTCACATGGCCAAGAGATCCATTTACAACTGCATAGAGATGATTGGAAGCCATGATGGAAGATGATGGAAGAAAGGACATGATGATTGGAATTCTTTTCTTCCTGAGTGAAGGAGATTCTGATGAAGTTCCCTTTAGAAGTAACTCTGTTCTGGCCTCCAAGTTGCAACCACACCAATATCTTTGCCAAGAAAACTCCCACCCAGTACTGGCCTTCTGTGGTTTTCTTGGCAAGGCTATTAGAGTGGTTTGTCATTTACTTCTCCAGAGGTAAATGGAGGTTCATTAATTTTCCCAAAGTCACACAACCAGTGAGTGTCTGAGCCTGAATTTGAATCCAGGTCTTCCTGTCTCAAGGTTTGGCACTCTATCCACTGAGCCATCTAACTGCAAAGTCTTGTGATATCTAAGGGACATCCAGTTAGTGGTGCCCCAAAAGCAGTTGAATGTCAGACTAAAGGTTGAAAGAGAGCTTACCATTGGAGAATCATTTGCGTAGAGATGATATATGAACCCATGAAAGTTGATGAGATCACCAAGTGAGATAACATAGAAGGAGAAGAGAAGTGTTAAAGGGAAATCTCATAGGGGACAGCCATGGTTAGTGGGTATGATAAGGATGAAGACTAAGCAAAAGAAAATGAGAGGGATCAATCAGACAGATGAGAGGAGAACTAGGAGAGAGAAGTGTCATGAAAATGTCTAGGGGAGAGAAAAATGTAGGAGAGGAGAGTGATAGATTACGGCAAAGGCTTCAGAGGGATCCAGAAGGATGAGGAAGGAGAGAAGACCCTTAAATCAGGCCATTAAGAGATCTGTGGTAAATTTGGAGAGAGCCATTTCAGTTGAATGATGAAGTCAGAAGCCTCAAGACAACAAGCATAACACCTTACTACATAGAAGGCCCTATGCTCGCCAATGGCCATACAAAGAACTTTTTTTATTAAATTATAAAATTCTCACCCTCAAAGAGCTTATGGTTGACTTGAAAGTAAGGGATATGACTGGTATATATGGCAACACAGTGTTGCAAGGTAGAATGTAAGCAGTAGAAAGTAGAACTAAAGTGTTAAATGATTACATTTATGGGGCAAGGAAGGAGGAGGCTATCATGAAATTCTTCCTGGGTGAGGTGGCATATGAGTTGGACCTGGAAGGAAGGGAGGAACATTAACAAGTGGCAATGGAACAGCAAATCTAATGCAAGCATTGGGGATGGAGGAAGGCAGAGAAGGGGCATAAGCAAAAGCATGGATAGGAAAGAGGGCAATATGAGAAAGCATAGCTTGGTTGGGGGAAATATAGGGGAATTATAATGGCAGCTAGCTGATGCAGCAGATAGAGAACTTGACCTAGAGTCAGGAAGACACAAGTTCAAATACAGCCTTCAACCCTAGCTGCTTGACCTTGAGCAAGTCACTTCACTCTGTTTGCCTCAGTTTCCTTATCTGTAAAATGAGCTGGAGAAGGAAGTGACAAACCACTCCAGTATCTTTGCCAAGAAAATCCCAAATGGGGCTATGGGGAATTGGAAACAACTGAATGGCAACAAGGGAAATGTGGCTGGAAATAAGAGGAGTTTGGGAGGATGTTGGGGGAATGTGGAGATGTGTAAGAAATAGAGAAGGGATTCCAGGAGAAGCACCCCAATCCTGCTCCAGTGCCTTCTTTTGGCCTGGAAGTGACCCTAGTCTCCCAAGAGCTGTACAAATCCCTGCTTTCTAAAGGCTGGACTCGTTAAGCAGAGAGACTCATTAACAAGTGTCTGTCCATCTGAAGAAGAATTCTTGAAGCAAGGAGACAAAGAAAATGTCCTTAAGTTTTGTGTAGCCTTCTGCCCAAGTGACAGTGTCAGCATGGCAGAATGGGGTCAGGGAGTGCTAAGGATTGCATGGTTTTTAGAGTCTCTATAAACTTCCCACTGATTGTTGACACTTTTCCAGATGTGAGATTTCTGTCCAGTAACAAATGGTATTGAAGAAGGTGAACTATGACAATCTTGACGTTCTTGCTATAAATGAAACCAAAAGAAACAAGAAATTCATGCCTAAAAGAAAGATGATTCATCAGGGAGAGGGGGAAAATTAATTGGAATTGACTTTATTGTATATCCAGAAACAACAAGAAATATTACTTCTTGAGGTATTTGATCATCATGTATTGCAATATTCATGATAAGCATCAGCAGCCACACACACACACACACACACACACACACACACACTCATGCAAGGGAAAATAGCTGCTGAAGCAGCCAAGTACTGCAGCGGACAGAGCATTAGGCCTGGAGGCAAGAAGGCCTGAGATCAAATCCAGCTTCAAATACTCGCTAACTGTGGCTTTGAGTAAGTCATTTAATTTCTGTCTGCCTCAGGTTTTTTTTTTTTACTCTGCAGAAATGGGCATAGTCATAACATCTGCCTCCCAGGGTTGTTGTGAAGATGAAACGAGATCATTGTAAAGCCCTAAACACATGGTAAGAACTATTTAAATGTTAGCTGGTGTGTGTGTGTGCATGCATGTGTATGTGCGTGCATGTGTGTGCACGTGTGCATGTGTGCATGTGTGGGGGTGTGTGTGTACTAAATCTGTATATTGACCAAGTTCCCCAAAGCAATCAATATCTCTTTCTTCCTTCTCTTCAGTTGTCTTGAACAAGCACTGCAGATGGACGGTGAATGGGGCTCAGAATTGAAAAGGAGAAAGAGAGAGCTGGGGGTTGTATTTGGGAAATTGGGCAACACTTTCAGTGACCTGCATCATCTCCTTCTTCCTCTCGTTCTCCCTCTTTCTCTCCCTCCCTCCCTCTCCCTGCTCCCCCATCTCTTCTCTCTTTTCTCTCTCTGTCTCTCTCTGTCTCTCCCTCCCTCCTTCCCTCCTTTTCTTTCTCTCCCTCCCTCTCTCTTCCTCTGTCTCTCTTTCCCCCCTCTCTCTCTCCCTCTCCCTCTCATTGAAATTATGAGCTACACCAGATTGAGCTACACCAGATAGCTAACAAAAATTTTGCATGGTACATAATTTAAATGATGCATGAACGAGAAAAAAAAGTGGATCATTCCCATAATGTGAGACAACAGATGGGCAACTTGCAGATGTGAACATTTGAGGTGGATTCTCCAAATTTGTGCATTCTGTGTTTCTTTTGACTTATTTCAGTTCTGCTTTGCTCAAAGAGCACAGCACCCTCTCTGATGTGGGCACACCATACTGAGCAGTCCTGTGCCAGTGTCTCCCATATCACACAATCAATTCCAAAGTTTTTCTTCCTTCCTCCCTTCCTCCCTTCCTCCCTTCTTTCCTTCCTCCCTTCCTTCCTCCCTTCCTCCCTCCCTTCCTTCCTTCCTTTCCTTCCTCCCTTCCTTCCTTCCTTCCTTTCCTTCCTTCCTTTCCTTCCTTCCTTCCTTCCCTTTCCTTCCTTCCTTCCTTCCTTC
>CM053596.1:11714742-11783459 GCA_028646575.1 Pseudocheirus occidentalis | reverse complement strand
AGGTTCTCCTCCAGTCCTCAGGGATGAACAGCTCCCAGGTCCTTGTCCAGTCCTCAAGGCAATCCCTGGCACACACTGAAGTTCACCGGATTCAGCACACCTCAAACCCTTCAGGATTTCTCTTGCCTGGAACTCAAGGATCAGCCAGGCCACCAACAAACAAAGTCCCATCCTGTTCATATCTTCAGTCAGCTTCACTGAGGAACCAAATCCAAAATCTGTCTGTTTCTATAAAATTCTCCTGCTTATAAACACTGGCCTTCTCCCAAGTCAACAGGGGAGTGTCTCAGCCAATAGAATTCTTACACATCAACAGGGGAATTCACACCTTCCAGACAAGGCTCACACCTTCCATACAGAGCTCACACCTTCCAGACAGAGCTCATACCTTCCATACTTAGCCCTAACTATCCAACAAATTGATTACCATTACATTGGTATACTCATGATATCAAGAGGAAATGAGGAAAGCCCTTAATGATATGGTTGAATTCTCTGTGGCAAAGTTATAGGATCATAGATTGTGGGCTGGAGGCACTTTAGAAGTCATCAAATACAATACCCTCATTTTACAGATGAGGAAACTGAGGCAGAAAGGGGTGAAGTGACATGTCCACAGTAAGTGTCTGATGTGGGATTTGAACTTAGCTCTTCTAGACTCCAAGTCTAACATCTATTTCAATTCACTATAGATGAGACTTAGATAGTATGAGCAGGCATGGATGGGTTGTGAGTTCTATTATTGGAAAGAATACCCACATTTGTGAGATCATGGATCTGATGGTATATTTTGGTAATCTCTTGGTGATACTATATTCCTGGGAATCAAATCCCGCTACAACCTCAGAAGCTCCAGAATTTCAGTTTACACAAAGGGCAATAGAAACATCACAAGTATAATCAAGCTCAGGACACATTGTCACCAGTGACTTGCATGGGAGAAGTGTAATAAAAGTTTAATAAAAGTCAGTGGGGACAGATGTGACCCGAAAACCAGGTGGGTCAGTCATGGAGTGAGTGAAAGTGAAGGATAAGTGATGTACAGGCTTCATGTGACACAATCCATCTATGAACTATCCAAGAACCAGAGGAAGGTCTAGGGACATTGGGTGAACCTTCTGTGAAGAAGTGCTGAAAGCTGTGGATGTGATAGCATCCCATAAATTGGGAAGAAGGAGTGAGCTGCCCTGGGGGAATGAGGACCCTAGATGATAAGGAGACAGGCCCTACCCCTAATCCCAACCCTATCTCTGAATCCAAACCTAACCCCAGTGATCAGAACATTGAAATGGAAGAGGAAAAGTAGAATCGGGAGGGGACTGGAAAACATGCCATTTAGGGGACCTGATGATCATCTTCTAACACATGAAGGGTTGGTTAAGTGGAAAAGGTTAGGTTTGTCCAGATGGCATCTAATGATTGGTCACTCTGTATCCTGGTTCGATATCTCTCCTCAGCTCTGAGGTACCATGGCTTCCTTCAAGGCTTGCCTCCAATCCTGCCCCTCACCTGCTAATGCATTCCTCTCTGGGGTTACCTTTCATCTCTTCTGAATTTCTTAGTTATATACCCAGTAATTCATATGTGGTCTCCACCTTTAGAATGTAGCACTTGATAGCAGGGAATGTTTTTACCCTTTCCTCCCTCCCTCGATTGCTTTCTTCCTTCCTTCCTTCCTTCCTTCCTTCCTTCCTTCCTTCCTTCCTTCCTTCCTTCCTTCCTTCCTTCCTTCGGGTTAGGGTTAGGGTTAGGGCTGGTGCTCAATTCATTGTGCCACCTAGCCACGCCTACCCTTTTCTTTCTGTCCTCAGTGTTTAGCCCAGTGCCTGGTGCATTTTTGCTGTTATTCAATAATTCAGCTGTGTGTGACTCTTTGTGGTCTGATCTCCACTCTCCCTCAAAGTCTAGCCAAGCTTATGCTTGTTGTCTCCACGACACTGGCCATCCATCTCATCCTCTCACAGCCAAATTCAAACTTAAATTGAAGAAAGTGGGGAAAACCATCAGGCCTGGACCCCAGCAAGCACTTCATGCATTCTTCTTGACTTCCTGATTGATTGATTGATTGATTGACTGATTGATTGATTGATTGACCATTCTTGATTCAGGTCAGTTATCAAGGTTTTCACCCTTTGGTTCTTTCCTTACACGTGAGGAACAATTTGCAGAGGGAGCAGGGGGTGACAGGAGATCTGTGAGGTGAAATAGTTTGGTTTAATATAGGCTGAACTCTAGAGGGGCCGTAATTGGAGGCTGGATGACCAGCAGGTAGAAATTCTAGATCAAGCCTTGAATAGCTTCCCTGTAGGGATACCCTTAGAAGTTCCTGCTCATTCTTTATTCCAAATGTTTCTGCCTGTGTCTTGTTTGTATATACTTGTCTGCATCTTGTCTTTCTCATTAGACTGTGAACTCCCTGAGGGCAGGAACTATCTTTCCCTTTGGATTCCCAGGGCTTAGTAAAAGCATGTAATAGGACTTAATATGTGTTTTTTTACTTCCTGACTAACTTTCTCACAATTAGAGATGCCCCAAGTAGAATGAGCTGCCTTGTTGGATAACGAGCTTCTATCCTAGGAGATGTTCCAGCAGGAGACTGGCTGGCTACCTCTTGGGGATGAAAAGAAGGCTCCTATTGGTGGGTGGGTTGAATGGGGTGCTGTGATGGATGAGAAGCTCTGATTTCTGCGGAATTCTGGTTGTGAGTGCATGACTCACTGACCTTGAGCTCTGGCCCCATGGCTTCATCCTTGCTCCAGGCTCTGGGGTGGACTGGAGTGGCCTGTAGTAGAAAAATCTCTTAACCCGGGACGCGGAACAAAAGCGCCAGCCTCATAAACGCTCATTATGGCTGGTCCACCCTGCCCCCCTCCTGCTGAGGCGTCACCACCCATAAACTGGGCCCTTACCATTGTCTTCCTACCCACTCCTCTAAATCTGGGTGGGGCTCAGGAACTTATAAAGTTGGGCATCCCAGGACCTGCCTCCCCCTTCCTGAGCAGACAGAGCCCAAGCCTGAGCTACCTGCCCCAGACTGCTCACGCCCTCAGATCAGGTGAGGCCCAGAAAGCAGATGGGTAGAGCCTAGGGAAATAGTGGGGAGAAGGTACCAAAGGAGCCCAGTGTAGGGAGAACTATGGGTGCCCAGGTCCTGAGCCAAAGAATGGAAGACAGACAGTTCTGAGAGGGTTAGATTAATTCTTAGAGGCATTCCTGGAGAAGGAGAGCTGGAACTGTTGGGCAATAGAGATGTGGCTTGAAGGAAAAGAGGGAAGGGTGGAGGGTGTCTGTGCTACAGATTTTGACTACTGAGACACTTGCCTTACAGACTTAGAAGGAATGAGGCCTTGAGGGGCAGTGTAGTTCAGTGGAGAAAGCCACTGAAACTTGGCTTGGTCAGACCCTTCCTACCTCTAAAGTCACATTTCCCTCCTCTGTTGAAAGAGAAGCTTGGAATGGATGATTTACAAGGGCTCTTCCAGCTCTGATGCTCTATGGTTTTAGTTTCAGTGAAGTCTCTAGAGCTACAAATGGGTGGCTCAAGGCTAAGGGGGGAAGGGGATGAACTGAGTATTGGAGAAGATTGTGGGAGGGGCAGGAGGGCAGGGGGAGGGGCAAAGAGGAAGGGCCAATTCCTCTTCAGTCCACTCCCCAGCATTCCATTTCTCATTCCTTACTCAGAGTCAAGGTCAAGGGCCTCATCCAAGGCCCTGACCCACCATGCATCGGCTCCTCACCTTTTTCTGCCTCCTGACAGTCACAGGTGAGAAGAGGGCCTGGATCGTGTTTGTGGCTGAGTCTGTGACCTTGAGCCACACCCTCATATGTGTACAAGTGTGCCTGTGTATGTGTGATTGTGGCTGTGGTTGCAGGTCCAGTTCCATGACTGTGCTGGTTACCGAGTCCATAATTAGGCACAGCCACAGTTACAAAGATGCTTGTGACCTTGCATGTCCAAATGTGTGGTCATGTCTTTGTGACCTTACATGTTCACTGGGTCATGGGAGAGACAGAGATGATAGACAGATATAGATAGATGGATGGATTAATGAGAGATAAATAATGGATTTGGAGAGATGGATGGGTAAAGAGATAAATAAACATGTGGGTAGATAGATGATAGAGATAGGATGGGTAAATGGATAGATAGATACATAGACAGACAGACAGACAGACAGACAGACAGACAGACAGACAGATAGATAGATAGATAGATAGATAGATAGATAGATAGATAGATAGATAAATAATTTATTAAGTATCTATTTCATGCCAGGAACCATGGATGCAAAGAAAAGTAAAACCGGTCTGTGTCCTACAAAAGCTTATATCCTAGTTGGGAAAGACCACACATAAAGGAGAGCTTGGGAGGGCAGGGGGAGTGTGGGGAGGCCTGGACCCTGCATGGTAAGTCAGGATCTTCTTTCAGAGCTGAGGAGCCCAGGGGTGTTCAACCTTCCATGGGGAGGAGGTAGAAGTGATGGTCTGAGTAGAGAAGGTAGAGCCTGAAGCTGACCAGGAAGTCACAAGAGACCTCCTAGATTTCATGCTTCAAGGAACCCCAGAATTCATCCTGTCCAACTTGCTCATTATTTAGATGAGAAAAGGAAAGCCCAGAGTTGAAGTGACTTTTCTGGGGTCACACAGGTGGTAAGAGGCAGACCTGGGAGTTGAGCTCAGGTCTTCTGACTCCAAATCCAACTGTCATCCCATCACCCCACCCTGCTTCTTATACATTCATACCCACAACCATGTGTGTATATACATATCTGTGATTTTGGCATAATCACGTTGGTGGTCTGCTATGAACTCTATGGTTTCATACGTTCCCATCAGCAGCCCTGCCTATGTATCCCATCCTCTGTGTTCCTGCTTGTTGCTTGTGGCTGGGGTGTGTGTAAAGGGGGCATCTAGATGGTTAGAAGACCTCCGGCGACAGGAAGTTCACCCCCAGAGAGGCAGTTTGCTCCATTGTACGCCTTCTGTTGTCAGGAAGTTTTTCCTTGCATGCTGCTGAAATTTACCTCTCTGCAGCCCGCCTCTCCCTCCCCCTCGCTCCGGTTCACCCTATCTGGGGCAAAGCAAAACACATAACCCCCCCCCCAACACACTCTGCCTCCCTCCTGCTCTTAATCTCTCCCCTCCCTCCTTCTTTACTGTGGGTATGTTAGTGCCTTCGATGACCTCACTTGCAGTTTGCTCACAAACTAGGTCATATTTGAAACAGGAGGGTTGTAAACAGTCTTTACAATTCGGGCCCTCTCCGCCCTCGAATTCCTCCCAGCCCTGAGAGAGAGGATGGCTCCCATCCTTCATAGATTCCCTGGCCCAGAGTGACCTTAGACATCCTGAGCATTGACACTGGAAGCTGCCTTCTGTCCGGTCCAGCTGTACTCTTTATGTGGAGAGGCAGTGGAGTGGCTGGGCCAGGCAATGCCTAAGCTTAAATCCCACTTCTGACACCGCCTTGCTGTGCCACCATAAGAAAACCACCCCACCTTCTCTGGGCCTCACGGGCAACTCTAAAAGCCTGAGCTAGGAGCTACATAGATAGACCATGAGGCTTGTCAGTGGAAGGACTTTGTTCATACACCAACAAAATCATGGGTCCTTGATATTTTGATGTGTTTGCCTATGGCCAAGCTCATATGTTTCTGACTGCAGAATACATGTCCATGTTTGTGTGCCCATGACCTTTTGTGTCATCCCTTTCATATATATATATATATATTCGTGTAAATGTAAGTGTGTATACTTGTATACATGCATACACTCATGTTCCATGTCTACAGTCTTTGCTATGCATGTATATACACATTTCATGACCATAAACTTTAACATATGTGTATATACACATATATGTTTCATGTCCCTAGTCTATCACACACACAAACACACATAGATATAAATGCTTCACGTCTATAGCCTTTCCTATATATATTGTGTATTCATGTGACATTTCATTCTATGTTTCTGTTCATTGTCCAGGGAGCAGAGTCTTAGATTTGGAGTCAGGAGGCTTCTTTTCTAGGGTGGGCTTCTGTTCTATCTGTGTGATCTTGTGCAAGCTTCATTTCTTTCTCTGAGCCTCAGTTTCCCTCTTTGTCAAAATGAAGGGATTGAACTCACCATCCCCAAGGTTTCTCCTACTTGTCACTTCTTATGTTCTATGGTCTGTGACCTTCCTTAACTCCGACATCCCATATTCTAAAACTCACCCAGCCATTACATTTCATGATCTAAGGTCCTCTCGCCTTTGATTTTCCATGTTCTAAGACCTCTCACAGCTCTGATATTCTGTAGCAGGGCCTCTCATTTTTGAGATCCTACATCCCTTCTAACTTTAATAATCTCTTCTCAGGGTCCTTACGGCTCTAACATCTTGTAGATTGGCTTCTATGATTCCTTTCAGTTACAACATGGAATGTGTGCCCATTCATGGCCTTTTACTTACACATATGTTCATGTGTGTGGCATGTGTATGTCTGTGTCTGCCCTTATCAATGTATTGATAGTGTTATCCCATGATAATACCCTATGGGGGGGCATGTGCCCTCATGTGGCCCTGTAGGGGCTCAAATGTGGCCTTTTGACTGAGTCCAAGTTTTCCAGAACAAGTTCTTTTATGAAAGGAGATTTGTTCTGTGAAGTTTGGACTCTGTCAAAGGGCTGCACTTGAGGATCTAGAGGGTCACATGTGGCCTCAAGGCCACAGGTTCCCCACCTCTGTACGTAGAACTGGAAGAGACCTCAGAGGGAATCCAGTTCAGGCCTTTCATAGGAAACTGAGGGTCAGAGAGGTGACTAGACTTCTTGGATGAGCCCTTTTGACTGTCTAATAGTGTCTGCTTTTTCATGACAACTTCCTTGACTTTGAGTTTCTCTGACCTCCAATGATACTGTCCCTATGTGTCTTTGAGTGGCTATACCACATCTATATTTGCGTAGGTTGAGAGTCAAGTATGATCTTATGTATGCTACAAACATGACATACCTGCCATGTGTGTACAGGCTTGTGGGAGTTTGTACAAGACCTTGAACATTCTAGGGCTGTGCACATCCCTGTCCCTGTGTAAGGGTCCTCCCCATTGGAGGCTGTTGCCTTTTCTTCCTTCCCTCTCCATCAACTTTCTTATTTATTGATTAATTTATCTACCTATTAATTTATTCATTCATGCATTTATCTATTTATTTTTACAATAAACTGGTCCCAATATTGGAGAGCAGAATAAAAAGAGGAACCCTGGGAATTAGTCAGGATGGAAATCATTTGGCTCTGAGGGATGGGATTGGAAGGTATTAGTCTGGAAACCTGGAGAGATCTTCATTATAAAATGGGGTAACAGACTTTCGGGAGGAAGCAGTGATTTCAGATCCCCTGTCTTGGGTCCTAGCAAGCAAAAGGGAGAGAGGTGGCAGAAATTGGATAGGGAGCTGTTAGGAAGTGGAGGGTTGTTCTCTTTAGAAATCAGGACCCCCTTTAAAAAGAAATATGATTGACAAGACCTCTGGGGAATTCCTGGGAGAGATGCAGGAAACTGTGCTTCAGATCCCAGGATGCGAGCGTCCAGAAGCCACATTCCCTGGGCCTCTTTTGGCCTGTGTGTTCCTGCCCTGTGGCTGGGATGTGTCATTCTCCTCACTGACCTCAGACCTTCCCTTCCCAAGCATCACAGGACAGTGACAAGGTCCTAGGTGGGGAGGAGTGTCACCCCCACTCCCAGCCATGGCAGGTGGCGCTCTTCGAAGGCAGTCGTTTCAACTGTGGGGCTTCCCTCATCTCCAACCAGTGGCTGCTTACTGCTGCCCACTGCATCACCGGGTAGGGATGTGGGGGTCTGGCCTCTAGTGGGTGGGGAGGGGGCAGACACCAAGTGATCTGGAGGATTGGGTCCCTGAGTGGATAGGGGCTTGGGGCTAGGATGCTAGCCCTGTCTGCCCCTAATTGTCTGTGTCACCATGAGAAAATAAATAACTGCTCTGAGCCTCAGCTTTCCCCATCTGTAAAATGGCATGGTTGGACTAGATTATGTTGAAGACTCTTCCCCTCTCTAATCACCTATGACTTATCTATAGCATGGATACCCGAGTTCCTAAGAGGGACAGGGATAACCAAGATACACAGAACCATGCATGGGATGAGGCGGAGTGGATTTGGGGGAAAAGTTGGGGCGGGGGGAGTAAGATGCTTTGGCCTGGGAAAAGAAGGGCAGTATCCAGGACACCGAGGTTCCTGAGTTGGCGTGCTATGGGGAAAAGCCCTCATGCTGCCTGGGACCTGAGGGGATGGTGGGGATCTAGACCCCCTGGGCCCTTTGAGGACATCTGGGGTCCTGGGGTCCTGCACTCACTGGCCCCTAAGTGGGCCAAGCCTGGGCTTCGAGGCATTGCCCTCAGTTAGCTGCCTGACTTGTCCCGCAGCAATATGCGGGTCCGGCTCGGAGAGCACAACCTCCGCGTGTGGGAAGGCGTGGAGCAGCTGCGCGGAGTGGCGTATGCTTTCCCCCACCCTCGCTACAAGAGTCACGGCCACCATGACGACATCATGCTCCTCCGCCTGACCCGACCCGTGAACCTGTCGGCCAGCGTCCGGCCCGTGACCCTGCCCACCCGCTGCCCCCGTCAAGGGGAGCAGTGCGTGGTCTCGGGCTGGGGCCTGGTGGCCGAATCCAAGGAAGGGAGCCGGAGAGACAGAAGTGACCGAGGTGCGTGGAAAGAGGAAGGACTCGGGAGGCTCAGATGCCTAGGTCACTGAGATGCGCGAGAGCGGGAGAGAGCAAGATAATCGGGGTCTCCAAGGAGCAAAAGGGTTAGGGGTGGGGGAAAGAAGGGCCACAAAATAATGAGAGAATAATGAGGATATGAGGGGCGGGCCTGGGCAGGGAGCTGAAGGGCAGGAGTCGGAGACTCCAAGCTGTGGAAAGACTGGACTGCCAGGTCACCCACGTCCAGAGTGGTGTGGGGACTGGGAGGGCAGATATATGCAGAGGAGGGGATCTAGCCTGTTACAACTGGATTTCAAGGCTTAAGCTGGGGCCTCGGGTTTCCGAGGAAGACTTCTGCAGATGTAGACGAGGGACCAGGACTTCTGAGTCCCTGAAGAGCTTTAGCTCCCCCCAAGAGCCCTGGGACCTGACATATTTTGTATCTGAAAGGATGGGGGTAATGTCTCCTTGTCTGCTTGGAGGTCTTTCCTGGAGAAATGGGAGGGGGTGTCCCAGTTTGGGAGTGGGACCTAGGATCGAAACTTCGGGTCTCTTCCTAGCTGCTACCGCCACCGTGAAGCTCCCAGACACCCTGCACTGTGCTAACATCAGCATCATATCAGCTGCTTCCTGTGACAAGGACTATCGTGGGCAGGTGACAGATACCATGGTGTGCGCAGGTGTTGCCGGAGGAGGCACCGACTCGTGCGAGGTCTGAGCCTTGGAGCACCTGCTCATTCGTGGCCATAGCGGAGCAGTGAAAAATGGGAGCGGTTGGTGATTAGAGAGGGAAATGAGGGTGTGGATGGCAGAGGAGGCTAGGCTTGGCAACAGGAAGGAGATTGGGTTCGGGCTTGAGGATGGGAGAGGCGATGGGAATGAAGATGGGCTGGGGGGAGAGAATGGCTTTGGGGATGGAGTTGGGTTATTGGCTAGGAGTGGGGTGAGGATGCCCATGGAGGACGTTGGGACAGCAGTTCTTTGTTGTCTTCTTTCTGTAGGGTGACTCAGGCGGCCCCCTGGTCTGTGGGGGAATGTTGCAGGGTATTGTGTCATGGGGTGATGTCCCCTGTGACACCACTGCCAAGCCAGGGGTCTACACCAAAGTATGCAAATACTTGGGTTGGATTCGAAATGTGATGAAGAAGTACTGAGCAAGCTGGAAGGATCCCTGCTCATTGGCAACTGCTCCCACTTCCCCTGCGGATGCCTTGGGAGTGCCCCCTGATATCTTCTTCTTATCTGGGACAAGACAGAGACCTGACCCCTTTAATCTCCAGTCCAAAGAACTGGAGACAGACTAAGAAAAATGCTTCACTTTAAGAACCTGGAGCTCTCCCCTGAGATTCTGTCCAAAGTAACCATGTAATCAAGACTATAATTTGAACTAGGTCATGGGGCATTTCTGTGCCTTCACATCAAGTCAACAAATAACAAGGACATGCTATGAACTTACTATGGGCCAAGCAAGCCCTGTGCTCTGATGGAGTGTGGTGTAAGCAGGGATCTGATATAATATATTGAAAGCTAAGTGCCTCTGCCCACCTCAGTGGTCTTCACTGCTCTGCCTTCTGTATCTGTCTGAATCTTTGGCACTCTCCATTGTCCACGTCCCTCATCTGCCTCACTGTCCCTGCAGTCCCCACATCCATTATTCTCTTTGTCTCAGGGACAGGGGCCATGGCTGTACTTCCCTATCACTGTTCCCCCTGTGTTATCAATTGACCTCTGCTCTTTAGGCTGGCTGTCTTTCTCTGGTATCCTCAATTCACCCAGTGAATCGGGGAGGTGCAGTCTGTCAGTTCCAAACCTGAGGCAAGGGGGTCAAGGAGAAGAGGGCTTCCAGGACCTTGGAGCCCTAGCCAGCTGGCAGTAACCTCCCAGACTGTGTGGGAGAAGGGAAAGGGAAATGGATGGAGGAGATGGAGAGGTACCTCAGGGAAAGATTTCCAGGCTCCATCCCTGGCATTCAGGGAACTTGTCCCCAAATTTAATTCCATTGGTCACGCTTCATTTCTTCACATTGCTTCCTCTCTTTGCTCCTCCCTCTGTCCCGATTTCCCTCTTCCTCATCTTTCTGTTCTCCTTGCTCTGTCCCTCTCTCCTTTTACTCTTTCTTCCCTCTGTATCCTTTTCTCTCCTCTTTTTTGGGGATACTTTCAATTCCTTCCTCTTGTTCTCCCTCTTTCCATTCTCCTCATCCTTCCCTTTTCCCTGGACCTCTTTATGGCCTCCCCATCCACTTCCCTTCCTTGTCCCTCTCTTTTTTCTCATTTTCCAGTTTTCCTCTCATCTCCCATCCCTTCCTTTCTTATCCTCTTTTCCTGCTCCTCTCTTCTGTTTCTCTCCCTCCCCATCTTTTCCTCTTCACTTTCCATTCCGTACCTCTCGTCCCCTTTCTCGCCTCTCTTTCTACTCTCTCCTCATCTTCCTTCTCTGTTATTTGCTATGACTCACTTTTCATCATTCTTCTTCATTTATATCACTGTTTCTCATCTCTTGCCTAGCTCTTATCTGACATGACTGGGCTGGCATACCTTACAGGAAGAGGAGAATGGTAAGTCATTCCCAGTGAAGGCTAGCTTCATCTACTCCTTGTTCCAACCAAAGTCTCCTGAATCTCCTTAGTTTGGCTTACACAATCCATGACACCATGCTGCTACATTTGACCTTTCCAGTCAGGTTCAATAGGTCCATTAGGCACCTGACCCTGCCACATTCAGAGCCTGACCTTGGCATCACCTGCTAGGCTTCAGGCTAAGGTAGCATCACCAGCTTCAACAGTATGGACTCCTGGCTTCCTGCTGAGCAGGGGGCTGGAGGATCAGGATAGTTGGGACCCTAAGGAGTAAAGGACTGGGGGATTCAGGATATCTGGGCTCCTAAGGAGTAGGACTGAGCAAGCAGGATGTCTGGGTTCCTGAAGGAACAATTAATGGAGAATCAATGGGGACTCTTGCCATTCAGATGGAGACAGGATCAGAGAGATCAAGGTACATGGATTAACTAAGGAAAGCAGGGAATATGGCATGGGCACTTGGGTTTCTGGGGCGGGGCTGGGGAAGTCCCAGTTTCAGAAGGGTAGGTACTTAAAAGCTAAATACATGACTCCCTTTCAAAAGTAGGAATATTAAGGGTCCAGGTGCCTGAATCACAGAACTGTTGGGGAACTAAGCATGTTCCTGGACCTGACCTTCCCTCCAGAAACCTTCCCCACTGAGCTGATCGTGTGGATTTGGAAATCCTTACCCAAATCTGTGCTGATGCTCACCCCTAGACCATGACCCAATATATGCTGTATGCTAGAACCCAGCTGGGAGCAAGGAGGGATGTCTATTAAATCTTCTCCCAGGCCTAGGAAACTTGGGAGGTAGTGGGTTGAGTATTCCAGGTCAGGATGGTGGGGTGACTTGAAAAAGCATTGTTGAAACTCAGGATAAGAGATCAGTCCCCACTTTTACCACTTCCTTATAGCCAAAGATAAAAATTTCTTCCCTTTGAAATCCAGATTTCTTATTGGTCAAATGAGAAGGTTGAGAAGACTCCATAGGGCGCCATTCAGCTCCAGCATTCTGTAGAGTCCAAGGATCACTCCAGGGACTCCTTCTTTCTGGACAATTTGCTGCCTTTGGCACAATCTGCCCCCTTCCCCCACCCCAGCAAATAAACTCTTAACCAAAGTCAGATATAGATGGGGATTTAGAAATCATTTAATTCCTAACCTTCATTTTTGTGTAGGATAAAATTAGGAGCTACAGTGAAGGTACACACAACACTCTGAACTCTAACCTACCTGGTTGGAAAGAGAAAGGTTCAGAGTGGGAGCTGGGGGCATGTTCCTCTGTCTAGGGTGGTGGCGTCATGGCTGGAGAATCTGGAACCTGAGGCTAGACCTCACCTCTACTGGTACCTCAATGTGTTATGTTCTCTGCATCACCTGGTATTTCAGCTCCCTCCTCTCTGACATGGGGCTTAGAGATCATTTCTAAGATTCCATGGGTTCAAGCATGAAATGAAAGACCTTTTCGTTGGGGTGAGTCAGAGGTAGAGCTGAAGAGCTGGAGATTTAGGCATCTACTCCTTGCTTTGAAGGGCTCCATCTAAGGACTCTGGCAGGATAAGGCTGAGTGTCCTAGCATCTTCTAGGCCAGGAATGGGGAACCTGCAGCCTCAAGGCTACATGTGGCCTTCTAGGTCCTTTGGTGCGATCTTTTGACTGATTCCAAGTTTTATGGAATAAATGCTTTTATTAGGGATTTGTTCTGTGAAGTTTGGATTCAGTCAAAGGCTGAGTTTGAGGACCTAGAGGGCCACATATGGCCCTATGGCCGCAGGTTCCCCACCCCTGTTCTAGTCTAAATTAAGAGGTTCACCCTCACCCCCCCTCCCAGGATGGCTAAAAGGACGAGCCTTTTCACTGCTCTCTCCTAGACTGACCATGAAACGGGAGAAGGGAAAAGGGGAAGGGGAGATCCTGGATCACCAAGATCCTGAAAATCTTCAGATGTTCTCAGAGGGCAGATCACTGTCAGAGATCCCTCCCAATCAGATTGGACCATAGAGACAATGCCTTTTTGACCATTGGTCAGATCTGGCCAATTGTGCTGGAGAACCAGGATTTGATGAAGGCAAGGAGGAGCTGGAGGGAAACTCTCCTGCTCAGCCCAGCCTCTCTCATCTCTCAAGGGTGCCTCAAGTGGCTTCCTATTATGTAATAGTGCCCCCCAAGGCATCATATATTGGGTTAATATTCCCTGTGGGATTCCCCACTGGGAACCTAGCACATTTATGGGGTGTATATGGTAGTGAGACACTTAGTTTGGCTACAAAAGACTATGAAGAACATCTGAGTCTCCTCTTCAGACCTTTCTTTATCCCTCACTTCCTGTTCCTGCTTCCCATAAACTCAGAAAAGATGTATTTGCCACATGTCTGCCTCCTTTCTTTATCCTCAGCCAAATGCCAAACCCAGTCCCAAGTCCAGACTTTTCTCCAGTGCTGTGGTGGGAACACACCTGGATATGGAGAGCTTCCATCAGGGAACCTGGTTTGGATTCCTGCCTTGACCTGGCTTTGGGCAAACCACAGAGATAGAAGTCCATGAAGCTCCAGAGCTAGAAGGCACCTCAGAGGCTGCAGATTGGCTCCTTCATTTGCATAGGAGTAAAGCAAGGCCTGGGGAGGTTGATTGGTTTGCCCAAAGTCACTCAGGTTACAAGTGGGAGAGGTAATATCAGAACCCAGATCTTCTGACCCCAGAGCACATGGAGCTGCTCCATGTGCCCCCTTTGATCTGGTCATTAAAGAAGCCATATCCGTGAATTAGAATCGTTATGGCTCTTTCATGGGGACAGGGGATCCCAGAGCTGACAGAGACTCCTGGGGGTCTCTCCACAGGCCTTATTTCTTCCGGGCTTGGTTAGAGGGTCTCTGAGTTTCTTCCTAGCTCCCCCTCTAAGGACCTGTGACATTCTTTTGAAGTCCCCAATAACCTATGCAGAATTGGAGATAGAGACTGAAAGACAAAGGTAGATATAGGAATATCAATACAGAGGCAGTGATGTGAGATTCCAAGGGAGGGAAGGAGGGAGAAAGGGAAAGGGAGAGTGGAGAGAGGGACTGAGACTAAGAGATAAAGGAAGTAAGGCAGTCACACACGTTTGAATTAGAGATACAGGGAGACCACCCTAGAATGGAAAAAATAGGGGAATGCAAGAGGATGGGGGAGGGAAGAGTGGGAATTGCACACACGCTCACACACACACACACACACACACACACATACACACACACCTACATGGAGCCAATTAGAGTCACAGTCTAGGAGTGGAGGAAAGAGAAAGACAAAGAGACAGAAACAGACACAGAGAGCTAGAGAAAACAGGCAGAGAGAGTTAGACAGGCGGGAAGTGAATTAGAAAGTCTGCGGGGGGAGGAGGGAGGGAGAGAGAAAGTGAGAACAGAGACAGGGAGACAAAAGGACCGAGAGAATGCAGACAGTTAGAAGGGTCCCGAGAGGACCTTGAAACACATCTAGCCCACCACACACACTTTAACAGTAAGGATGCTGGTTTAAGAGGCTGTTCTGACCTGCAGTGGGGCCTGGAACAGCACCTCCTACCCCGCGCCTTATCAGCCCCCATCCCGAACACAGCAGACTGCAAGTTCTCGGACGCGAAGAAGGGTCGGCAGATGCGCACGCTTTATTGCGGAAGCTGGCCACGCTAGTGCAGGGAGGCAGTGGGGAACCGAAGTGCGCTAGGTCTCCACGGGGTGGTGTGTAAGTTGAAAAGTGGTCCTGCGCCGCCCCATCCGCACGTTTTTCATCGCGCTAGTAATGTAGCTTGAGGTGGCTGACTGCAGCTCAGTCGACGTGGCCGACTTCGAGGGCAAGGAAGAAACTCTTAAGGTATAATGGTGGTTGTAGAGGCAGACGCTGCCTAGAACCCGGAGGGTGGAGACGCAGCGGGTCGGGCTCCCGGAGAGCGGGAAAGGGGAGGCGGGGGAGCGGAGGAGATTAGAGAGAAGGCCGACGGGGCCCGTTTGGTGAGAAGGGTGGGCTGGGGGAGAGGCAGTGAAGCCCCTCCCGCGCCCCCCTCCCCCATCGGATCCTATGGCGCTAACTCTTCTTAACCAGTCCTCCTGTCCTTCTCTCCCCTAGTCCTCTCTTCCTCCTGCTTCTGTGTCTCCATCTGTCCTCCCTTTTTCTTTCCTTTTCTCACCTCTGTCGCCCACCTTTCTTCTCCTAACCCTCTGTATCTTTTTTCCAGTTCTCGTCTCCCCTTTCCCTCTCCCGCATTCCCCTTCCTTTCTTGGCGCTCTTTTCCCCTCTCCCTCTCCCTCTCCTCTCCCTTCCTTACCTGACAAGAACTGTATCAAGGCGCTAAGCCAGCACAAATAGTAGGGGACAACGTAGATGACCTTGCCGAGGTCGAGGGTCCAGCATTCATAAGTGAAGAGCAGCATACTGAGGGAAATCAGGACCCCTGGGCTCCGGTAGGGCCAGAGACACAGAGGCCCTGAGAGAGTCAAGAGTATGTTCTTCTTATTGCTACAGTGCATGGTCTCAGGGTAACAGCCAAACAGAAGGCCTCCAGAAACCGAGAGGCAGAGACTGAGGTAACTCGAGGGATCCAAAGGAAGGAGACAGGGAGACAGTCACACAGAGACAGAAAGCTCCGAGCCATACAGGACGGGAGACATTAAAAGATGAAGGGGGGGCGGGGTGGAGAGACAGAGACAGAGACAGAGAAGAACCCTGTGTTGTACGATATATGAAGACTGAGACACAGATAGAGACAGAGACAGAGGTGCCACAAAACAGAAACTGAAGAAAGGGTCTTGCACATGGAGACAGAGAGACCAAGAAAGAGGGATGCCCAGAGGACTGAGACTCATATAAAGTGGAACATGAGACAGAGGGACTGGCAGACAGAAATAGAGGGAGACCTAGCCATTGTAGGGCTGAGACATGCTGTCAATGAGATGGACTCAGAAGAGGCTCAGAAATCCACAGCATGGCCTTGGAACCATTCCTCTTCCCCCCTTCCAAAACTCCTTAATCCATATCTCCTCCCTCAGGTTGGAATCACCTCTTCCCCCCCTAACCCAGTCCCATCTCCTCCCTTCTCCTCAGGCCTGACCCTAGGTCCATCCTACCAGTGGTATAATTGAGAATGCTAAAGACCAAATCACAGGGATTGATTCTTCGGAAGATAGGCCGGAAAGAGAAGGCCATGAAGAAGAGGCAGAAGGTCTCAGTGGCCAGGGCAAGGATCATGAAGCCCATTCCTAGGTGTTTGCTCACTGGAGAGAAGTGATGTTGGTAGAGTCATTGGTCAGTTTCCTCCCAGACCCTTTCTCAGTGTAGGGATAGGGATGAAGATGGGTTTAGATATAGGGAGGATGAAGGTTAGGACTTGTGCATTCTCCCCTCTTCTGTCCTCCCGTATCCCCTCCTGCCTGAGGTTCTCATCCATACCTGTGACCTTGCCTAGGTTTGGGCAGGTGTGATGTTGACAGTTGGTCCAGTAGCCCAGGACTTCATTGTGAGTTGCTGACCTTTTTATGATAGCCAGTCGGCCATCAGCCAAAGAGAGCAGCAGCAGAAACGCTAAAGCACTGCAGGAGAGAGACCAGACCCTCCAGACGAATCGCCTTTCATCCCAGATGGTGGCAGGTATTCGATAAAGAGTTTCTGGGGGGAGGGGGGGCAGGGAACAAAGGATTTGACAAAGGAGATGATATGCGGTTCTGCCCCATTCTTCCGCAACCCCATCCCCTTGCCCTAAGTTCATCCCAACTCGATGCCTGTTCTTTTTCCTCTTTCTGTTCCCTTGTCCAAATCCCACTTTTATCTGTCATCCAAGCTCACCTCTTCTTCACATCTCTTCATCTCATCACCTTCAGTCCTACCCCACATCCCACATCATTCCCATCTCACACTCAGATTTATCCTCATCTTCACTCCTGACTCCAGGAAATGTGTGGGAGGGTCAGGGAAGTACATAACACTTGAGCTGAGCTCTCGGGTACAGTCCCCACTCCGCCCGTTTTCATCCTGCCTTTTATGGGTGTGCCCTTTTTTATATCACCTCTGGACACCGGATACACCCTTCCCTATTGTCAGAGATGAACATTTTCCCCTTTTGTCCAACCTCAACTCAAGTGCTGCTTCTGGAGAGCCTTCCTTGCATCTCTCTTCCCCAAGTGTAAAGGGGATTTTTCCTTCCTCTTATTTTTCCGTAGCCTTTTTCCTGGCTCTCCCTGACACTTAGGTCACTTTCTCATGTGTCAAAGTAATTAGTTTTCTATTTATCTTTGTATTCTCCCATCACCTAGCATAAAGCTCATGCTTGTTAATTTTGGTTGAATTGAATGGAACTTGGCAGGATTTTGAGTATGTCATTGCATCATTTCGTCTGCCCTTATTTTTCAGATGAGAAAATGGAGCACCAGAAAAGTGAAGTGCTTTGCCCAGCATCACAGAAGCAGACAGAGGCCAAATTCTCTGAGTTCACTGTCAGTCTGCTTTTCACCATACTACATTGGGAGGGAATTGAGGGGAATAGGACAGCAAATGGCTAATTGTGGGAATTGAGTGAAACCCACTGACTGCATCTGGTGACTCAGTTCCGAAGTCACTTCAGTTCCCTTTTGATTCCATTATGAGTCTAGTTTAATTTCTGTCCAATGAGAAAACTTCATTCAGTTGTAAGAATTGAAAGAAAGCTTTATTGCATTATCTGAACCCTAGCCCTGTGTGGCTGGGAAGTTGGACCCCCACTACCTGCTACCTAGATAGACCCTTGACTGAGGATATAGATTGGGCTGACCAGAAACCTAATCAGATCCAAAGACATGAAAGTTTTCTCACAATTTTACATCTCAAGCAATTCATACATCTTATCTGAAAACTGGCCCATACCTATCAATCAGTTATTGTTTCTGATGGGGGTGCTGGGGTGCCTTTGTAACATTCAGTTGTAATTTCAGTTTGTAAAATCTCACTTGTATTTGGGGTACCTATGTTTGTAATATCAGCTTGTGCAATTAAGTTATAAATTCATACTTCCCCCAACCTAACTCTGCCTTTCCCCTGAGCGAGCACTCTGCCTAGCTGCAATTAATGAACTGCTTTATCCCTGCTTGGTACAATAACAAGCTATACCTATGAATCCTTCACAAAAGCATTTATAAACAAACCCTTTATTTTAGAGCAGTGGTTTTCAACCTTCCTAATGCAGCCATCCTTTAATACACTTCCTCATGTTGTGGTGACCCCTAACCATAAAATTATTTTTGTTGCTACTTCATAACTGTAATTTTGTTACTGTTATGAATTGTAATGTAAATATCTGATATACAGGTTATATTTTCATTGTTACAAACTGAACATAACCAACAGGTTAAGAGCCACTGGTTTAGAGAAATGTATAGCCCCCTTGTTCTAGTGGCCAGCTGCACCTATGAATCCTTCAATGCAGTATCAGTAAGCTAACTCCTCACCAATTAGGTACATCCTGAATCCCTAATTAGTCTAGCTTCCCAACATCCATCTTGTCAAACAGGACATTGATGGGTAACAGACTGGACACTTCTCAGGCAGCTCTGACCACTGACTGACTTAGTGACATTTCAAGGCAAAAACCACACTTCCTGGTAGCACCCCCCTCACCCGGTGGGTTTTCTCCCAGTGAATTATGGGCAATATGCCTGTACAGTTGATATAAAAAGTGCATGTCCCTTTGAGCACTGACCACTCCTTAACTCCTCCCTAATTCCACCCTTACTCACTTAGCATAATTGATATCTGATTTATGAATTTATCACTTTATAACCACTACCTCAAACTCCTGCAGACTTGTGTGTTTCTGACCTCCCCCTCCCCACCCAGCCTGCTGCAAAGTGTAACAATAAACTTTTACAGTCTTGACGGCCAAGACTGATTGAGTCTGGGAATTCTTTCTCAGACTGAAAGAACTCTCTAAGGATTTCTTAGAAATCTATAAAAAACCTTTCACTCTCTTCATTTCCACTTTCCACGTTTCATTGTTTCCATGTTTGACTGTTTACACACACTTGAGGTGGGCAGTGGGGACATCTCTCTTTCTGATTTCGTGGAATTACATCTGTTCACTCTCCCCCTCCCAATTTGGAAAGTCCCCAATCTTTCCTCCAATTAGAAATCAGATTAGCTAATATTGTATTGTTGTTTTCTTTTAATTAATTGACCTTATTCGATTCATCAGGTTATTTAATTAACTGTTTTTTAGGTATAAGCCTGTCTCCTCCTTATCCAGGGTAGAGCTCTAAGATGAGGAAGGGGTCTAGTCGTGCTTTGCTGAGCAATTGGCATACATTGCTTCAATATTCTCGGGAAGTCAAACCTTTGTTTCTTCGGTCATTTCATCTTTCTCCTGCTACAAGTATCTCTCCAGAAGAGAGAAGCTGACTTAAATCTAAGAGAATGAATGAAATCCGGTGGGCAGTCTGGACAGTATGCTAGGCTAAGGAGTCTGAATTAAATTGGGTAGGTGATATGGAACCAATGAAGGGTCTTGAGCTACAGATGATATGCAGAGATTAAATGGAAAGGTCTAGCTGTGGGAATGAAGGGGAAGTAGGAATCAAGAAATGATTTCAGCTAACCACACGTTTTTCAAGTCCCTACTTTGTTCAAGGCAGTCACTAGAAGCATAAAGATGAAAAAGAACAGACTCCATCCTAGATATTTGGGGGCTAATGTTCTATTAGGTGATTGGGATATATATTGAAAAATAATATGGCACGATGTGGGAAAAGCAGGAACGAAGGAAGCCTGACATTCTACATTAAAGATGAGTTCTATGTTTTAATACAGATGTCTTAATACCTTTATTTTAATCTTCAAAACTGTTTGGTCTGGTTAAAAAAAAGAAAAGAAAAGAAAAGATCATTAAATAGGACTAGGTAAGCATGAATTTTAAGAACATAAACAGAGCAGTTCAGTGTTCCATAAACCCCAAAACACAAACTACTGGGAGAAAGACTCCTTGTATGAGAAAGATTTCTAGGGAAAAATGGGTGAAAAATAGGTTTAGAACAGTATCTCATATCTTATGTCATAGTAAATTCCAAATAGACAAGTCACCTAAATATGAAAGGACATATCAAGGAAGGTTGACAGCTTTTCTTTCACAACTGTGGTTTGGGGGTAGAAAGGGAATTTGTAACTAGATAAGGGAAAGATTATAAAAGACCAGGAGATTATAAAATTCAAACTAAGTAATTGCAGTGATTCAAACTTAAAAGAGCTTTTGAGCAAATGAATTCAATTAAGCTAAGAAGATACTAAAGATTTTACATCAAATGCCTCTGATAAAAAGCCTGACACTCAAAATATATAAGAGTAAGAGCTATTTCCCCATAGGCAAATGGTTAAAGGATATGTACAAAAATTTTACAAGAGATGAAATACAATCTAACAAACCCACGTGAAAGAATACTTCTAATTGCCAATAACATAAATTAAAATAACTGAAACACCACTGCACATTCATCAAGTTAAAAATGACAGTAAGATACGGAAATAATCCATGTTCTAAAGGCTGTGGGAAGCCAGTACACTAACACATTGTTGGTAAAGTAGCAAACTGTTCCAATGATTCTGGAAAGCAATTTGCAATTTTGTTATTGTTGAATAGTTTCACTCATGGCTGACTCATCATGATCCCATTTGGGATTTTCTTGGCAAAGATATTGGACTGGTTTGCCATTTCCTTCTCCAGCTCATTTTACAGATGAGGAAACTGAGGCAAAGAGGGTTAAGTGACTTGCCCAGGGTTACTCAGCTGGCAACTATCTCAGATCAGGAAGATAAGTCTTCCTGACTCCATACCCAGTACTCTATCAACTACACCTGAAATTGTGTTAGAAAGTTACTAAACTACTCATATTTTTTGACTCAACACACTCACTATTGGACAAATGCCCTAAGTCCATGACAGACAGTTTTCATGTCATTACTCTTTGTATTAGGGGGAAAAAAAGATAACAAGTAGTCATCCATCTGTTGGAGAATGGCTAAACAAATAGTTGTGAGTGATTTTTTTTTATTTTGATGCTTTTAATTGTTTAATTAGATTTTATTTTTTTGTCACTCAACAGAAACTCACCTTCTTTTACTCCTACCATGCTCCCCATTGAAAGAGAAAAAAGCAAAACGCCTTATTATTAGAAGCATTTTTAGTGAAACAAAACAAATTCCTGCATTGACCATGTCCAAAAATGTATGTGCCTCAATCTGCATTGGGTCTATTACCTCTCTCTCAGGAGATGGGTATTTGAGCATGAGTAATAAGATTTCTCTATAATGGTTCTTAAACTTTTTCATGTGTCACAGCCCTCTTTTAGTCAATTAATAAGCATTTATCAAGCACCTACTCTGGGTCAGGTACTGTGATAAGCCCTGGAGATATAAAAATAGGCAGAAGACAGCCCAGTCCTCTGGGAGCTTTAGTCTGATAAAGCCTATGGACCCTTTCTCAGAATACTGGTTTTAAATGCAAACAATGAATTCATAGAATGACAAAGGAAACCAGTTGTGTGGCAATAGTCAGCTAAAAAGAAAAAAAACAAGCTCACAGACCCCCTGTTAAGAATCACTACTCTCTAAGGAGCATGGAAAATGGGGAATTCACAGAAACACGGGGAGATTTTTTTTAATGTATTTAGTGTGAAGAGGGAAGAAGCAGAAAAATGACACACACTAGCTACAATAATATAAATGAAGCACGCAGAGACCAAAGATCCTTGATCGAGTGCAAAGATCATTGTTTCAGATGACTAATTTGGAAAACACCATATCCTTTACCCTTCATGGTGGGAGTATTAGTTTTGCTTGCCTTTTTTTCTGTAAAGGTGTGGGTTTCTTGGAAGTAAATGGAGTTTGTCATTAATAAAATATTTTTTCAGCAGCTTGAACAGACAGATAAGAGGGAACAGAACCATATTGTGGAGGGAATGCCAAGGAAGATGGTGGTACTATTTACAAAAACAAGAGGAAGAATAAGGCTGGTGTTTTTTGGGGGGGGACAAAAGGGGACATGACTTCAGAGAGCCTCCATTTCTTGAGGAATCATAATTCATCTCTGCCACTCCCCTATTCTTCTTGAGTTCCCATAGCCTTTGTACTAATTCTTGCTTTGAATCTCTGAAAACTACAGCCACCAACCCTGAACTCCTAGCCCTTTGCTTACCCACTAAACCTTCCACCTCTATCCCTATCCTCCTAATCCTCAAACCCTCAGATATTTCCTTACTTCCCTGAGATTTCATTCTCAACTGCTCACCCCTCTACATCCCCTAGGCCCCAAATTGAAGCCTCCAAATAACAGCTTCCATCTCCATTTTGAGTTATGCAACTCTCTGACTTCTGTCATTTCCTGAGCCTTCTCTTCTCATCTCAAGTAATGTTCCCCAAACAATTTCTGGAGATCCTCTACTGGTTTATGTCATCTCTACCCAAAGTTCAGAAAGCTCTAGCCCACGCCATGAACCTCTTGTTCCCACTGACTACCTTGCTTTCCATCCCTATTCTCATCCCTTCTCTCAAGCGACTAAACTCTGATCTTCTAATTCTATCTCCCCAAATTGCCACCCCCCCAGCTTATTCCATACCTGTGCTTTCCAGTATATGAATTTCACCTTCCTTTGCTTGCAATACTATGATACTGCTATTACTTTTGAATACTGTGGAGTAAGGACTTGAAATGTTATCCTTTGATGAGGGTGGTATCATTTGCAATGCATCCATAGCCTTGATCTCCACTAACCTGAGCAACTGCCACGGAACACTCAGACTCACTAACCCTCACCCTTCCAGGACAGAATTCTTAGTTTACGGAGCCAAGAGAAATAAGGGCCTAGAAAGAATTCGGGATTAAAAAGAGAGGGGGAAAAATGGAGACTTCCATAGCAGATCCTTAGAGAAAAACTCAGAGAAGCCCTCACACCCAAAAAAACAGAGGCAGTGAGGTGTAGTGGGATGGGAGGGGGGTAATTCAGATTCAAATAATGACTTTGTGCTCTGGACCAAGCTAACTATCAATCCCTTCAGTATAGCAACACGTAGTCCATTACAATTGGTTTGACTCCTTACTTGTCTGGGTTCCAGAGAGAAAAGAGAAACAAGCCTGTGACAGTAGAGGCCTTGGACCCCCTCTATCTGAGACTGATATATGGCCCAGGAATATACACGTTGTTTTTTTTGCTTCAACATTGGTTTTTCTATTTTAGGTGAAGGAAATTGGAAATAACTATGACCTTAAGATATTAAAGAGATCAAACCACCTGAGGTCTGGGACTAGAGTCAATGATAGGTTTTGCAGCCTATCTTGAGGCAAGGAATGACTTTTAGATGCACTCCATTTGTAGCTGACACATTCACTCTTCCAACAGCTATTATGAATTTGAATGATGGTGGGTTTAGATAATGTTGGACTTGGTGGGACCCATGCTATACGGAAACTGCCTTTAGTCTGAGCTGACTGTCCCTGAGGACTCAGATGGCATAAAAGAGAGTGTATCTTAGGGTTGGGGAGATACTTGTACTTTCACTCTTGCTATATTTTCAAAGTATCTTTTTGAAAAAGTTAAAAAACAAAGTGATATACAAACTACCACATACTAAGTACTGTCTGAAGTGTGGGAGTACACAAGAAGGAAAGAGTGCCTCCTCTCAGGAATATTACAATTTATTAGATACAGACATGTACATTAATATATACTTTTATAGACTGGAGAGACCACTAATAATAGGAAGTAGGGAGATCAGTAGGATTTATATGCTGAATTGAGCCCAAAGGAAGATAGGAACTCATATGAGAGACAGAGGGGGGGGAGAAAGGAAAGAGAAAGAAAAGGAAGAGAGAAACAAAGAAAGAAAGAAAGAAAGAAAGAAAGAAAGAAAAAGAAGAAAGAAAGAAAGAAAGAAAATAAGAAAGAAAGAAAATAAGAAAGAAAGAAAATAAGAAAGAAAGAAAATAAGAAAGAAAAGACATCCCAGGCCTCGACAATCTGAGCCAAGGCATGGATATGGGAAATGGAGTGGGGAGTTCAGGAAATATCAGGTAGATGAGTTGGGCTAGAATGTAGGGAAGGTGGAAGGATATCAGACACGACTGGAAGAGGTGGGATGTGGGAGACAGGAGATGGATGGAGGAGAGCCATCCTTGCCCAGTTGAAGAACTTGCTGTGTTGCCATTTTTCTAGAGGAAATAGAGGGCCACTTAGGGTCTTTAGCAGAGGACTGACATCTGACATGGTCAGACTTGGTCCCTTCCACATCTTTGGCTGCTGAGCCCCCTGTTAGGATCCATGGTTATCTCAGATCCCACCTCTGGGCTCCCTTACCTCCACCCTCTCTTTGGTTCATGGTTTGAACTCTATCACTCTCATCTTTGCATTTTTTCCTGAATCTTAAGGTCCTAAATTTTTCCCTGTGTATAGTAGGTCTAGCCCTCAATCTCAGGCTTTCCAAAGGTAAGAGGTATATCACTTTGTTTTCAGGCTTGAGTATTTCTAAAGATGGACAGCTAGGTGGTGGAATGGCTAAAGTTATTAGACCCGTCGTCCATAACAGGTTAAGAAATCATTGGGTTATTGACCTTGAGCAGATCATTTAACCACACTGGGCCTCTATTTCTGTGCCTGTAAAATGGATGCTGGACTAGGAGACTTATGTAGTTCTTGTACCTCTATGCAATCTCCAGTGTACACCTCTTCTTTCTTCTGACACTGTTGCCGCCTTTGTAAAAGTCCTCCTCGTCCCATTGATAGACTCCTCACTTGCCTCTCTGTCTCAAGTCCGTTCCAACTTCTGCTCCGATGCCAAAGGGATCTTCAAGTGTGGTCTGGCCATGTCACCCCACTTCCCCATTGCTGTTCCTTGTACAAGAGCCTCTTTCTCTTGACTCTGGGCATTCTCATTGACTGTCTCCTACACCTGGATCTCTCTCCCATCTCCTGGTCTTCCTGGCTTTATGTCCCAACTAAAATCCCAACTTCTACAAGGAGACTAATGAAATTGACTTCCCTCTGGTGATTATCTCCACTTTTGTGGGTGGATTTATCTCGCTTGTATGTATTTGATTCCGTATTATCTTCTCCATCAGATTGTAATCTCCTTGACATCAGGGATGGTTTCTTGCACACACCTCTCCCCGCCACTCCCCTCCCTTTTTGTATTTCCAGGGATTAGCAGCGTTGAATCCAAGCTGTTTCTCTGTGCAATGTGCCGCTTTATCCAGCACTGACATAAGGACTGTAGAGATTAGGTCTAGGAATCCAGGAACAAAGCTCAGATGATGAGCCAACATGTATTCTGAGTAGGATATACAGATGTAAAGGCTGGATTTTGTGCCTAGAAGAGACATAGATGTATATGTGCACATGTGAGTATGTACATGCATGTTGTATATATGTATGGATGTCTATGTGTAGGTCTACAATACAGGTGTATGTGTACATTTACATGTGTGCATATTTATGTGTATGCATATATGTTTACAAGATATCTGTCAGTAATCATGAGTACCAGTTATGTCGTAGACATTGTACTGAGCAGTGGAGGTAGAAGCAAAGGCAAAAGACCATCCCAGACATGGAGAAAGTCACATTCTCATGAGAGGACCATACAAACAACTACAAACAAGCAAGCTATATAGAAGATAAAGTGAAAATAATCACCAGAGAGAAGGAATTAGAATTAGGATTTGGAAAGATTTCTGGTAGAGTTTGAGAGAAAAGATAGTTTTTCTGTTATACACGTACAAGATATATCTATCTCTATATAAAATATTTACACACACACAAATATTCATATCCA
Source organism: Pseudocheirus occidentalis (assembly GCA_028646575.1). NCBI lineage: Eukaryota > Metazoa > Chordata > Mammalia > Diprotodontia > Pseudocheiridae > Pseudocheirus > Pseudocheirus occidentalis. The sequence goes on along the minus strand of CM053596.1, from coordinate 11,757,386 downwards.
TGTCCATACATACTATCCTTATCCATAGCCACAACAATATCTGTCTGTCTGTCTATCTATCTATCTATCTATCTATCTCTCTGTCTGTCCGTCCGTCCGTCCGTCTGTCTGTCTGTCTATCTATCTGTCTGTCTGTCTGTCTGTCTGTCTGTCTGTCCATCCATCTGTCTATCCCTTTTTCCCCTCCATCCTTCCATCTTTATGTCTATCAACATGGGTGATCTAAATACAGCTCCCAAGAGACATAAAGAGATACCTCTAGAATCATGCCCCACTCCTTTCCAAACAAGCCTGTGTTTGCTACCTAGCAGAAGGGCCATGAGGTTGGGCCCTCTTGTCTCCAGTCTCTGAGAGGGCTACTGGACTAGAATTATCATTGCTTTGTCCCAACCAGTCACTGAAACATTGATTGTCTAGTGGTACGAAAGTTTCAAAACAAAAGTCAGCTTCCCTGGTCACTCTTAAAGGATATGGTTACACGCAGGCTTACTCCTGATGACTTGGCCTCTTCCCATTGAATGATGGCTACACAGAAGTCCATCATAAACAGTGATTAATAGTGCTGATGATAATAATCATAGCTAGCACTTATGTAGTACTTTAAGGCTTGCAGAAGGATTTACACATGGCATCTCATTTGATCAACCCAACAACAATGTCCCCATTGTACAGATGAAGAAACTGAGGAAACTCTCCTCAAAAAAGTCCTTAAGCACATTCATCTCTCCTGGAGAACATCTGGAACCAACTTCATTCCTCACACAGGCAGGTGACATCCAGTGGTGACTGTTTTGTTACCTTGAGGTCACTGACTCCATTTTATTTTCAGCCTCCATTTTGTGAATTAATAGTTGTTATGTGTTTTTTTCTTCCTGTAATAAGATAAGGACCTTTTCTTTTTAAAAATGAGTTTAGTGGACAGAGAGATTGCTGTGGGGTGGGTTGGCTGGGAAAGGTTTCATAGAGGTCAGATCTGAGTGACACTAGAAGGGTAAGTAAGGTTTGCTGAGTCATTTCAATTATGTCTGATCCTTCATGACCCCATTTGAGATTTTCTTGGCAGACACACTGGAGTGATTTGCCATTTCCTTCTCCAGCTTGGGAAACTGAGGCAAACAGGGTGAAGTGATTTGCCCAGGGTCATCCAACTAGGAAGTGTCTGAGACCGGATTTGAACTCAGGTCTTCCTGACTCAGTGTTCTACCTGCTGTGCCCCCAGCTGCCCTAAGAGTGGTACTTTAATGGTATAATTTGTCAGTGATTTGCTTTTCTAAACAATTACTGAGTCCCTCAAATGGGGTAAATGACTGATACATTTACTACTGAAGTGAGCTTTGATTGATAATTTCCTTTAATCATAATGCTCAAGTGGTCAATCACCAATTCAAATTTAGGTGTAACCAGACTTCCCATCAGCAGCCTCACCTAGGGACAGGTCTGAGGCTGACTCCTGTGTTCTCTGCACTTGAGGTTCAAATATCCTACATGTTTATTCTCCTCAGGGCCCTGCTGATTGACTGACGGAGACTTGCCAACTTGGAAAGCAAATCCCTTTGAGAGGGAAACACGTCCCTCACTGGTCAGAAAGAGCACTTCATCATCCATTAGAGGTAAAAGATGTGTTTACCGGGATACCCACAAAATCAGCATGGTGGTTTGTTCCTAGTGTGGTTAACGTATGTATTGTCTAACATGGCATAACTGAATGGTTATATGCATTTGGCTGGTAAAGTTTCATTGCTACGGTTGAGAAGGGTAAATCTAATGAGTATTTCTGTCATACTTGTTAACTTAAGGATCAGAAAGCTGGTTTTGCTTGTGCATAGTGCATTACGAGTGGGATATCAAAATTCTCTCCATGAATTTAGCAGTTACCTCATAGACATGGTAGCATGAAAAATGCCTAATGCTTTGGAAAAACAAGATAAAACAAAACTTGTGTTATATCTAGAAGACTGAAAATCAGGTCTTCCATGAAACTTCCCAGCCAACCACATGTATATGTTGATATGTACAGATTATATGTGTACACGTGTGTACATGTGTGCATATATATGTACACATGCACACAGACACGTGTGTGCTCATACACACATGCACACACATATATGGGCATCTAGTTGGTTTTGTGGTTACAGCACTGGGCCTGGAGACAGAAGACTTGAATTCAAACTTGGCCTCAGACACTTACTTGCTGTGCGACCCTGGGCACTTCCCTTCACCCTGTTTGCCTCAGTTTCCTCATCTGTAGAATGAGCTGGAGAAGGAAATTGTGAACCATTCCAGCATCTCAGCCAAGAAAACCCCAAATGGGGCCACGAAGTGTCCAACATGACTGAAATAACAGAACAACAATATATATCAATATATATGCATATGCACGTGATGCATGTTTGTGTGCACATGTATGACACTAGGTAGGTATGGGTCATGTGTGTACAGGAATGTATGTATGACCATTGTTGTTAAGTCATTTCCCAGTTGTGTTCAACTCCCTATGAGCCCCTTTGGGGTTATCTTGGCAAAGATACTGGAGGGGTTCGAGATATATTTGTGTGTGTGCACGTGTGTATATATGTATGCACATGCATGCACACATGTATATAGATATATGCACGTATACACCTATTTAAACACACATACATGTATATACATACATGCATGTATCATATATCTACACACGCGTGTTTGTATTTATTGAGCACCTGTTGTGTGCTGGGCACTGTGTTAAGTGCTGGGGATACAAGGAAAGGTAGAAGTCTCTGCCCTAGAGGAGCTTACAATCTAATGGGGAGACAGGATTAAACAAACATGTACAAGCATTTCTGTATGGAGGATAAACTCTACGTGAACAGTAGAGGGGGAGACTGAGCCTGGGTCGGGAAGGGTGCTGGTAGAAGGTGGTGTTTTAATGAGACTTGGGTGAGTCCAGAGAGAGCAGGAGGAAGAGAGGAGAGTGAGCATTGTCGGAAAATGTCCGGAGAAGACACACGTGGTTTTGTTTGTGGAATGGCTCGGAGGTCGGCGTCACCGGATGGAAGAGGAGGTGGGCTGAAAGTATAAGAGAACTGGAAAAGTAGAAGGGGGCTCACCACTAAAGAGCTTTAATCCCTTGTAGAAGATTGTGCTTTGGGTCCTGGAGTGAGAGGGAGCCCGTGGGGTCTACTGAATACGGGGGCAATGCGGTTGGACCTGCAGTTTAGGAAAATCACTTTGTTAAATGAAGGGTGTACTAACGTTGGGAAGAGTCTTGAGTCAGGTAGACCTCTACCAAAGTGCAGGAGGCAGCATCAGAAGAGAGAAGGGAGTGTGCTTGAGAGATGGTGCAAAGTCGACAAGCCTTGGCCACAGCTTGGTTGTGGGGGCTGAGAGTGAGGAACCAGGATGGCTCCAAGGCTGTGGGAAGATGGTGTTGCCCTCTAGAGTAAAAGGAAATGTAGGAGGGAGGGGGAAGGTTTGAGGGACTTTGCCATTGAGTACCGGCGGGAGGCATGCTCATTGGGAAGACCTCAGAAATGAGGTGGGTGTATTGGTAGTGAATAGACAACATAAATTCCTGTTCACACATATTTGATGGCTAGCCTGGAGCACGGGAAGGTCTCTTAGTTGTCCAATGCAGTGGCCTTTCCTCTTTCCTAATTCTCTTTGACTCTGTTGAGTGTTCTCTACTCCTCAACACTCTCTTCTCTCTAGGTTTCGGGGACACTTCTTCCTCTCATTGTTCTCCTATACATCTGACCAGTCTTTCCCTGTCTTCTTTGCTGGATCTTCCTCCAGATCACATCCTCTAACCACCCCTCTGGGTTCTGTTCCAAGCCCTTTTCTTTTCTCCTTCAATACCAACTTCACATGGTGAGCTCATCTGCTCCAAGTTACCATCTCTCTGCTGATGAGTCTCAAATGTCACTCTCCTGCCCCACCCTCTTTGCTGATCTACAGGCTCATTTTTCCAAATGCCTTTCAGACATTTAGAACGTGATGGCCAGAACACATCTGAAACTCAATGTATCCCAAACAGAACTCATGGTCTTGCTCTCTTTTGCTACCTATATCCAATCTGTGGTTAAGACCTGTCGATGTGACCTGTACAGCATCTTTCCAATATACCCCCTTCTCTCCTGATGCTGCCCCAACCCTGGTGCAAACCTTCATCTCCTGGTGTAGACCTTCCTCACCTCACTCCTAGATTATTACAATTGCCACCAGTGGGTCTGCCTGTTTCAAATCTCTCCCGGCTCCATCCAGCCACTAAAATGATTTTCCTAAAGTGCAGGTCTGATCTTGTCTATTCTCTACTCAACAAACTCCAGGAGCTCCTAATTGCTTCTGGGATAAAATATAAAATGCTCTGTTGGGTGTTCAAAGCCCTTCATAACCTGCCTCCCCTGTCTTTCTACCCCTTAATGCCCTACCTGTACTTTTCAGTCTGGTTGATGCTGGCCTCCTGGCTGTTACATGAACGTGATTCTCCATCATGTCTTGACTCTGGGTGATTTCTCCAGTTGTTCCCACATGCCTGGATCCCTTTTCTCCTCTACTCCAAGCACTGACGGTCCCAACTAGAATTCCACCTTCCACAGGAAACCTTCCCCAGCCCCCTTAATCCAGTGCCTTCCCTCTGATAGTGATTTCCTAGTTACCCTGTGTACAGATTTCTCTGCATGTGTCTGTTTGCTTGTGAGGTCCTTGAGGGGACCTTTTACCTTTTATTGTAGTTTCAGTGCTTATACAGTGTCTGGCATACATGGGATGCTTAATAAATGTTTATCTACTGATTGACTGAAGTGCCATAGGTGGCATTTGAACCCTTTTTTCTAGGGCCCCAGGCACAGAGTTTCCAAGCCTAGGGAATATCTTGAATCCAGTCTGGCCTGCAGAGCAGGAGCCAGGTGCACTAGTTAAGGAGCTGAACCTGTGATTGGGTGATTTTCTTTCCTGGTCACTACTAAATACTTTAAGTCTCAGGTTTTGTTTTTTGTTGCCTGCCTCCCCCCTCCTCTGCCACACACACACACACACACACTTTGCACACTTGCTTTTCTTTCTCAAATACTTCCTGTTTTGAGGGCTTGTGACTTCACCGTTGCAGATGCTGCACTCACAAATGGGCATCCTGGTCTTCTCCTCACATACACACACACCTCTGTAAGCTAAGCCCTAAAGCCCTAAAGCCCTAAACACCATCATCTGAAGATCCAACCCTGGGCTTCCGCAAACATGGTTAGGCTGATACTCTCATTCACACGGGCTGGGCCTGCATTCAAATCCTGATGACTTTGGCAGGATGGGTCAGAGCTCATCTGTTGGCATGGGTTTCAGGAAGCCAAGGTCAGCTCTGTGCGATGGTGAACAATGTGAGATGTTGGAAGAGAATTCCTTGTCAATAAACCAAGAGGACTCAAAGCTTTTAGGTTGGCACCTGCAGCTGAAAGGGAGACACGGGGAAACTCACAAAGCAAGAGAGGTCCTTAGTGGCCACTCCATCCAGGAAAGATCAGGCAGGTGACTGGGTACAGCATCCTGTTGTGGCAGCCGTGGCAGGTGAAGGAAGTGGTGATTGGGGACAGGGTGTGGTAGATCTGTCAGCTCTGGGCACCAAGCAGGCTCAGCTTGGGATACTTGGGTCTGGGAGCTCAGATATGAAAGAAGCCTTAGAAAGTCTGGGAAATGGGAAAACCTGGGGACCAAAGGGAAAGAGCCCCTGCTTGGCTCTAAGAGAGCCCACATTTCTGAGTGTGGTGGCACATGCCTGTCACCTCTGCTCCTCAGGAGGATCTCTTGAGATCGGGGCTTCTGAGTTGCAGCGGGCTAAGGCTTTTGGATGTCCAGAGCAAGGACTCCATCGAGGCAGTGAGCCCTGAGGATGGCAAAGAGGGTTGAACCAGCCCAGGTTGGAAACAAGACAGGTTTCAATTATATTCAGAGACCTGCTAGTCTCCCCCGCACGCCCAACCTTGGCAAGACAGGGAGACTACAAAAAACCCAAATCTCTAGGAAATCCAAGAGAAGCAGGAGCTACCACTTGGTAGGGTTGGATCCTTCCTAAGAATGTTTCTGAATGTTTCTGATCACTGAGTGCAGAGCCAGGGGTCCTACCCCACCCTTTACTCTCAGCATGACTGTGAGCAAATTGCTTGACCTCCCAGGGCCTCAGTTTCCCTCTCTGTAAGATGAGAGTGTTGGCCTGGGTATCTTCTGAACAATAATAGTAACTACAGCCACATAACTCTTTAAGGTTTGCAAAGTCCTTCTTGTATTGTCTCATTTGGCCCTAAAGACGGCCCTGCCAGGTAGGGGCTGTTCTTGAGGGAACTGAGGCTGAGATGTTCAATGAGAAGCCCAGGGTCCACAAGCAGTGAGTGTGTGAGGCAGGTCTGGAGTTCAGCTTGTCCTGACTTCAGCTGTGCTCGCTGAGCCTCTGGCTGGGGAGATGCTAACATGGCCTCTGAGATCCAGTCCTGCTCTCAGACTACCATCTCTCTCCAGATCTGCTGACAAAATAAGCCATTTGGTGGACAGCCCAGCCCACGAACCACGAGCTTGGCCCCAAGGGTGGTTGTTGCTGTGTTTCAGGAGCCACATACCCCATGACTCCCGGGCCAGCACTCTCTCTCTGCTCCCCCACCCCTGCCTCCTGCGACCTGTGTTTCCTGTCCTGTGCCAAGGCCTGCTCCTGTTCCTGTGCACCCTGTTCTACCTGCTTCAGGCCCGGAATTTCCTGCAGGAGGGAACGAGCCACACCCTGGAAATAAACTACTACCTGACATGGGCGGGCATCTTCCTCTTCATGATGACAGGTGGGGATGAGGGCTGAGGCTGCCTCTGGGACAGAGCTGGAGCAGAGGTTGGGATGGAGATGGGCGTAGGGCAGAGCTGCCTGGGGTGGGGATGGGGAGGAGGAGGCTGGGACGTGGACTCTGCTGTCAGATTAGGGAAGGGGGAGGAGGGCCCAAGAATGGTGGTCTAGGGATGGTGTGAAATGGGGAGTGGAAGGGAGGCAGGGGAGGAGGGAACACCAAAGCCTTAATGTCCTTTTAAGATATAATACTTTAGGGACATCATTTATAAGCATCTGAAAATAAGCTCTATATGTATGGGTGTGTGTACATGCATGTGCACACTCACATGGGTAGGCATGTATAGATATGTAAACATTGTAGTACATGTACATACCTGCATGGCCAGCCTGTACCATTGTTCATACATGTTCATGCGTGTTGAATGCACGTGTGGATATGTATATAGGCATACACATAATCATTCTAAACTCAAACATCCCCACGCAACATTTCCCTATACACAGCAGAACACAAGAGCACTGGATACCAAAGCACTAATCTCCATTTCACGCTGCTTGAGTGTTTTTCCAAAGGTATTTAATAAATTGCATTTTTATCACTTTCAAAATGATCTTGTTCGCTTGTGCTTCCTTACGCGATTCTGTCTGTTCTCATATTGATATTTCAGCTCCTTTTTTTGTGCATCAGGACTGCTGCCCCCTCCCCTCAACTCCCAGTTTAAAAACCCAGAGGAGAAATGGAAAAGCAAAATCAACAGAGAGTCAAGGGAAGCAAAGTGTGTGTCTCTTCTTGTACCCCTGGGCCCAGCCTGTCTCCCTGGGGAGGTGGGTCCCAGGCTTCATCCTGGCACCTCTGGAGATGTGGGTAGTGACAGCTTTGATGAAAGCTCTAAGGCCTTCAGAGTTGCTTTATCTACAGTGTTGCTGCCCTTGTATAAATTGTTCTTCTGATTCTCCTCATTTCAAGGCCTCGGTTTATATAACCAAGGCATCTCTGAGATTGTGTCTTTTGTTATTTTTTTGTGCTGTAATAATATTCCATTACAGTAATATAACCACAATTTTTTCATCCCTTCCCCAATTGATCGGTACCCCCTTACATTCCCATTCCAAATCCCTCCATTCCTCCCTCCCTCCTTCCTTTTTCTCTCATTTTCTTCCTTCCTTCCTACAGTTTATGTCAATTGAGGCAGGCTTCTATGAACAAAGTTATTAGCAGCGGCACTGTCCACCAATAAAGCAAGTCTCTTGAGTCTGAATATTGCAAAGATCCCCAGTTGAGGGTGGAATACATTTTTATAATCACAGAATAAAGCACAAAACAAAAATAGCATCATTGATTATAGGATTGGTAACATCACAGAGTTAGATGACTGGTTGCTTTAAAGGAAGGTGCACAAAGCATGCATGGGGAGAAGGCCCACCTCTCTGTCTCTAAAGAGTGCTCTTGTGAATTAACAAGGTCCAGCAGCATCTTGAGGTCACAGATACTGGACAGGGACACCAGACTTGAAGGCACATGGGCATAAGATAAGGCCACCTGAATTTACCAGCATGGGGCATTGGGATGGGCCATGGTCATCTTGTTCTGGCTTCTCCAGGATGACCCCAAGACATCATTCAGTTTCTCAGATATTGCACTTATGAGAAATAGCAAAGTTCCCTTGGCAGGCATAATTGGCGGGTGTTTCTGAGATAACAATTCCAAAGCTCAGAGTTTCTCTTTGATTAGCAGTGATTTGGGGAGAGCTACAGTTTATACATCCAGCTTCAGAGAGGGAGGCCAGACTGTTGTACTTATGAGCTGCTTAGCCCAGCGAGGAGGAGGAGGGTTAGGCCTGTTACATGGAGTACAGAATATGGTTATAGAATAAAATCACCTAAAGAATGGAATAAAATAAAACATAAAGGATGGAACAATAGGGTTGAATGGAAAATACCAAATCAATATCTATTCCTTTTTATTTCATTCACTCCCCTGCTCAATAAACTCCCTATTACATTTCCTAGTACCCTGATTCCTCCCTACCTTTTCAATCCATGTATACAGTAGGCCCCTCTGTGAATTCTACAGCCCAGCCATACTTTCCTACTCACCGTTCCTCACACTCAGCATTCTCCCCTCTGGTGTCCAGGCCTTTGTGGAGGCTGGGTGTTCTCCCTCCTTGCCTCTGCCTCCCAGCATCCACAGCTTCCTTCAAGTCTCAGCTCAAGTTCTACCTTGTGCCAAAGCCCCTGACTCCTCCCCACCTGCCATCACCTTTTCCTCTAGGTTGCTTTGTATGACTTCATTGGTTATCCTGTATATTTCTATATGATCCCTTCTTGTCTCCCCCATCAGAATGTCATCTCCTTGAGGGTAAGGACATTTTCACTTGTGTCTTTGTCTTTCCTTTTTGGCTTAGGATGATAGGATTTAGAGTGGGAAGAGAAGCTTTTAGGGATCACATATTACCTATGGAGAAGTTGAGGCTTAGAGAGGTTAGGTCACACAAATATCAAAGCCAGGAGGCACTTAACAATCCCAGATCATGGGGTAACCAGTGTGCAGCATACCTAGATGCCTAAAGTCACTGTGATCATCCTTCCCCAAAGTGTATAGGGGATCATGGGAGGACCCCCAAAAGAGGATTGGGGCTGCTCTGAACCAGCATTTACCTCCTGCTTGAATCTGCCATGGGCCAAGTTCTCCAAACCATCCCCCCCCTCAACTCCAAGAGCCACAGGGTGGGAGGAACCATCTCCTTGGTAACATTCTGTTCTCCCAGGTGACTGCATGTCCAACCATGGGCTTTCTGCCCCCAGCTCATATCCTCAGAAGAGGTTGGAGGGAGAGGATCCCTAGTCCACAGAGGGCAGGAGAAGCAATGAGCTTTCAAGAGGTGGTTGGGGGAGATGTGGAGTGGGGAGAAGAAGGTTGGGTACTGAGTGAAAGAGGAATAGGGGGCATTATCAGGGGAAAACAACTTAGGGAAGGATAATGGGAAAGAGGGAATATCCAGGATTAGAGAATGGGGATACAGGGGGAAAGAGGAATAAGGAAGGATCATGAGAAGGAGACCAATGGGGCTGTAAGAGGGAAGGGATTAGGGAAGGCAACAGGAGGAAGGGGCATTGAGGGGCAGAGGGCAGCAGTGCCAAAGGGGCACCATGGGGCAGAAAGCTAGGACTGGGGAAGGGAATTGGAGAAGAGCTGACCTCTGACTCTCCACTTTCCCCAGAATGTCACTGTGGCCATGGCAGTGGTCACCATCTTTGCCTCCATTTACTTCTTCCACAAGGTGAGGGGAGCCTGGGGAGAAAAGGGCTCCCATTGAGTGTCTTGGGGACACACTGACCTGTGTGTTTCTGTCTCTATCTCCCCCTCTCTGGGTCTCTCCTTAGTCTCCTCCTCTGTAAAGTGAGGGCTTTGGAGCTAATTCTTGCTGAGGTTCTCTCCAGCACTAACTCATGAACCCATGGCCCAGCACATGTGGGGAGTGGGAGGGACCTTAGATACCCCTTCATTCCAAGTCTCTCACTTTACAGAAGAGGAAACTGAGGCTCACGCAACCCATTGCTAAGATCATGTTATTCCTCTACTCAAAATCCCTTAAATGGTTCTATTTGCAATGAATAAAGTTTAAGATTTTAGTCTCCAGTCCAGATGACGCTACCCTACAACCTATTGAGTGCTGGACATTGGACTGAGCCACTCTCCTATTCCCACCTACCCTGGAACCTATGATCACACCCGTCCCCACAAGTGAATTAGCTTCCTTTTTGTGCCCCACCCCTGCCACAATCACATAATTTATTCAAGTCTTTCCCATCCTTCAAGACCTAAGTCAGATGCCATCTCTTCCAGGAAGCCTCCCTTCCACTGTCCTCCCCCCATACTTCCCTTGTACCCCACCTTGAAGTGATTGATACCTTCTCATACTTCTTCATAGCTCTTTGTCCAACTCCCTCACATCATATCCTGTATTTAGGTACTTAGCATAACCCACCCATTATACTGGAAACCCCTGGAGGACATACCTTTCATTTCTGCATCTTCAGCAGCCTTGTACACAGTGGTTGACTATCTGTTTGTGTCAATGACTCAAGACCAAGCTGTGAGAACAGAGATGCTGTCTCCCTGGGTCCCTGTCAACTGTTGTCTTTATCTCTGTTTCCATCCCAGGTCCAGAAATGAGAAGACCTTGGGACCCTCAGACCTGAAGACCACCCTCTGGCTCTGAATAATGGGGCCTGGCCTCTTGGACTAAATAAATGTGACGGGCCTACCCCGCCTGGTTCCTTCACTCCTTTCCTTATAGACTCATCCCCACAGAGCTTCCTGTGAGAGGGGTGCATGTGCATATGTATGCCCATGTGTATGTGTGAATGTGTGTGTATACGTGTGTGCGTGTGTGTGTGTGTGTGTGTGTGTGTGTGTTTGGGGGGAGGGATTCCAAGGGGATCTGGAGGTAACGTCTCTGAGCCTTGGTCCCTGGGGTGAGGGTGGGGTGCTAAGTTCAGAGAAATCTGGACTGAAGGTTGCAGAGATGGGAGTATCCAAAGGCATAGTTAATTCTGCATTAACTTTCCTAGACTGTTGCTGTCCCCCTGTGGCCATTCAGGGTATGAAGCTAATATCTCTCTGGGCATGGGTGGATAGGGGGAGGAGGGAGAAGGAGAGACAGATAAAGAGAGAAGAGAGGAGAGAGAGAGAGAGAGAGAGAGAGAGAGAGAGAGAGAGAGAGAGAGAGAGAGGAGAGACAGAGACAGAGACAGAGACAGAGAGACAGAGACAGAGAGACAGAGAGACAAAGATGAAAATGATGAGATGCAGGATCTGGGCACCCTCTTGAGTTCTCCTTGAATCTTCCCACATATGGCATTTGCATGAGGCCATAAGCCTTTCATTGTGGCTCTGCCCAAACCTTTGTTATTAGCTTGGCCCTCCATTATCCAGCCAGCCCCCTCCCCCTTTATCCTCCCAAAATATCTGTACCCAGATCTATTACGCCCTTGAACTGGCCTAGTCCACCAACTTGCCACCCTTAATCACTGACCTCACTGACTCCGGAAGACCCTCCCCAAACTCCTCCCCTAGGTCACCCCTAGATTCCTCCCATCTTGCCTCCATCTTGCCACAGAATTTTCTAGCACAGATTTGTTCTGTGTCAGATGATTCTGGCCCTCTTGCCCAATGCAAGCATCACAGATACCGAAGCTCCTTAAGAGTCTACCCAATGCAGAGAACTTTTAATAAATTTTACTTTTCTTTGGCTGAGAGAAGATTTGAGTCCAATTCATTCAGAAAGACCTGGCATGTTGGTATTTTGGGGTCTTGAGCCTTCATAATCCTAAGCCTCGTCATTTTATGATGACCCTCTTCAGAAAGAGAGAGACAGAGGGAAAGAGATGAGTGAGGCTAGGACTTCCAGAATCTGAGAGCTGGGAGGAAACTTGAAGGTCCCATAGTTCAGTCCTATGATTTTGTAGATGAGAAGAGGGAGGAGCAGAGCAGGTAAAGAGTCAGTTCAAGGTGGCATGGCGGAGGCGGCCTCTGAACACAGGCCATGAGGGCGTAGCGTCGCCTCCTACAGATGGAAGAGAAGGGAAGATGGTGGACTGACGGCGGCCTATTCCTGGGCAGTGCTGAGGAGGGAGCGGCTCAGACTGACAGTTATCACCAGGCAACTCTATTGCTTGCTGACAAGGTCTTTTGAAGAACAGTAACTGACATTCATATTACATATTATGGCTAGCAGAGATTTATATCCGTCATTTCAGTCATTCTTCCCCATAACCTCATCAAGTAGTTAGACTAGGAGTTTTTATTCACATTTTGCATTTGGGGAAACAGAGGCATAGAGAAGCCAAGGACTTACGAGGTGATGAGTGGCAGAGCTGAGCTTCGGATCCAGGTTTTCTGATGCCCAGTCTGGTGCTCCTGCCGTCACAGGGTGACTGAGTGTCCCATAGACCGCGCTCTTCCCTTGTAAATCGGCAACTGCTCAGTTCCACTTTGGCTCCCACTTGGGCCTGAGATAGAGAAAGGAAACAGGAGGGATGGAAGTGGGCAGAATCAGAGTGTGGCAGGTGCCACATTGTAGGATTGATCAAAGGGGCAGTCAGAAGAGCATTAGTCAAGGAGAGCTGGGTTCTATTCCTATCTCCAATGCTACATTCTGGGGCAAACTTGGGCTGCTTCACAGGGTCCAGAGTTGGAAAATCTCTCCATGACCATCTAGTCTAACGGCTTCATTTTCATAGGTGAAAGAACTGGGGCCCAGAAAAGAGAAGGGGCTCACTGAAGGTCACACAGTAAGTACAGAGGCAGATATGAAGCCCACTCAAGACTGATGGCTTGTGGTCTGTTAAAGGATATTCTTTCTGCAAAACTTTATTAAAGAGAGTGACTTTTTTACCCTGAAAATGTGTGTTCTAGGAATTTGGGGATTTATGGCTTCCATAGGCATATCTTCCATGATTAGGCTTGACATGGGAACACAGTCCCATATCTGACACCATCACGATGGTGTGGCCAGGACATTGGTAGAACTGGGGAGTATGTGTTAGCCATCCACATTCCCACCACACCAGATGGAACTGTTTTGAGCAAGGAGGCATCAGTAAAGAACTGAGGTAGGTGGGGTTAACTTTGCCCCTTGGTGACTGATCTGGGATTCAGCTGTGCTTTCTGGATGACAAGAATAGAAAACCAATTTTTTTTTTTTAAGAACCTTGTCAGATGTGGGGAGTCCCCAAGTCCCCAAGAAACCTTTCTGGGACATGAATTGACTTTCATTCTCTGGCCTGCTGTTGAGGGACCTGTTTTTACCTGATAGCCTTTGCAATCAGAGCTCAATGCTGTACTAAGTCTTCTGGGAAAACCTGTGTATTTTTACTGAATCAACTGTTTGAACTCTTTCAGTCAGAGGGATCAGTTCTTCCTGATGGAGAACCTCAACAGACACAAATTGGGACAATGATAGGATATGGCACGTTGACCTCTCTTAGAAAGAGCTGTGGATGATGGAGAGAGGGTGGTGGTGGTTCTGCTTCTGGGCCAGGTAACACTGTCTGAATGATGATACAGAGTAAGACCTGATATCAGTGTCATCCTAGGGCTAGGCTACATGCAAGGTATTTGTGACTGCTTTAATTCAGACGGTCCATACCAGAGATGGGGACTAACAAGCAACAATGGAAATATTTCAATCCATTCAGTGGGCCTGATGCTCTTAGCGCTGTTCCTGGTCATCACACTTATTTTTCCCCACATACTTTTAACAAACTGTCCTTATATCATCTCCCCCACTATTTAGAAAGGATCATTTATATTATTTTATATTTTATTTTAATTTGTTCTAAGCTCCCTCCCCAGTTTAGAATTATTTTGAGGTTATTGGTGAAGATGCTCCAGAAAATGGTTTGGATCTGCTCACCAAGTGGTGGGATGTAGAGGAAGACTGGGTTGGCTCTTTGGGCGTTGCAGCTGTGGTGAGCACAGGCCTGCCCTCTGCTCTGTCTCCTGACTCAGTCCTCCCTGGGGTGTTTTTAAGATGACTTTAGTATGAATTATAAAAAGTTTGGCCTGGGAGTGGGAAGGCAGTCAGAAGCAATTTCCAGAGTTCAGACAGCCTACAGGATGTTTCCTTCAGTTCCTGACCTTGGGAGGAAATTATGTCCCATATCCCTTTCACTTTTGTGTTATGCTTTATGTTTAATTTTCTTTCATTTATTTTTGTTCTTTTGTGTGTTTTATTTATATTCATATACATATTCATATTTCATTAGAGTACTTTTTTTTTTGCTTTTTGGGATTAAGTGACTTGCCTGAGGTCACATGGCTAGTTTTTGGGTCAAGTGTCTGAGTCTGGATTTGAACTCAGGTCCTTCTGACTCCAGGGCTGGTGTTCTATTCATTGCACCACCTAGCAGCCCCTATTCATTAGCGTATTGAGGCAACCTTAATCAGATTTTTATAGTTCAGGAATGTCTATTAAATTTTTTCATATTTTATTTATTTATTTTTTCATATTTTATTTATTTTTCCCCCAATTTATTAATTTTAATTTTTATTTTTTACTGTTCACTTCCATAAGTCTTAAATTTTCTCCCTCCGCAGAGTGGCGTGCAATCTGATATGAGCTCTACACAGACATTCCTATTAAACCCATTTTCACATTAGTCATGTTGCATAGAATTATGCCTAATGGGAAAAACCGTGAGGGAAAAAAACAACAAAATAAAATAAAACAATCAGCCCATGAGTAGCTCTGCACCTCCAGCCTGGACAAAATAGGGAGACCTGGTCTTCAAAAAAAAAAAAATCCGGTCTACAAGTGTCCCTTCCTTTTTCCAAACCAATTATGGTACTTAATTAGACTCATATTTTGTGGAAACAGTATTCCAGGCCTCTCCTTTGTGTTCTGCTTTCAGAACTTGACATTACTGAAAAGGATTGTGGGTAGACATGACATCACTGCCTTGATGATGGGAAAGTGTCTTTTACTTTTTTAAATTCAATTTTATTTTTACTTTCCGTTCTAACTTTTCTCCATCCCTTCCTCCTCTCCCTCTTCTATCTATTGAGAAGACAAGAAAAATAGAATTCTGCAAATATATATTTATTTATATAGATATTATATATTATAGAAAACAACAACTGGGCAGCTGGATGGCGTAGTAAATAGAATTCTAGAGTCAGGAGGACTTGAGTTCAACTGCAACTTCAGACGCTTATTAGCTGTGTGACCTTGGGCAAGTCACTTAACCTCCTCTTGCCTCAGTTTCCTCATCTGTGAAGTGGGAATGATGATAGCACAATGACTGGCGTAGGGTAAGGCCTAGATAACTGTTAGCTATTACACAGATATAGATGTGTGTGTGTACATGTATATATACACACAAATATATACACACACATTCAAAATGCCTTCCTTTATTAGCCATGTTCCTCCCCTCAAGCCCACCCCTCAAAAAAAAGCCCAGAAAGAAAAAGGAAGGAATGAAATCTCCCTTAATCTGCACAGGCTGTCCTTTCCCTATGTGGAGGAGGGGGAGCACATTTCATGATGAGTCCTTTGGAAGTGGGGCGGGTCATTGTGCTGCCCCTAACAGCACAGAATCATAAAATGGCCCAGTTAGAAGGGGCCTTGGGGGTTATCTAACAATAAGCGAGCTGAGGTGGCTGATAACACACCCTTATTCTCAGAGGGACCTCTTGGGAGGCAGTGTGGTGGGGTGGAAAGCTTACTATATATTACAGTGTAGACTCCAAACATTTTTGGAAGACTGGGGTCTGAATCTCACTCAGCTCTGGTCCTCGGCATCACTTCCCCTTCCTGGGACTTCAAGTATAAAGTGTAAAAGTTGAGTCAGGCAGCCTTTAAGGGCCCTTCCCAGCTCAAAATCCTCAGAGGCGGGCAGTGCAAACATTATGGTAAGATGGTATTTTATCTCATTTTGCATATGAGTAAATGGTGGCTTGGAGAGACTACCTAGAAACAGAGAGAACCTCAACTCGAATGCTACCTCAGATGTTTGCTACCTAAATGACCTTGGATAAGTCATATAACTTTATGTCCCTCTGTTTCCTTATCTGTGAAAGGAGCAGTTTGCATTAGATGGCCTCGGAGGCCCCTTAGGTCTACAATTTGAATACACCGACCCAGTCCTTATGAAGCTCACTGGGGACTAAGAAACACAGAAAAGTGGAAAATGTCATCTAGTCCAAATTGCTAAATTGCATTGCTGAAGCCTGGAGACCTGGGGTTTCTGAAGCTTTGCAACTAGGAGAGGGGCTATCCTCAGAGCGAACATAAGGGAGAGGATAGGGACAGGAAGGACATCAGCAGGAAAGTGACCCAGTCAGAAAGAGGCACCCAGTTGACTCCTGCTCTGCTCCTGGCTACCTGTGTGGCCTTGAGCAAGCCGCTTCCTTCCTCTGAACCCCAGTTAAACTATATAACTTTCAGGCTGTGGATCTATCTTTTATGCCATCCAAATTGTCTTAAGGCATAGAAATGGGCAGATTCCTCCTCTGGCCAGAACTCTCCACTGCTCTGAGGCATGGGGCAGAGGGCAGGGTGTGGGGGTCCTCTGACTGAGCAAACGCCCACAGAGGAGGCGATCGGCCATAGCAAGAGAGATGGGAGTTAGGACACCTGGCTCTGAATGTCTGACACCAGCTGTAGTCTTGGGACTTTAAAGCCTCTCTGCCGCTGATGACCTATGAAGGGCTTCCACACTAGCAAAATCCCAGGTTCTGGAAATGATGCTGTGTGTGCCCGTGGACATGTTTGTATGTTCATGACCATGGGATATGTGTTATGCCCATGATCTTTGGAGTACATGTACACATGTGTGTCAGTGACTCTGGACTTTTCTATCACTGTCCAGGTGTCAGGAGTCAGGACGTCTGAGTTCTAGCTTTGACTCTGTTCTTGCCATGTCATCTTGGGCAGGCATATTTCCCCTCTGAGCCTCAACTTCCTTCCTTGTCAAAAGGAGAGCTTAAATGATTTTTCATTCATTAACTTATTCACTAATTCCTTCCTTCCTTCCTTCCTTCCTTCCTTCCTTCCTTCCTTCCTTCCTTCCTTCCTTCCTTCCTTCCTCCCTCTCTCCCTCTCTCCTTCCCCATGACTTCCAAAAGGGCAGATACCTCACCTTATCCATATTTTGTCCCCTCTTAGTGTGGAAAACACTGCTCTGCATATTAATACAATTACTACACAGTGAGTGAGTGGGATTAGACAGTGGGATTAGCTGCCCTGTCAGCTCAGTATACACCATCTTCTTTCCACTAACCACTAGTGAAGCTCTTCAGAAAATCCGAGCCTGTTTTAGGGTGAGAGTGGGGAAGGAGGGGAGGTGCACTACTGAGGCTTGGAGAAGGCCAGTGACCGGCTGAAGGCAGCAGCAGGCAGATGAGCATGGGGGGTGGGGGTGGAGGTAGGGAGCCGGTTTGCTGGACTGTGAGTTCCTTAAGGGAAACATTCCTTCTGTATCTCCACCAACTCAAGCAGTATTTTGTATACAGTCGCTGCTTAAGCAATGTTTGTGAAATGATTAAGTGAATGAGTAACCTTCACGAGGTCACAGCAGTCCACAGATATAATCAACATGGCTCCCACCCACAGTGAGGTGATTTCCTCACACATCCTGAATCTTCTACATTATTTCTTCATTGGGCAACCAAGCTTCTCAACACCCTGTCTGTCATTATTAGCAGGCTGATTGTTTAGGCGGGCACCCAGGGCTCGACTCATCCAACCTCACCTGCCCCTCTGTCCCAGCACGGGGCCGTATTTGTCTATCAGCCAGAAGGTAGAAGAGAGAAGGAGGTTATAAAATGGGAAAGCAAACATAATGAAAAGTAATCCCCACAAACTTCCTACCAATTAGAACCATCCGAAACTGGAATACAGGGCAGCCAGGCGGCTCAGTGGGTAAAGAGTCAGGCCTGGAGTCAAGAAGACTCATCTTCCCTAGTTCAAATCTGGCCTCAGACACTGCCTAGCTGTGTGACCCTGGGCAAGTCACTTAACCCTGTTTGCCTCAGGTTCCTCATTTGTCAAATGAGCTGGAGAAGGACATGGTCAACCACTCCAGTGTCTGCCAAGAAAACCCCAAATGAGGTCATGAAGAGTCGGACATGATGGAAAGGACTGAACAAGCAGGAATGGAATAGGGTTGCCTGGGGAGCTAGTGAGTTCCCCATCACTGGGGATTTATCAGGGAGAGACTGAACAGACAGCACCTGAGCTCCATGTGAACTCTGGAGTTGCTCCCACACACCAAGTACATTTCTGTCTTTAAGCAGATTCTTTCCATCCCTCAGGGTACAACTGAACTCCTCCTTCCTCTTGGAAACTTCTATTGATGGCTCTTACTTTGGCTGATTTCTCCCTCTTCTCAATCCCTCTAATGTCCAGAATCCTAGAGATAGAAGGGGCCTTAGAAGGGGTCCATTCCCACTCCCTCATTTGGCAGTGAGGAACAGGTATGGGAGAAGTCAAGGGACTTGCCTAAAGTCATACAGAAAAGTAGGGGCAGAGCTGGGACTGGAACCCAGATTTCTATCTCATACAAAATAAGACGTGTAAAGCCCCTGGCACAGTGCCTGGAACATAAGAGGCACTTAATAAACGCTTACTCCCTTCTTCTAGGGGTATACTGGAGCCAGCTAAAATAGGCTGATGACAGCCAGTTGTTAGATTTTCAGGGTGACCATTTACCTCTCAAAAAAGAGCAAATGCTGCAAGTCACGGTCTGATTTTTAATTTTTTTGACAAAAGTGATGTAGAAAATGTTAATAATTCAAATTATTCTCATAAGTTTATACAGGTTGTCTCCCCGCCTCCCCCACTCTGAAATCTGGTTGTTAAACATATAGTAGCGTACCGCCTGCCCAGTTTCCTGCCACAGCAGGTCTGGGGGTTCATACATATGTAACCCAGCATTCCACTATGGGCTGCATTCATCAGTGTGACTTCTTCAGGGCTGAGCCCAGGGCTAGGTACATAGGATATTTCACATACAGAGCTATGGAGGGAATGAAATGGATGGATGAACAGCGCATCCTTTATTCTTCTGTTCCAAGTGTGTGGTTCTTCTCTCCCCACCTTCCTCTAGTCTCCCCAGGGCAGGGAAGGACTCTCAGCTTAGAATCACAGAAACTCAGAGCCTGAAGGGAGCTCATGGAGCATCTATCTCAATCAGTACCTGAGCAAAAATCTCTTCTATTGGTCAACCACCATTAAATACCTACTGTGTGCTGGGCTTTGTGCTCAGTTCTAGGATAAGAAGACAAAGACAGGGGAGATGACAAGGGGATACATAAATACATATGCATATAAATGAATAAAGATATATAAATATACATAAGTTCGAGAGAGGGAGGGCAGGAGCAGCTGGAGACAGGGAACACAAAGGTTCATGTTGAAGGTGGGACTTGAGTTTCAAGCTAGAAAAGAATTCTATGAGGCTGAGGTGAAGAGGGGAGTGCATTCTCAGCATGAGGGAGCCCAGTGCAAAGGTGTGGAGGTGGCAGCTGAATCGGAGAGAAGGCCAATTTGGTTGTACAGTATAGAGTCTAGGGAGCAAAGTGATGTATCGTGGATGAGCTTGTCAAGAAAGACTGTGGGGCCAGGTGTAAAGTGATAAAAGGAGGAGTTTCCTTCCAACTTGGCCTGAAGACTTCGGGTGACAAGGGGGTCTACCTCCATGGGCGCCCCATTTCACTTTGGAGTCAATTCTACGAGATAAGAAGCTTTCCCTAATGATCAGCAAAATTAGCATCACTAGCATTTATATAGCATTTTAAGGTTTGCAAAGTACTTTATATTTCCATTGGCTCCTTATAATTCTGTTAGCTAAATGCTACATGTGTGTGTTTGTATTTGACTGGAACTTGTGATTTCTCTGGTGGAGGGAAATCAAAGCAGCGATCTTCTGACAAGTGTGGAGAGTTGTCTGGTTCACTAAACGGCTAAGGAGTTTGCCCATGGGTATGCAGCCATATTGGGCAGGAAGCAAGATCTGAACCCAGGACTTCTTGGCTCCAAAGTCTTCATCCTGCCAATGACAAGCATTGATTAAGTGTATTCTATGTGCTGGAAGCTGTCCCAGAGATACACAGCCAAAAACAAAATAATCTCTGCCTTTGAAGATCTTATCAGAGGAAACCACGTGCATATACACATATGTATTATACATGTATTTATCTTTCTACATAAATATTCATTTAGTCCTTTCAGTTCTGTCTGATGCTTCCTGACCCCACGAGGGGCTTTCTTGGCAGAGATACTGGAGTGGTTTGCCATTTCCTTCTCCAGCTCATTGTATGGATAAGGAAACTGAGGTAAACAGGGTGAAGGGACTCGCCCAGGGTCACAGAGCTATCGTCTGAGATCACATTTGAACTCAGATCTTCCTGACTCTAAGCCCAGAGCTCTATCCACCGCCCACCCAGATGCCCCACTATACACATGCAGTGTTAGACCTCATGCTGACCTCTGCTTGAGAATCTCTTGCCCAGCCTCAGTCTTGGCTCACTCCCACCGTTGGCCCCCTTTGCTCCTACATGTACTGCTGAATACAGTTGGAGAAAATCATGAAACCCTCCTGACTAGCACCATTACAAAATTACCTTACATAACTTCAACTGGGCCTTCACTGCATCTCTCCCTCCCTCTCACCTGAGGACCCGGCTTCATATTTTACTGAGGAAAGTAGGGCCATGCCACAAGAACTCCCTCTTCTCCCTCCTCTTCATCTCACCATCACCCAGATGCCTTCTGCCTCTGCCTCTTCCTGCACTCCAATCACCCTTATGAGGCGGCCCTTCTCCTGGCCGCTCAACCTCTTGACATGCACAAGAGATCAATCCTGTCCCAACCTTTCCGGCAGATCGCCCCCCTCTATGCTCCCCACCCTCTCACTTATCTTCAAACTATTCTGGCTGCTTCCTTCCTGCTTACACACTCATGTCTTCCCCATTCCTCAAACCCCCTCACTTGACAGGTACATCTCTGCTAATTATCTTTCTGGGTCCTCAGTAAACTTCTTGAAGACCTGTCCTCTTCCTAACTCTGCATTCGGTCGGAACTTAAAGCTCAGTCTCTAAGGCTAACAATGACCTTTTTGCATCATCAGATAAGGCGGTTTTCCCCTCTCCAGCACCATCCCCCTGGCCCCACTGTCCATCATGGTCTCCTCTTGGACTCTCTTCTCTAGAGAACTCTGTCACGGTGCTACTTGTCTGACTGCTCCTTCGTCTCCTTTGCCAAATTTCCATCCATGGTCTACGTGCCCTACGTGCCAACCTGGGATTTCCCCCAAGGCTCTGCGCTGGACCCTTCTCACTAGGTCCCATGAATTCTCCGTTCAGGTGAGCCTCGGCTCGATTTGTGCACGGGCTATCACCCAGACTGTCGCGAGGAGCCTGCCATTCCAGCCCACGATCTCCCCGGGGCTGGGCGCGTCACCCCCTCTTCCTTGGATCAAACGAAATCCTGCGTGGAACCGTCCTACTTTTCCACACTTCTTAGGCTCCATAACGCCCCCAGCGTTTCCTCAGGCTGCGCCCCTGCCCGGATTCCCCCCGCCCCCATCTCCGCCTCCAGATTTCACGGGCTTCGAGTTGTACGCCCCTCTGAACCCCATCTTGTAGATCTGGTTATTTGCTTGTCACCTCCCACTAGAGTGAGCGTCCTGGGGAGCAGGGGCCGGTCGTGTGGTCAGCCCTGCGCCCGGCACGTAGGAGGTCCTCAGGGAGGGTTTACTGAGCCTGGACCCCGACCCCACGGCGTGTATCTGCGCGCGGAGCCGTGCGCTAGGGCGCTGGGGTCTGAGGGGAGGAAAGCTGGCCCCCAGCCCGGAGCCTTAGTTTCCTTTTAGGGAACGTGGGGCTGGGGCCACTTTAAAGTGCCGGGGAAAGCGGAGGGGGTAGTGGGGGGGGGTGTTGGTGCAGTGACTCGTACACAGTAGGCGCTTCATAAATGTTGGCTATAGCAGTCCGGGATGGTCTGCTCTTGACCTTCTGTGTGACCTTGGATCAGTCACATGCCCTTTCTGGGGACCATTTTTCTCTTCTGTAAAATGGGGGATGGGGTTCTGGCTTGCGTCTCTCTAACTCAAAGGGTAGTTTTGCTCTTCTATGAAAAAGGGTGGAGGAAAAAGCGTAAGATTTGGTGGCGCATGCCCGCACAAAGAATTTAAGATCTTATCCCCTCCACCCCCGCGGGAAGGAGGAGGAATCCACCGAGAGGAGGCGGGTCCTCCAACATCCTAGACAAACCCGGAGGTTGCGCGCACGCGCAGCACTGGTGTTCTTGGGCCTCCTCGTGGAAGCCCCGGGAGGAGGGTGAGGGAGGGCAGCTGATGCGGCCATCTCACGGACCTAGAGGACCAGAGCGAGCGGGAGAGTTGTGTTGTTTGTCCTTCGTTTTCGAAGAGTAAAGTTAGGTGAGCAGTGAAAGCCGCGACCAAGAAGGCCTAAAGACGTGACTACGCCTGCGCGCGAACATAGACGTTCCGAAAACGAGGGAGGGGCGGTGGGAGCGTGTGCAGGATCTCCACCAATCACTTGGATAACAAGTCACTTTGGATAACATGCCTAGAACCAATGAGCGAGCGACTAGGACCCGTATGACCCACCCTAGAGGAGATGAGGCTGAGTCGTTCCCATGGCAACAGGACGCGCAAAGAAGTTCAGGGCCCTAGTTGGGACCACCTGTGCCCTGTTGACTTTGGTCCTGGGGTCTTCATTATAAATGTAGCTGGAAGGGACCTCAGAGGCCAGGGAAGCCAGCCCCCTCTTTTTACAGCTGGGGAAACCAAGGCTTTGGTTCAACCAGCGTGTATTAAGCACCCGGCACTGATGCAAAGGAAAGGGGGCGCCGCGTGGGGTTCCCAAGGCCCCTCCCGACTCTGAGGGACCGTCGCGCTAAGATAATGTGCTTGGTGCGCGATCGGACCACGGCTTTATCAAACAGTGAGGCCTCCGGACATCAGGGCTTTGGCAAGTGTAAAAGGCAATAAATGGAATTCAGTGCAACTAAGTAGACGTTATTAAATGCCCAGTCCGTGCCAGACCAGCTGGGCGGCTCAGAGCATCAGGCCTGGAGTCAGGAAGACTTGAGTTCAGATTCGGTCCCCAGACTTTCTAGCCGTGTGACCCCGGGCAAGTCACTTCACCCAGTTTGTCTCCGTTTCTTCATCTGTTAAATGAGCTGGAGAAGGAAGTAGTAGAAACCATTTCAGTCTCCCTGCCAGGAGAAACCCAAATGGGGTTACGGAGAGTCGGATCCGGCTAAGCAAGCAAAATGTGCCTGGCTGAGCACGCAAAGCCGGGATGGATGTCTCTCTGAAGGGGTTTGTGTTCTGTTGTGGGAAAATGACAGCCATGTCACCAAGGGATCTCGAAGCTTAGGAAGCACATCCAAAGCGGGGGAGGGGAAGGGGAGGCGAAGGAGGCGGTGCTCTAAAGAGGCCTCCTTTGGGACTTGGTCCTGCGACCGAGCTTAGCGCGTGCTCGCCTCCATTGGGGCGGAGGGGGCACTCTCCACCCAGTGCAGCCTGGACCTTGGCCCGGTAGACCGCGGGCTCGGGCTCCTCCTCCCCGATTCCCGCCCCGCTCTCAGCTTTGGCGTGTTGGGGCGCCTGCCCACAAGGCGGCACTCGCGCCCTTCCCCCGGACGCCCGTGGTCCCTCCGAGTTCAGTGGCTGAAGCTTTAGCTGAGCTGGGTCGGGCCTAGGCTGTGCTTTGGCCTTCGGGCGAACCTTTAATGTGCCTTTGTAAAAGGGAGCGGAAAGGGCGGGGGGAAGAGGCCAGCCGCAGCAGAATCCCGGGATGGAGGGTGGGGAGGGCTCCATCCACCGCCCAAAGTGATCATAATGATTTGTGTATGAGGAAACTGCTGGGCAGTGAGGGGAGGGGCAGCTCCTCAGTACGGGATGTCAGAGGTACTCTGCCCGTGTCGGCGACCTCCACAGCCGGCATACTGCCGGGGCTTCACAGACCCTCACGGAGGCCGGGAAAGGTTTTAGGGGTTCTGTGATCTTGGATAGAAAAAAAAAATAAGTTACACCAATACAGTCGCTTTCCTTTGTAATCTCATTTATTTTATGCATTTAACAACGCAACTCCGAGAAGGGATCCTTGGGCTTCACAAGACTGCCGAAGGGGTCCACAGCACCGGAAAGGTTAAGAACGCGAGCCGTCTACTCAGCCTGTATATTGTATAAACCTATTTATTTACTTTGGATTGTAAACTCCTTGAATTAGGGAATGTTTTCCCTTTCTTTTTATCTGCCCCAAGGCCTTAGCTCAGGGTCTGGTACTTATTTACCCTCTCTCTGATGCTCTTTCCTCCTCTGGGTAACAATGCCACCCTGGGCTGTGGCAAGTTTCACTCTCAACCAGGCCTGAATCCACCTAACTTTATCACCATCCAGCTGAATGAGGAAGAGTCACAACTGAACAGCAGGGAAAAATGCTTCTCTCCACTTTGTTAATAAGGTAATGCTACCTTCCTTAACCTTGTTAACATCCAGCCTGAACTTCTCTATCTTGCCTATGAGGATGTCATGGTAGACTCGATCAAATGCCTCCTGAAGACTCCCTTGATCCCATGTAATAACCTCACTCCTAAAAGAATGGTTGCCCAGTGACTTGTCCTTCATGAATGTGCTCTGACTTGCGGGGGTCAGCCCTTTCCAACTGCCCACAATCCACTGCCATTCAAACTGTCTCCCTTGACTGGCCCTGAGACTATCTTTGACTCTTCTTTCTTCCTTATTTCCCACCCCGGGAAATCAGTTGGGACGTGTTTTTTAAAAGTTGTTTTTTATGTTATATTTATTTCAAAATATTTTCCTCCCTCACAGGAATCTCTTCTTATAAGAAAGAGTTGGGAGAAAAAAAGAAAAAAAGTTCAGCAAAATTAACCAATGTTATTAATTTTAACAGTTAATCAATTACTACTAATTGTGCCTCTAATTTTGGCATCTCTTTCGTCCCCTTTTTGTCTCTTTCTTGCTGTGACTACCTGGTTACAGGACCCATCAACACCACCACGGACTATTGCAATGACTTTTCCATGGTGCTCTGTGTCCTCTCTCTTGGTGGCTCAGCCACTCTGTCGATCTCTGTCTTGATCATCTTCCGAATACATAGGTCTGGACATGTCTTTCCAAGCATCAGAAAACTTCATATGGTTCCCCATTTTGGAATCTTCCCTCTGGGATTCAAGACCTTCCACCATCTTGTCTGCACAACTTTTCCAGTCTTTTCTCCTATGACTTCCCTCCAGGAACTCCGTACTATGTCCAGACTGGACTGTTCTCAGTCCTCTGTCTACCCTTCCTCCGAGATAAACCCTGTGCTCCCATTCCCCTGCTAACTTTGCTGACATTTCTTCCTATGTCTAGGAAAATCTCCCTCTTCACCAGTTTAATTCCTATCTGTTATTTAAAGACCAACTCAAATTCCATCTTTTGGAACTTTTCCCTGGTCCTTCCTAATGAGTGACAACTCTTGACAACCCGTCTAATGCCCATATGCGATTGTATTCATTTAGGCTACCTGTTGGGGTTGTTTATTAGACTCTAAGCTCGTTCGGGAAAGGACTGTGTTTTGTCTATATTTTGCATCTTATCTCTTCAGCAAAAATGTTAATTCTGGATCACACAGTGAGTGTGATCCTCCCAAGAGGGACCTGCTCAATGTGTGCCATGTCATGTGTTTTAGTATGAGGACTCCTGGTGGAGAAATTGAAAGCAAACTAATTGATTCTGAATTTGAGCGGCTTTTGTCGTGAATTGTCATCATCCTCTCTAACCAAGCAGAGTTCTTCCCCCTTCCTCTCGTGTCTTTTCACTTTCAGAGTAGCCCCAAAGGTTTTTTAGATCATCCTTAGTAGGTTTGTGGGTCCCCATGTTAGTTGGGAACCAGGCCGATCTTTGGGATCATCCTCAGATCCGTTTCTTAGTTCTGACTTCTGCACGCATCTTTTCTTAGTTCTGGCTTTTGCATGCATCTTTTAAAAATCTGCATTGGCCAGTAAGTGGTCTCATTCACTCTCTTAAGCCAGCTTCCCTTTTTCTTCCTCCAGAGAAATGCTTATTTTGTGTCACAAAATTCATTCCCGAGTGCCTCCCAGAACACTTTCAACTTTCCCTGAAGGATCTTGGGCTAAAAGACGTTAACTGCTGCTTCTCTGAAATCTACTTGCTTCATATTTGGGGTATGTTTTGGACTTTTGTGGCCCTAGGAGTGTGCTGGGAAAAAGCACAACACAGTTCACAGTTGAATGATCAATATGTTCTCAAGTCCTGAAATCAACAAAACAATAAATTAAATCTAGGTTGGAAAGGGTCCGTGCTCACATCAAAAAGTAATGCTCTGAAGAGCTTCTTTTAGGGCTTAGTACAGTGGTTGACATATTGTAGGTGCCTAATAAATTGATTGATTGGAGTAGATCCAACACACCCCTGTTTGTCCCTCTGTTTTTTTATTTTGAACTTTAAAATGGAGGGGTCTCATTTTCTGTCTGCATATCAATCCCTCCTTTATCAATCCCTCAGTCTCAGGGTCTGTATTTTCTGTGTTCCTCAAGCAAAGGCTGGTAATGGTAGAAAATACCCAGGACTTGGCAGCTAGGTGGCATAGTGAATAGAATGCCAGCTTTGGAGTCAGGAAGACCTGCGTTCAAATCCAGCCTCAGACACTTGCTCTATGACCCTGGGCAAGTCACTTAACCTTGTTTACCTCAATTTCATCTACAAAATGACAAACCTGTCCCGCATCTCTGTCAAGAAAATTCCAGATGGGGTCACAAAGAGTAGATATACAGCTAAATAATGACAACACCAACAAACCTAGGGCTTGAGAATAGTGGAAGGAATCAAGAGGGCCTGGGTCTGAGGCCTGGCTTTGCCACGTGCTGTGTGACACAGAACAAATCACATGTCCTTTCTGCATCTCACTTTCCTCATACAGTTTAAAAAACAAGGGAGCTGGACTTGTGACCTAGGAGGCTGTTCAATCAGAAGGCACTGGAGGGTGCTGCGACTGTGCAGCTGAGACATGTTCCACTGAGCTGTGTCTGTTTGCCAGAGGAGGGATTGCCTTTAGCCCCCATCACATCCCATCTGGAGCAGGACAGCTAGTTTGAGGCTTGTCCAGAGGAGAGCAGACAGAACCATGAGGGGCCAGAAACAGCACCATAGAAGCATCCCAGAAAAAGAGCTGGCAAGGTCCTAGCAAGGCAAAAGTAGGATCAGAGAGTAGAAGGTGCTCCGAGACAGACAGCAGACCCATAGATCTTTAGTGGGTATATTAAAGGTGGCTGTGGCATGAAGTATCTTGGTTATGTCTAGGGGGAGCATTGCTGTGACTCTTCCATGTTGGTGCCAAGGCGCCATTTCCAAAGGACAGCCCAGGAGGAGGGTGCACATTTGTATTTGTAGCCCTTCCTGCAATGATGTGTTAAGATTCCATTCTTGAGGTTCAGCATGAGACCTTCCTGTATTCAGTGCTGGATGTAGCATTTTAGAGATGTGTTGGTGGGGAGGGTAGGCCTAGGAGCAGGCACAGGCGTCCCTGCCTGGCATTCGTCCTGGGATTGAGCACAGACGTCCCTGCCTAGTTTCAGTCCTAGGAGCAGGCACAGACACTCCCTGACTGGTTTTGGTCTTAGGAGTGGATGTGGACATCCCCTGCCTGGTTTCACAGGCATCTCTGGCTCCTTTTGGTCCTTATAGCATGCACACATATTCTTTGCTACAGGAACAATGTTGTTGCGCAGGAGTGTGTCCAAACATGAGCAGCCAGGATATTGAGGAGATGGGACCGTGCTCCATGAGGACTGGAGAGAAGACTTCCCGAGGCCATGATGACTGTCTTCTAGAACTGGAAAGGCTGTTGTGTGGAATAGATTTTAGATTTGTCTGTGGCTCCAAGGGGACAAACCAGGAGCAGGTGGTGGAAACTGTAGAGGCAGATTTCAACTTGATTTCTGGAGTAACTGAACCAAACGTAATGACAAGCACTGTCCGGAAGCAGAAGGGTCTGCTTTGCAGAGTTTCCTAGGATCCTTGTTATAAACTGGAAGCATCTTAGAGAGTGTCTAATCCAAACCCCTCATCTTCCAGATGAGGCACAAAGATGGGACTTGACTTCCCCAAGGTGACACAGGTTGTAGGTCAGGGAGAGAGCCAGGATTCACATCTAGGTGTTCTGATAAATTGGATGTTCATTCTGCTGTTCCACCAAGGGGCAGGTGGTGAGTTCCTTTTCTCTCTACCTATAAGCAGAAACTGGCTGGCCACTTGGCAGGATGTTGGAGAGAGCGTTCCAGCTCATGTATGGGCTAGACTTCAGTCATCTGCCACCTTTGAGAGTATTTGAACACTGACGCTGAGATCCCCATAGGGGATCACCCCTGAAGCCTGGAAACCTAAGGCCAGAGAGGTAGAGACTGGTTCTATGAGGAAGAGGTAGGTTTGAACCCCAGTCGGCTGACTCTTCACTCTACCCAGGCCCAGTGCTTCCTTCTCTCCCCCAGGGATGTGTAACTTGGGTTCATAAGACCGATTTCAGGGAGTCCGTGAACTTGGATAGGAAAAACCACGGCTTTATTTTTAATAGCCAATAACTAAAATTTAACTTTTCACTCAATTACGAATTTTTAAAAGTCATTCTGAGAAGGGATTGTACCCTTTGCCAGTGTGCCAGAATGATCCGTGACTCAAAAACCTGCGGAGCATGTCACATTCTCAGTGCCCGTTGTGGTAACATCTCTAGCCTGCTTCTTGTCTGCCTGGGTTCCTGTGCAAAAACAGGTTGGGCTGCTTGGGGAGGCTGAGGTCTCTTTTTTCAGGCAGAGACTAGGGTTTTCTGGAAGGGACTCCCAGGAGGAAGGATGCACCTTCTCTTTCCTTAGATTCTATGATTCTATGGCCCCTGCCCTCATCCCCTTGATGCGAGCAACAGCGTACCTGGCAGCACTGTGGACGTCCTTGTTCCGCAGACTGTAGATGAGTGGGTTGAGCAGTGGAGTGACCACGATGTAGAAGACCGCTGTGAGCTTGTGGCGCCCAGCTGGGGTGGGTCCCTTGGGCCTCAGGTACATGGCCATCACAGTTCCATAGAAGAGGCCAACCACAGCCAGGTGGGCTCCACAGGTGGAGAGGGCCTTGCGGCGGCTCCGGGCAGAAGGGAGGCGCAGGGCAGTGGCCAAGATGAGACCATAGGAAGCCAGAATACAGCTAAAGGGCCCCAGAAGAATGGGAATACCCATGGCATAGACCAGGGCCTGATTGGGGGCAGTGTCGGCACAGGCCACTCTCAGAACTGCCGGCAGTTCACAGAAGAAGTGATCAACAGGTGGGCGCCCAATGCAGTAAGGAAGGCGTAGAGCAGCAGCAGCATTAGGCACAGAGAGCAAGAAGCCCAGGGCCCATGCACCCCCTGCCAGACTCCCACAAAGACCTGGAGTCATGATAGCAGCATAGTGGAGGGGCCGGCACACGGCCAGGCAGCGGTCAACAGCCATAGAAGCCAAGAGGAGGGCCTCAGTGCTGCCCAGAGAGAGGGCCACATAGAGCTGAGCACCACAGCGGGCAAAAGGAAGCACCCTCCTCTGGACCAGCATGTGCACCAGGGCCTGAGGCACAGTGGTGCTCACGTAGGACACATCCAGCAGAGCTAAGTGAGTCAGCAGGCGGTACATGGGCCGGTGCAACCGGCCATCGAGGAGGATCAGGGACACCAGGACAGCATTGCCCAGAAGGGTGGCCAGGTAGGAGGCCAGCACAGCTGCAAAGAGGAGGGGCTGGAGGGCCGGGCGGGCAGAGAGGCCCAGGAGGAGAAATTCAGCCAGAGCTGTGGTGTTCCCTTGGCCCATCCTGTGGAGAGTGGTATGAGGAAACAGTGGGAAGAGAGTCAGGGGGCTGGAGGGGAGATCTAAGGTTTGTGTGCTTTTCCCCTCCCTTCCCCTCTCTAATTAGCTGCCACGCCAACAAGAAACCCCTTAGCCTGGTACTTACAGTCCTCTATAATCTGACTCCCGCCTCCCTCTCAGGTCTTATTTTAAAACATTCCCTTCAGCCAGTCCTCCTTCCAGTGAAGTCTACCTGCACAGCTGTTCCTCCTGCCTGACCTTCTGTCTTCTTAGCATCAGGCCTTGACATAAAGAGGCCTGGAATCTCATGATTCTAAGAAGGGAGCAGAGAGTTGAAGAGAATGGAGCTGGAGAGGAGAGGGAGGAGGAGGAGGAAGGAGGACAAGAAGATGGGCAGAGCAGGGAAGGCCTTCCTCCTCTGTTTCCTCAAGTCCCCAGTTTTTTTTCCCAAAGCCCTCCTGAACTAGTCATTCCCTGGTCCCCTCTAGTGGGGAGCACGCTTAGTACCTTGTATAGAATCTGCATTTGGTCACTTGTATCTATGGATTATTGTGCTGCCCTCACACCCATAGGATCTCTATCCTCAGGGAATAAAAACATCGGCAGATGTGCCATCTGCCATCACCCATGATCTCAGGAAGAACATGGAGAATGAGAGAGGCCGGCCTCAAGTCTGGAGAGGGCTGAATGCTGGCCTCCTTTTCAGATGGGGGAGAGGATGTGGTCAGCAGACTCCAGGCTTATGGTCTCAACTTTGATTTGTGGCAGAAATTCTGGAATCTGTAATTAAAGGCCTGCCATGAGAACACCTGGGAAAGGAGGGGATGATCACAAAGCACAGGCATGGCCAACTCATCAAGAGCAGGTTATGCCGGGCTAACCCAATTCACTCCTGGGACAGGCCTGCCAGGCTGGTAGAGCCAGGAAGTGGGACTGATAGGGAGTAACTTTGTGGTAGAGAATCATTTGACAAAGACTCATACCTGCCTCGTGCACGAAACAGAGACGTGAGCTAAATGTCAATGCAGCTTATGGATTCTGATGTTTCCTCAACGAGGCTCAGCATGGTCATTAGTGAACTGATGTCAGCTTGGAAGGAGCTCTAGAGAGGGGCGTTTCACAACTCTGTGCTTGACTCTTTGATAAGGACTTGGATTGAAGCATATAATGGCAGGCTTATGACACAAGGTTGGGTTGAGTACCTACCATTTTGGATGACAAGAGAAAGGATCCAAAGTATCTGGAAAGTTTAAAATGCTGGGTTGAAATGAACAGGATGAAATTTAATAGGAAACACATAAAAGGTGAAAATCAGCTTTGGAAGCATATGATGAGGGAAGCATAACTAGGAATGAAAATATTTTTCCAAAAGCTCCCTGGGCTATTGAGTGGACTACCAGCTGAATATGAGATGGTCTTGGGTTATTGAGGCGTTTTCCAGGTGTGGATAACTCTCCATGACCCTACTTGAGGTTTTCTCAGCAAAGATATTAGAGTGATTTGCCCTTTCTTTCCCTGGTTCATTTTAATCATGAGAAAACTAAGGCAAATGTAGTTAAATGACTCATTCAGGGTCATACAGCTAAGAAGTGTCTGAGGCCAGATTTGAACTCATGAAGCTGAGTCTTCCTGATTCCCAGCCCAGTGCTCAATGCAGTACTATGGCGCCCCCTAGCTGCCACTCATGACCTTGGGACATGAAGTAAAAAAAAAAAATCTTCATCTGCATTGAGAGGAATGTTCAAGACAGTGAGATGTGACCTCTGCTGCTGGACTTGCCTTGATCACTCCACACCTGGAGTATTATGTTCAGTTCAGGTGCCACATTTTAGGAAGGATATTGAACAACTGAAGAATGTGCAGAGGAAGGCATCTGGGGTGGCTAAGGATCTTGTCAAGTTCATGATGAATTAGGACAGATTGAATGACCTGGGATGTTTAGCCTGGAGGAGAGGGGAAGTTTCTCTCTTGATGGGGAGGAGACACCCTATGATGTTTTCAAGCATTTATTTGAGCCGCTGCCACGTTGAACAGACTTTTTCTTAGCTTTAGGAGGCAGAACTCAGCATATGTTGTAGTTGGACAAATTTAATTTATATTTAATTAATGTGAGGAATAAAAAAGGGAAAGAAATCTTTTCAGCAGCCAGAGCTCCAAAAGAGCAAAATGGTCTTCCTTTGGTTATAGTGGATTCCTTCTTGCTGGAGGTCTTTGGCTAAAGGTTAGATTACCCCTTGTCCAATATATTTAGATGAAATTCTTTTTTCCAGGTATGGCTTATGCTCATTGCTCACTAGTATGTCCCTTCTGACTCCGAGATTATCTCTTGTCCCAGAGTCTTCCTCTCTCCAGGTCGTTGCTTTGCTACACTACCAAAATCACTTTTCCCAGAATCTAATGGGCATGGCCAGTCAGAGTCTTGAGTTCAAATCTACCTTTGACACTCCCTGTATGACCTTGGACAAGTCATGCTCATAGTAGGCACTTAATATGTGTCTATGGATTGATTATTGATCCTCCCTTCCTCCTGATTTCTCTTTTACTCTAACCTCTTCCTCTTTTGTCTCTTTCATTACTCCATGTTTCTCTTCCCATTCGAGCTCTCATCTCCATCTTAATGCTGTTTTTCATGCTTTCTCTCCCTTTGTCATTTCTTCCAACTGCTTCCTTCCCTCCATTCACATCAATTCAATAAACATTTATTAAATGCCTTGTGTATAAAAGGCCTTGGGATACAAAGATAAATGAAAAAAATCTGTTCTTAAGAACATGTTATTCTATGGGATAAAACAAGTGCTGATTTGTAAACCCAAAAATGATGTCAAGAGGGAGAGGCTACTATTTACTAGTGGGATCAAGGAAAGCTTCCCATAGGAGATGACATCTGAAGCAGAGATTTCAAAAGGTGGAGATGGGGATGGAGTCCATTTGAGGCAATGGGAGAGGAGACATCACAAAGCCATAGAGAAAGTGGGTGCAAATTTAATTCATAAAATGCCTTGGAGTCCTCTCGTCCTGTAGGGAGGCAGCAGGACTTTTTACAGACCAAAATCTAGCACAAAAGTAAAGGGATTTTTGCTGCTGACAGATATGCATAATGAGGTCAGGAATTTGGTGTAAGTTGGCTCTGATTCAAATGCATTTGCATGCAAAGCCAGAGGATCTTGAGAATGTCTTACCTTAAGTTAGGTAGTTACCTGCAATGGGGGGCTACATCTTTTGCCTAGCCGTAGGGTGGGAAAATAAAAAAAGAACAAGAAAGGACAGGATTATCCTGGGAATTGTCAGCATGGATTTTATTTAGCTGGGGAGTGTAGCTATAAGTGAAGAGTGGTCAGACTCTCCTTTCAGGGAGTTCTGTTCTAGTTACTGTTCCTCTTTCATTCTCTGAGAGGACCAATGCCATCAGGAGGGTGGTCTTGATTTGCAAGTGAATTGGATTTAAATGAGGCAAAGCTGTGCAAAGTAATTTTTCTCACATTCCCCACCAGAGACTTGGGGACCTAAAGGCAAGAGAGAGATCAGGACAAGTGGGGATGGTCATGCAGTGGG
The DNA here is from genome assembly GCA_028646575.1 of Pseudocheirus occidentalis. NCBI lineage: Eukaryota > Metazoa > Chordata > Mammalia > Diprotodontia > Pseudocheiridae > Pseudocheirus > Pseudocheirus occidentalis. Next base: position 11,723,642 of record CM053596.1, on the reverse strand, counting down.
AGCCTTGACCTTTTAAAGGTAAACTCTTTCCTCTGGTCTCAGTTTGTCTGAAGCAACCCCCATTCAATAAGGCTAGGTAAGCAATGAGGCAGAAGTGGCTTAGTCTGCCTTCACAAAAGAATCACTCTGGGAGGGGTAGACCCTCTGACCCACACAGAAACAATTGTTATTTACACTGACCCGGAACCATCAAAACCCAAACAAGGAACACAGGAGGCTTGGGCTCAGACCTACTGCTGGCCAATCAGTGAAAGCCAGAGTAAGTAGAATTTAAAGGCATAGTCAAGTAGCTCCATTTGAATCCCAATGGACTTTATCAAAGCCTGGTTTTCCAGAGCTATAGTTAAAAAAATCATAAATGAAAAACTACATGAGACAAAAAAGTTAATTATCCCAGCTTTTTGGGGAAAAAAAGATAAAATAAATATGGAAGGAAAAAAAATCTGCTCCCAAACCCAAGATACCTTGTGAAGTGTACCCAATCAGATTTTCTAGCAGACTGGAGCTGAAAAACCCAGTGAGTGGACCAGAAGAGATAAGCCCCTTATCTAAAAGCAGGGAGTAGCTAACCAAGTACCTCATGGGATGAGACTGTCCTGTAAATATGGGAACAAGCCTAAGTGACACTATATGCCTAGGAATCAACAGCAGTCGCCATGGGGGTCTTCATAGTAAGCACTCAGCTGAGTAGCCATGTCCAGGGAGGAGCGATCATAGCGAGAACATTGTGCCCCAGCTGAAAGTTGGAGTGGGTAAAGGACGGAAATATGAAATCAGTCTGGGAAGTACATGACTGCCAACTTGTGCACAGCTTTCAGTGCCAGAGTGAGGAGTTTATATCTCATCCCAGAGGCAAAGTGATATTGGTCAGACCTGTGTATTAGCAAGATACATTTGCCAGCTTGTGGAAGATAAAGATTAGAGAAGGGATTGAGTCAGGCAGACAAATCAGGAAGTTATTATAATGTTCCAGGTGAGAGCTAATGACCACCTGAAGCAGGGTAGTGTGAATGGAGAGCAGAGGTTTGAAGTGGCATGTTTTGGAGATAAAATTGTCAAGACTCTCACCTCATTTCTCTCTCTCCCCCCACCATCTTTTCAAAATCCCCATAGATCCCCAATATACTATTTACTCTACACATATACAGGCCTTAGGTCTTTTTAAAATCAGCCATATCGCCTCCTTAGTGCCCAGTCCTGTCTTAGTATGCATTGGTTTCACAGCTTAGTGGTCCCTAGAACCATATAGAATGTTAAAGTTTTAAATCCACTTAGAACACAGAAGTTGGGCTGTTAGAACAGAGGGGACCCTAAGAATAGAATGTAGAAGGTAAGAGCTCTGAAAGACCTCAGAACAGAGAATGTCAGAGAGAGGAGTCATCCTTCGAATGCAGAATGTCAAAAGTTTGGAGGGTTCTTTGAACGTGGCCTGTCAGAGTTGGCAGGGGCCTTCACCTGGTGTAACTACCTTTTGTAAAAGTGGAAACAAGCCTAGAGAGATGGGAGTTGCCCCATATTTTAGTATTCTAAACTTTAGTATTCTACCCCTCACTGGATGGCCAGATTTCCTCTGCCATCCTCTGACTAAATGTCTCTTTGGTTGAGCATCTTCCATCCTGATATTTCCTGATGGATCATGGTTGTACATTTAGCAAGGATTTACTAATTATAAGGAGAAGCCTGAAGTCTATAGCATGTATAGCTGTTGGCTTTTTTGATAATGGCAAAATATCGTAGACAGCCCACATTTACATAATAGAGAAATGACTGAACAAATTGTGGCATTCCATTGCACCTTCATAAATGGGAAAAAAGTCAAGAACAAAAAGATGCGAGGAAATTTATGTTAAGTGCTGCAGACACAGTGATATTCAATGGAAAGGACAATGAATTTCAAGTTTTAGGAGCCAGACTCTGATTTTGGCTTTGCTGTTTACACCTGTGGGAACTTGGATAATCAATTCATCTCTCTGTCTTCAGTTTCCTCATGTATGACATGATAGGATTAAATTAAATGATCTCTAATTTCTCTTTCAATGTTAAATCTATGCCTATCCATGCATCTCTGTCTATCCATCCATCCATCCATCTGTCCATCCATCTGTTTGTCCTTCTATCCATCTGTCTGTCCATCCATCCATCTGTCCTTTCATTCCTGTCTATCCATCCATCCATCTGTCCATCCATCTGTCCATCATTCCATCCATCATGCCATCTATCCGCCCATCACCTGTCTATCCATCCATTCAGTAAGAATTTGTTAAGTGCCTACTGTGCTAGGTACTGTGGTAGGTGCTGGAATAAAATGAACTTAGGAATCTCTGATTTCCTAGTTACACTGTTCTTGATGGTCCTCATGAGTTGCTATGGCCATTGTTTTTGGCCTGGTGGCCAGACTTGGTGCTCGAGCCTTGTGGGTGGCTGGGCTGGCCTTCTGATGAGAGAGCTGCAGCTTCCCCTGGGTCTGCACTCAGAGGGCTTCCATCAGGCTGGGGCTGCCAGATTGTGTTCTCTCCAGCCTGGTCTTTGAAAGCCCAACTTGCTCTCATGCCATGATGGAGCATCAGAGGGGATTTCAGTGGAGACAGAGGAATCCCTCCTTAGCAGTTACTAACCAGAGGCATGGGGGAAAGAACACTCAATTTGGAAGCAAGAGATCTGAGTTCCAATCCCAGCTTTGCTCTTTTCTGTGTGAATCATTTTCTTTCATTTACTCTGTTTCTCTGTAAAAAAAGGGGCCTGGGTTCTGTGACCTTTAAGGGCCTTTCTAGTTCTAAATGTATGAAATCAGAATCGGCATATGCTAACATTGTTCACTATCTGAGCAGCTTCCATTCTGATTCCTGCTAGAGGGGGCCTGGTCTCATCATTTTGGGTTGTCACCTAAGCTTGAGGTAGACAACATGGTTATACCCATGTTCTACTTGAACTGCCTCTGCTCACCATTCAGGTTGTCTGACTTACGTGATAGATAGAGCTGCAATGAAAATTTTGACCTAGCTATTTCATCAGAGAACTCCGTCCTGGCGCTGCCCAGCTGCTTGCCTGTCGCCGTATGATCCCTCTGCTAATAGCTATATTATAGCATGCCCTCACCCCTGGCACCGAGGGAGAATGCCCCCAAGAAAACAGGCTGTTACAGATTGCTTTTGAAGGATTTTTGGTTTCAGAAACCTGTGGATCTGAATGTGGGATCTCCCTCCATCAATGCGGAGCAGAAATCTATTTCAATTCAATAAATAAGTCTCAGGATATTTTCTGAGGCAGAAGTGGCTAAGCTATATGCCCAGAGTCACCCAACTAATACGTGTCCAATTTAGGACTTGAATTCATTTCTTACAAACCAAATTTATCAGCCATCTACATTCAAGCTCAAAAAATCCTTTAGAAGCTGACATAGCGAATGAATGGCAAAGTAGGGACAAATGTCTGGGTGGTGATAAGATTCCACCCCTCTCCATGCTTCCTCCCTCAACCCCCTTCTAAGTTCAAGGATATTTCCATTATCTTTCTCTAGATTAGAATGAAGGCAGTGGATTCTTAGCTATGAAGAGTAGGGTAGGGTGAAACCACTGTGGCTTTGCCCTGGGATGAAAGCTTTAGAGTGTTTATAGTATAGTGGAAGGACCATCCTTCTCCCTCTCTCCCAGCTCCAGGCTTCCTCAGCCCCCAGGAGCAGCTTTAATCTACTTTATCTCCGGGATGTCTAGCAGTAGCATTCACAGAAGTGGCCCTACTAGACTTGGCTCTTTGCACCCCCAAGGTGGACTTACCTCCTCCTGGTGCCCGTAAGGGTCAGACTCTGTTTTTCTTTAGTCAACAGTGTTAACTCCTTAACTCCCAGCTCGGCCTCTTGTGGCTTCTATATCAGGTGGTTACATGCCTGGGCTCCAAGTGTGTGAGGGGCCCGAGCAGATAAAGAGGATTAACACCCAGTGCCAGGGATGGTTCAGGTTCCCTTGGAAAAACCCAAGAAGGTGGCAGTATGTCTTTATTTTCCTACTGTCTCTTGGTGGTACCAGGCCAGAGGGTGTTACTGTTACCGTCACCTTCCTTGGGGACTCCTAAACCATCTCCGCTAATGAATCTGGGAAAGTGGGACCTGGGCCTTTGAGCATAGGCCTTGCTGTGCCACCTTGGCCCTAGTCCATGTCCTCTCTGGGGATGGGAAATGAGAAGGTGGTCAATGGTAGAGTTTATCACATCAGTCTAAACCATGGGATTCCTTCAAGTTTCCTAGGCCCTGAAGAGTGTATATCAACAATTAATCAATCTATATATAATTCATTGCATTAGCATCTATTAGTAAGACAGTGTACTAGGGAATGTGGAAAGCACAAAAGTATAAGATATGTCCCTTGGGGAACTCCGAATTTGGTATATAGGAAAAATAGACGGGAATACAAGGTAGCATAACAAAGCTTTTATAGCAAAGAAGCATTGTGGCAAACCAGCTGAAACGTATCAACAGTTACTATCATGGGAATTGAGAGGAGGGCTTCATCCAGGAAGGAGTGTCTAGTATGAAAACCATGTAGGGTGGTCATCCCTGGCCAGCCAGGAGACCAGTCAGCAGGATCACATCTACAATATTGTGAGCATTTCAGGAAACACCAGTCTAGCAAGGACAAACTTGACAAAAAATGGTATATCCAGATAAGGGGCTGGGAACCAAGCTGATAAAGGGACTAGAAACCAACCTTTATGACAGTGGTTCTCAAACTGTGGGTTGCAACCCCTTTGGGGGTCAAACGACCCTTTCACAGGAGTCACAGGTGTCTCCTAAGACCATTGGAAAACACATATTTCCAATGGTCTTAGGAACCTCCTGTATGCATCTACAGGCAGGTCCACCTACATGCAAACACGCCCACATGTGCGCATTAGGAAGGTTGAGAACCACTTCTTTATGAGAATCAGTTGGAGGAAACATAGATGTTTAGGCCAGAGAAGAGGAGGCCAAGGACAGATGTGGGAGATATCTTTGAATATGTGAAAGATTTCATGTGGAAGAAGTGGGATTCCTCTTACTTGACTCGCTTCGGAAAGTTGCAGAGAGGTTACAGAGATATTTCGGAATAGTTTGAGCTGTCCTGAAGGGGAATGGGCTCCCTGGACATGTACTCTGCTCCCCATCTCCCCAGGTCTTCAGAGGCTGGATGGCCAGTTATCAGGGGTATTGGGGGGGGTGTCATAATTCCAGTACGGGGTTGGCTAGAACACTTTTGAGGACCCTTATGACTGTCAGGTTCTAAAAGGCCGTGCTCAGGGAGGTCTCCATGGGGAAAGTGGCATCATGCCTTGCATAGCCTTTGATTCTTAAATTTTTAAGAATCCCACCTTGTATAGGAAGCCCTTTCCCATGCCCTTTTAATCCTGGCCACTTCCCTCTCTTCATCATCTCCTATGTATCCTCTGCGTGCGATTCTTTTACGAATGTTCTTTGTTGTTTCCCCCATTAGACTGCGAGCCCCCTGAAGAGCAGGGACGGTCTTTGGCCTCTCTTTGTATCCCTTGTGCTTTGCACTGTGCCTGATTGGCCTCAGCCCTTCTCTCTTCATTTAACTGATGAATTCCAAAGACTGGTTTGTTTAGAAAGTAACCAGGTGAGGATAGGAAATAGAAATGAGGGGAGTAGGGAGGGTAGGAAGTAGAAGAGATGAGAAGTTAATTGGGCAGATGACCATAGGGAATTAAAATGTGAAGGTGTGTTGGGGCGGCTTGGTGGTACAGTGAATAGAGCATCGGCCCTGGAGTCAGGAGGACCTGAGTTCAAATGCCGCCTCAGACACTTAACACTTACTCACTGTGTGACCTTGGGCAAGTCACTGAACCCCAATTGCCCTGCCTTCCCCCCTCCAAAAAGAAAAAAAAAGCAAAAGGTAAAGGTGTGGAATGGTCAGTGAGAAAACAGGAATTAGGTAAAATAAGACTGAAAGTATACATGGAAGAGACATAATCCGCTGGGGTAGAATTGGATGGGGCAGAGAAGTGGGCAGTTGAAGGGAGGAAGTAGGAAAGGGTAGGCTAAGCTGACCAGATTTTGATGTGACATTTACTTGTGACTGTGACTCATTAACCAATGTGATTCTGGATCCCACATATTTTCATCTCTTCCCCTACAATAAAAGCTTGAAAGGATTTTAACTAGATGGGAGAATACAGGAAGTGGGTAGAGGAAGACAAAGAGTGGGCTGTAAGATATAACCAATTTTCAGAGAACTGGAAAAGTCCGCCAGGAATATCAAGAAGAGGGCTGAAGAGTTTAGTGAAATAAAGGTAGAACTCTCTAGGGGAGGAGAGGAAATGATGAAGGAGGGAGAGATACTGATTTGCTGTTAGGACTTGGTCATAAGAGTGAATTCTAACTCTGACTATGTTTGATTAAATCTGGACCCCACCATCACAGATCCCTACTTTCCTACCCAATTCAATAATCCAACAAACATTTATTAAGCACCTACTATGGTGCAAGCACTATGCCCCAACGCTTCATATCTCTGTTTTGATTAATTTGGGAAATATGAAGTTCATATTTTCAGAAAACTTCCTGGGATTAGATTGAATAAAGATGCCTGGAAAGCACGAAGCTGGAAATATGGAGGAGCTCTTGAAGTACAAGATAATTTTTCATTTATTTTCTTAGCATCATCAAGAGTCAAGGCAACATCTGTTCAGGAGCATACTTGGAGGTAGGTGGTAGCAGGAAGATGGAGGGGATTCTAGTGGTGAGCTCAGAATCTACCAGCAGGAAGAGAGAGACAGTCCCATTGCCTGGAAAGTAGTATTGGGCCATGTGATTTATTATTCATGATGTAATGCTGGACCCAACTGTGTATGAATTTGGCCATTCAACTGGAAGGCTCCTTTACTTGACAGAATTTCAAGTACTTACCCAGTTCTTTTTTTTTCATGATGTATACAGTTTCCTGCCTTGAGACCACATTTTCAACTTGATCTTTTACTTACTGGTTGAGATCCAAAATGGATAGCACCCTACTGCTTAATTTCCTCAGGATTCTATGGATAACCCTGCAAGACTGAGTTATTTTTGCCCTCACCGGTATACTTTCCATTGATTATTAGCCAGAGCTTTGAGCAAGGGCAATATTTTAGAAATAGGTATATAGCAAGGTCAGTTATAGAAGTGTGCCTCCAACATGGGGTACATTCTCCTCCTGCACACATATTGTCCCTGAATAGAGTTGGCTCAGACTTGGAGGACATATTTGGACCAAAGGTCAACCCACTACTCCTGGTTATTGGCCGTGTTGTTCTCTCTTTTGGGGATCTTCATGAAGATGTTCATGAGCTGAATGAACTGATGAATTCTAAATGATGAAGACTGAGCTATACCTTTAGGTTCCAAGAACTGGAACCCTTGTAGAGTCCTGAAGCTGTATTTCCTTGACATGCCTCCCTTGTCTTTGATATTTCTCACAGCTCCCAATGTACATGCTGGCAGTCAGTCAGTGCTGTTTCAGGGACACTGCTATCCCCTATGATAAGAGATGCTGATCTTCTAATCTATCAAAATTCACAAGGTTGTGGCCTTTTTAATGCAGGGAGTGAGTGAGTGACAATTTTTTTTCAGGAGGACTTCATCATTGAATTTAGCCATCAAGTTTGGACCATATTCCTATTCTTTCAGCAATCAAAAGAGATTTTTTTTATTGGATCATCCATCTTCATGCACTAATAAATGAATTTACTAAAATATTTAAGAAGTTATTCAAATTTAATTCCCACCTTTGATGTTTTAATTCAATCTAACTGACTAGGCCTTCTGTGATTATATAAATTGGAACGGGGATAGAAACTTTCATAATTACATGTGTGTATGAGACTGCTTTGAAATATAATAGGGCATTTAAATTTGATCTAATGCTGATGCTCATATATTCCCTTAATTTAATCAAAACAGTATGAAATTTATATTTCACCTTGCTAGGTTACAAGGGCAAAGGGATATATGGTATTACTGAATTTGTGGATGATATGAAGCAGGAAGAAATAACACCCTGGACAACAGAATCACTATACAAAGTGATTTTGTTTGATGAAACGTATCAAATAATATAAATATTATAGTGATGGAAGTGGAGGCCTATACTTGGGTAAAAATGACTTCCCACATAGAAAATGCACCAAGTCACTATAGATTAGAGAAATACAAAGGAAAACAACTCTGAGCTTCTACCTCATACCTATCATATTGGCTAACATGACAGAGAAGGAAAATGACAAATGTTGAAGGGCATGTGGGAAAATCAGGACTAATGCACTGTTGGTGGAGTTGTGAACTGATTCAATCATTCTGGAGAGCAGTTTGGAACTATGGTAAAGGACAATTAAACTGTGCATACCCTTTGATCCAGCAATACCACTACTAGATCTGTAACCTGAAAACATAAAAAAGGTAAGACCCACATGTGCAAAAATATTTATAGCATCTCTTTTTGTGGTGACAAAGAAGAGGAAATTTAAGAGGAGGCCCATCAATTGAGGAATGAGTGAATAAGGTGTGGTTATATAATTGTGACAGAATGCTGTTGTGCTACAAGAAACAATGATCAGGATGCTTTCAGTAAAACCTGGAAAAGCTTACATGAGCTGATGTGAAGTGAACAGAACCAGAGAACATTCTATACAGTAAGTGCAATGTCATATGATGATCAACTGTGAATAACTTAACTGTTCTCAACAATACAAAGATCCAAGAGAATTCTTTCTTTTATTTTTTTAAATTTAATTTTTAATTTTAATTTATTTTCTTGGTTACATCATTCATTTCCACAAGGTTTTGAGTTACAGATTTTCTCCCCTTTTTGCCCCTACCCTCCAGCCCAAAACATTGATCCCACTGTAAGGCCCCTCCCACAATCTGTTCCCTTTTGTGC
>CM053596.1:11660612-11714242 GCA_028646575.1 Pseudocheirus occidentalis | reverse complement strand
ATAGATACATATATATACATATATATATATGTATATATATGAATGCACATCTGAGTGTGTGTATCTATGTGTATATAGATGTAGCCCATAGGATCAATTTCGTAGAAAGGGACGACATTTTAAAAGGTGAAATTGAGAGGTGGGAGAGGAATAGAAGGAGAGGAGACAGGGAGAGACAGAAAGTGGTTATCTGATATAGAAGAAGCAAGGGATAACTGTTACAATGTAAGGGAAGAATAGGAAGGCAAAAGAGAATGGGTCAACCTTACTCTCACTGAATTTGGCTTAGGGAAGGAATGACATACACTCTAAATTGGGTATCTTGCCCTACAGGAGAGTAGAGAGGATGACGATGAGAGGGGGAATGATGGAGGGGAGGGCAGGTTGATGTGGAGGGTTGTTAGAAGCACACACTTCTGTAAAGGGACAGGGACAAAGTAGAAAATAGAACAAATGTGGGGTGGGATAGGAAGGAGGGAAATATAGTCTTTCACAATATGTCCATTGTCGAGATGTTCTGCATAACTACACATGTACGGTCTATATTGAATTGTTTGTCTTTCCAGTGTGGGTGGGTGATGAGGGAATAAGGCAAAGAATCTAGAATTTAAAGTTCTAAAACCAAATGTTAAAACATATTATTATTGTTATTATTATTAGTTACATGTAACTGTGAATTAAGATATACAGGCACAGCGGTAAGGAGATCCATCTTGTCCTACATGAAAGTAAGAGGAGTGATGGGAGAGGATATAGGAGAGAGCAGATTGGGGGAGGGGGTAAACATGGGATCGCTGTTTTGGGGTGGTGGGTAGGGGAATGGGAAGAAAATTCATAACTCAAAATCTTGTGGAAACAAATGGTGGAAGCTAAAAATAAACAAAAGTTAATTTTTAAAAAGAGAGATAATAGGGAAACAGTCGACTTTATTGACTGGGATTAGAGTGGCATAGAGCTTCAGCAAAGGAAAAATAATCCCTCTACTACAAATCCAGACTACCAAATATTTCTGAGGATTTAATAAATGTAATTTACTTGTACCGGATAAGTATAACAAACAAAACGCTTAACTACAATCACTCAAACATAATGAAGTTCATATTTTTTAAATGTTATTAATAGATTTTACTATGCCAAATACAATCTCCAGGTTTTTTGGAATAAAAGCTTCAAAATGTAGAGTCCAAGCAGAGGAAATCAAAATAATAAAGGAACAGGATAAGGTACTTAGCATCCCTGGCATCTTGTCAGCTACTGGAATTATCCTGAAGATGGTTTTATGCAGTCTGCCAAAGAAGAGCAACTTATATCTCAATCCTTTTTGTTAAATTATATTAAAGCTGAGATATATATGTATATGTGTGTGTACATACATGTATATGTATGTACACATATGTGTGTATGTATGTATGTATTGTGTGTGTGTTTAACCAATGTGTGTACTACTCTATGGTACATTAAAAATAAAAGACCAATATACTGACTTCCTAGGACTATTTCTATCTGAAATCCCATTGGATGAGACGAGACGAATGAGAATAGCAGTAATAATGATGATAACAATAATAAAAATAATGACATTTGCACAAAATCAAAAGGGTGTCAGGTGCTTTACATATAGTATCTCACCAGTTCCTTATGCTGACATTATAATGGAAGTTAAATGATCATCATTACTCCTATATTAAACATCAAGGGGCTGAGAACAGTGGTAGTTTGGATAGATAAGAAAAATAGACCAAAAAATTTATAAGATAGGAGCAAATAATTTACCATGTGATAAAGAAGGAGAGAGAGGTCCTTCCATAAGTGAATATGGGGAGAGTTTCATGGAGAAGGGAAGTTTTTGCTGGATTTAAATAATGCACAGGTACTTAGGTGAGAGTAACACTAAGTATTACAATCTATAGAGAATTGTAAAGGTTACTGTGGATTCTATATTCATTGGCTTATTTAATTCTCAAACAACTTTACAAAGTATATGTGGCAGTGATGAAGTTTGGTAAGCCTGAAAGTATCTAGTGGAGGACAATCAGGATTCTGAAAGTCCTTGAATTCACATCCTTTAAGGCTCAATTGAGGGAATTAGAAATCACGAGTCTGGAAAAAGGAAAACTCAGGGGCATGATAGCTATTTTAGAACATTTGAAGAGCTACCCATATGGAACAGAAGTTAGACCTGTTTTCTTCATCCATAGGGAAAAGAACCAGGAGCAATAAGTCAAAGATTCAAATATGAGAATTTAGACTCGATGTTAAGAAAAACTTTCTAATAATTAAGATTTTCCCTAAGTTGAATGGGCTTCCTTGAGAAGTGGTAGGTTCTTCAATGAGAGGCAGAATGATCACATTAAAAATAGTAGCTACCTTTTTTCAGAGCCCAATTGGCAGAGCTGAAAAGCCCTCATCTGAACTCTACCAAATGCCCCTGCCAACAAGTCAAATTATGCCTCAAATCAAATTCTTGACTGGCAGAAGCAACAAAAGGTCAGATGAAGCGATACTTCAACCCAAGTCAACTAAGGAGGTTGGGAGGAAAGGTCTTTCTTGGGAATAGGAAGGGAGTAGACGTGGAGCACAGTGAATACTGTGCAAAACAGGAAGTGTTGCAGTGCCAGTATTGGGTCTTAGATGCAGCTGCATTGGTGGCAGTAGCTGTTTCTGGAGCTCCCAGGCCACAGATAGTTTGTGTGTGTGTGGGGGGGGGGGGTATGGACAATTGGTTGGAAGGAGACTGCAGGAGACCCTTTGCTGGTGCTGGGTTAAGTACCCAGTTTAGTTACTCTTGCACAATTCCAGGTAACAGTCCCAACACCAAGAGGAGTAATAGGACTTGTAGTCACAGGGGAGCACAGACCCTAGTCACAGTTGAAAGGTGGAGAAGAGTGTTTGAAATCACTAATAGAGTAGTAGAAATTCTGATCTCAATTCCAAGACAGAGAGGAGCACTAGCAATTTTGGCTACAGGAAACCTACGGGCCTGGTCATAGTCTCAGAGCCAGAAAGAGTGCTAACACTTGAAATTACAGAGGAGCAAAGTCCCTTCCTGGGTAAAAGCCAGAGCACAGGCCAGGAGACACGTGACCATTCTTCTCCTTGGATCATAGCATCTTAGAAGTGCTGAAAACCTACAGAACTCTAGAACTACCCCTGAAAATAGCAGCTCAAAAGACCTGAAGCATGAGACAGTACCCCTCCACTCAAGCAACAAATTTTAACATAAAGTTAAAAGTAAAGGAAAAATGAGTAAACAACAACAACAACAACAAAAAGAATCTTACCATAGCAAGTTACTATGGTGAAAGGGAAGATCAAGACACAGAGAAGTAAATGACATCAAAATAACTACAAGAAAAGTCTCCCCCCTCCCCCACCCAAAAAAGTTATGAATTAGACAGAAGACAAACAAAAATTCCCAGAAGAGCTCAAAATGGATTTAAAAAATCAAATACCAGAAAGAGAGGCGAAAATGAGAAAATAAATGAGAGTGATACAAAAAAAGTATGAAAAGAGCATCAACAACTTAGTGAAAGAGGCAGAAAAAATAATGAAGGGAAAAAAAACTTTTAAAAACTAGAATTGGTCAAATGGTAAAAAGAAGTACAAAAATCCAGCTAGGAAAAAAAACACCTTAAAATTATACAAATGGAAAATTATGTACAAAAATTCACTACAGAAAAGAATTCCTTAAAAATAGAATTGGCCAAATGGTTAAAAAAAAAAAAGGTAGCAAAGCTCATTGAAAGAAATAATTCCTTAAAAATTAGAATTGGTCAAGCGGAAGCCAATGATTCCATAAGACACCAGTAAACAATACAACAATAAAAGTAATTAAAAATAGAATATGTGAAATATCTCATTAGAAAAGCAACAGGCCTGGAAAAAAGACCAAGGAGAGATAATCTAAGAATTAAAGTACTACCTTAAAGCCATGATTTTAAAAAAAGCCTAGAAATTATATTTCAAGAAATTAGCAAGGAAAACTGCACTAATACCTTAGATGCACAAAGTAAAAGAGAAATGGAAAGAACCCACCAATAACTTTCTGAAAGAAATCCAAATATGAAAATTCCTGTGTATACTATAGACAAATTCTGGAGCTCCAAGGTCAAAGAAAAAAAATATTTCAGGTAGCCAGAAATGATTTCAATATTGCAGTACCACAGGCAGGATCACAAAAGATTTAACAGCTTCAATATTAAAGGATCAGAAGACTTGGAATGTATCCCTGGGGGGAATATATTCCAGGAGTTAGGATAACAACCAAGAATAACCTATCCAGCAATTCTGAATACTTCAGGGGGGAAAATAGCCAATTAACCCTAACCCTAACTCTAAATGTGGATTTTCAAGTATTCTTGATGAAGACTAGAGCCAAATAGAAAATCTGACTTTCATCTAAGACTCTAGAGGTAAACATGGAAAAGAAATTAAAAGAGAATCAATAAGGTTAACATATTTACATTCCCAGATGGGAAGATGATGATTGTAACTTCTGGGAACTTTATCACTATTCCAGCAGTTAGAAGTAGTATACATAGACAGAGGATGAGGGTGTGAATGAACTACAATGAAATAATTTCAAAAAAATAAAATTAAGGGATGAGAAAGAGGGATGAAGTAGAAGAAGTGGAAGGGAAAGGAAGAATGGGGGAATTTTTTCATGTAACAGAGCTATGAAATAAGAGTGTTTACGATGAAGGGGAAGATAGGGGAGATGGTAGGCAATGCTTGGACCTTACTCTCATCAGAATTAGCTCAATAAGGGAATACTGCTTAGTTGGGTTTAGAAATCTCTCTTACCCTTAAGAGAAGTAGGACAGGAAGGGGGTAAAAATAATTTAAAGGGTGGTTATAGAAGGGAAGGAAGATAAAGTGAGGTGGTATTCAAAACCAGAACAGACTTTAACTTAACAGGAGAGAGAGAGAGAGAGAGAGAGAGAGAGAGAGAGAGAGAGAGAGAGAGAGAGAGAGAGAGAGAGAGAGAGAATGATAAGCAGAAGGTAAATAGTACAGATGGAAATAGTAATCATAATTGTAAATGTGAATGGAATGAACTCAGCCATAAAATGAAAGCAGATGGCAAAATGGATTAAGAAACAAAATCCAACAATATGCTGTTTACAAGAAATACATTTGAAACAGAGAGACACACAAAGAATAAAGATAAGAGGCTGGAGCAGAACCTATTATGCTTCATCTGAGGGGTTTTTTTTAATAAAAAAGGAGTAGCAATCATGATCTCAGACAAAGCAAAAGTAAAAATAGATCTAATTAAAAGATATAAGCAGGAAAACTACATTTTGCTCAAAGGTACCATAGACAGTGAAGTAATATCAATATTAAACATTCACCAAATGGCATAGCATTGAGATTCTTTAGGGAAAAGTTAAAAGGAGTTATGGGAGGAAATAGATAGCAAAACTATAATTGTGAAAGACCCCAACTTTCACCTCCCTGAAGTAAACAAGACAGTAAGAAAATGAATAGAATTTTAGAAAAGTTATATATAATGTACTTTTAGATAAAGCTGCATGGGAATAGAAAAGGGTGTATCTTTTTTTTCTCAGCTGCACATGGCACCTTCTCAATAATTGACCATGTATTAGAGGATAAAACCTCACAACCAAATGAAAAAAAGCACAAATGTTAAATGCATCCTTTTCAAACCATAAAGCAATAAAATTTTATGCAGTAAAGGGTCATGGAAACTTAAATTAAAAATTTAATTGGAAACTAATCTAATTCTAAAGAAACAATGGGTCAAAGAACAAATCATAGAAACAATTTATAATTTCATTAAAGAGAATGACAGCAGTTAGACAATATACAAAAATTTATGGGATATATCCAAAGCAGTACTTAGTGGGAAATGTATATCTCTAACCTCTTACATCTATAAAATAGAGAAAAGACAAATCAATGAGCTGAGTATACAGCTAAAAAATAAGCTAGAAAAAAATTAAATATCCAATTAAACACCAAATTGGAAAAACTGAAAATTAAAAGAGAGATTGACCAAACTGAGTGTAAGAAAACCATTTTACTAATAAATAAAATGAGGAGCTAATTTTATTTAAAAAACAATAAAATAAATAAGCCATTGGTTACTTTGGGTTTTTTTTAAAAAAGAAGAAAACAAAATAGCCAGTATCAAAAATTAAAGGGGCAAATTCACCACCAGCAAAAATGATATTAAAGCAATTATTAGGAAATGTTTTGCCCAATTATATGCCAGTAAATTTGGCAATCTAAGAAAATTGATTTAAAAAAATAATTACCCACATTAACTGAAGAGGAACTAGAATATTTGAATAGACTTATTTTAGAAAAAAGAAATTGAACACTCCATAAATACTCTTCCTAAGAATAATCACAAACTCAGGAATGATACGAACAAACACAATTACACAAAATAGATGTATCTTAACAATTGGAGAAACATTCATTGCTCATGAGTAAGCTGAGCCATTAGAATAAAAATGACAATTCTACTTCATTTAATTTATTTATTCAGTGCCAAAGCAATCAATTTCTTTTCTAAAAAAAGAACTGTTATAGAGCTAGAAAAAGTTAACAAAATTCATTTGAAAGAACAAACGGTCAAGAATATCAAAGAAATAAATGAAAAAATGTGAAGGAAGGTGGCCTAGCAAAAACAAATCTCAAACTCTGTTACAAAGTGGTACTAATCATTAAAGCAATCTGGTTAAGAAATAGACTGGTGGATCAGTAAAATAGATTAAGTATACAATTCACAGTAGGAAATTACCCAGTAGTCTAGTGTTTGATAATCCCAAAGACCTAAGCTTTTTGGGAAAGAACTCACTATTTGACAAAAAGTTCCGAGAAAATTGGAAAGTAGTTTGGCAGAAACTAGGCATAGACCAACATCTCACACCATATAACTAGGTAAAGTCAAAATGGGTGCACAATTTAGATATAAAGGGTGATCTCATAAGCAAATTTGAGGAGCGTGTTCTATTACAAATAAGGGAACATTTGATAACCAAACCACAGACAGAAAGCATTATGAAATATAAAATGGATAATTTTAATTATATCAAATCAAAATTTTTTGCACAAACAAAACCAATATAGCCAAGGATAGAATGAAGGCAGAAAAGTGAGACAAACATTTTGTAAGTTCTTCTTATAAGGGTCTAATTTCTCAAATATAAAGAACAGAGTCAAATTTATAAGAATAAAAGTCATTCCCCAATCAATAAATCATAAAAGGATATGAACAGGTAGTTTTCAGAAGATGTCAAAGCTATCTAGAGTCATATGAAAATGTGCTCCAAATCACTATTGACTAGAGAAATGAAAATTAAAACACTTCTAAGGCAACACTTCACCCCTATAAGATTAGCTAATATGACAGAAAATGACAGATGTTGGAAAGGATGTGGGGAAATTAGAATGTTGCTGCACTGTTGGTAGGGTTGTGAACTGACCCAACTCTTCTGAAGAACAATTTGGAACTATGCCCAAAGGGCTGTAAAACCTTTGACCCAGGAATACCAATATTAGGTCTGCACCCCCAAAGTGATCAAAGAAAAAGGGAAAGGACTTATGTGTGCAAAAATATTAATAGCAGCTCTTTTAGGGTGGCAAAGAATGGGACATCGAGAAAATGATCATCAGTTGAGGATTGGTTGGTCAAATTGTGGTATATGATTGAATGGACTACTGTTGTACTATAAGAAATTATGTGCAGGCTCATTTTAGAAAAACCTGGGAAGATTTTTATGAACTGATCCAAAGTAAAAATGAGCAGAAGCAAGAGAATACTGTACACAGTAACAGCAATATTGTATGATGATAAACTGGATCACTTAACTATTCTCAACAATACAATGATCCAATACAATCCCCAAGGACTTTGGATGAAAAATGCAATCCACCTCTAGAGAACAAATTTATGGAATGTGAACACAAAGATATCAAAGCAAAGAAGCAACAACATGATAAAAAGAAAATACCGGACTAGGGGGTCAAGAACATTGCTCTAGTAGAGGAAGCTAGGTGGCATAATGGGTAGAGCAATTCATATGGAGTCTGGAAGCTCTGACTTCAAATCTGACCTCAGAAATTTACTGGCTATGCTACCCTGGGCAAATTATTTAACCTATGTTTGCATTGGTTCGCTGAGTACTTGAGTTAGTTTTTTTCCAAAACTTCTCCATTAATGGTTCAGAAAGTTTACTCTGAATTCCCAAGCCAATACAAGCACTTCAGATATTAATGAGCACTTTGCCCCTTAGAGGCCCTTTCATGAAGTCTCTGGAGTCAGGGAGGAAGAAAGATGAAGGCCAATTTTGCCTCCTTCCCCAATTATTCTCCTCCTTTTGCACTGACTCCATTCAAGTGCTAGCCTTCCATCACTAGAAGATTTCCCTGAGATTGTAGGTGTGTGTGGAGTGAGGGGGAGGTGGCATTTGGAAAATAGAGGCTAAATTGAAAAAGAGAAAACTTGGTCTTGGGGAGCTCTTTAGAGATCCAACTTTACAACCTTTTTACTTTTGAGAGACTAAGACCCATTGGTTCCTGGCATCTTCTTGCAGCTACCCACATTGCAGCTGCACAAGAATGACTGGGTCTCTTTGGAGAAGACTTCCTGTTCTAGGTATGTGTTTTTTGAGGGCCTTAGTGGGTAGTGGAACTGTGGAGGTGGGGGATGATATTGAACCAGATACATCTTCTGCTCTTCTATTTATTCTCCTAGTCCTATTTGCTCCACCAGTAATACTTTCAAGGATGAAACGAGAGAAAACTTTTAGAGGAGGATCATGGAGGGCAGTAACTGGATACACGGAAAAGAGGATGTTATGGACCAAAGAGAAAGCTAAAGTTTCTTGGGGATATCCCTCTTCATAAAAGCATAAAATATCAGAGCTGAAGAACATAGATTGTTAGAACAGAAAATGAAGAGATACATTTGAACACACAATTTTAGAACTTAAGAGAGTTATCTTAATCTAGAATATAGAATGTCAGAGCTAGAATTAACCTTGAAATATAGAACATAGAATTGAGAGTCTCCATGGACCTTTCAGACTAATCTTCTACTTTTATAGATTAGGATATGGAGGTGAAGAGAAGTGTAGTGAAACTCTGATGTCTTAGTAGCCAGTCTGGGATTCATACACAATCCCAAAAGTGAGAAGGACTGTCATTAAAAGCCAAATGTCTTGAGGACGATTCCAATAAATTTTCCCTCATACTGTGCAGTCTCTTGCTTCTGTTCTTATGTTTGAGTCACAGTTTCATGAACACCTGATTCTACTTTCTGGCAGCAATCTCTTATTGCCAGATGTACCCCTGAGGAGGTAAAGTCTACTTCAGACTGTTTTAAATGAATCATTTAATCAGTTTGATTTGCTTTTCTCTCCCAGGGAAATAAGTTTTGAACTGAATCAAATGAGCTGACACATGAAAAATAAAGGTAACCACTTTTAGAGTCTTTAAAGTTTGTAAAGTGCCCAAAACATATTATCTAATTTTAGGTATCCTAGGATGTAAATGCTATTATTATCCCCATTTTATAGATGAAAAAAATGAGTCTGGGGGAGATCAAGTGATTTTCCCAGGGCCACACAACTAGTATCTGAAGTTATATTTTAACTCAATCTTCCTGATATAGAGCACAGCACTCCAATCAAAGTGGCACTTGTCATTTGTTGATGAATTTAATTCAGTTTTCCACATGTTGATGGGGGCGGGGGGGAGGGAGAGAAGCTGTACCGCATTCAAGGAACTATGGCTAATATGATTATGAGAGTAAACCAACTTGACATTGATTAAAATAATTGAAGATAATGAGCACAAAAAAGGAAAAAATAAACTGATAGGAATATCATCACTGTCTTAAGATATCCAAAGGTCACTCATGTGGAAAAATAAATAGGATTCTGTGTGAATCCAAGGGGAGAATGAGGACATGGTATAGTGGAAAGGGTTCTCAGCTTGGACTTTCAAAACTTGGTGAGAGTATGGGCCATAACATTTACTATTTTTGTGATTTCAGGACAATCACTTGACGTCTTTGGGTCTCAGTTTCTCCATCTGTAAATTGAGGTGGTTATATTGGATAACCTTTAAGGTACCTTCCAGCTCTGAATACTATGATCCTTTGATTCTATAAGTAATGGGGAAGCAGATATTGACTCAATATAAAAATAATCTATTAAACTATTAAACTATTGAGATGAAAAATTAAGCTACCTTTCAAAAACAGTGAGTTCCTCATCAGAGTAAATGCTCAAGGAGCTCATAGATTCATATTATTTCACTTGGACAAACATGTATTAACTGTCTACTATGTACAGGACATATTTCAAAACCAAAACAGTCCCTGACCTTAAGGGATTTACATTCCTTTCGGAGAATACAACAGTTATACAAATAAGTCAATTCAAATTATATAGAGAGACAGAAGATGACTTAGAGAAATAATTCTACCAACTGGGGAGATGAGGGAAAGCTTTGTATGGTAGGCAGTAGATGACCTGTTCCTACAAGTAAGCTGCAGATTCTTTGAGAAGTAAATGAGGATTGAATCCCTGCTAGAAATAAAGGACCATAACCTTTGTAGCCACAGAAAGGCAAAATAAAATGTTGTCCTGGATGACAATATGCCAGGAATACCATGGACATACAACCTGCAATGGATGACAAGTTGGACTTCTATATTTCAACTCCCAAGTTCCCTTCAATCTTGTGAGATATATGTTTGTGTGCATATATACAGATGTTATTTTGGGATAAAACAGTATTGAAATATTTTTGATAAAGGTACCAAATTTATGGTTCTACAAATTACAAAGGGGCAGGACCTCCTGGGAAGGTGGATTCAAGATTAATATCCCAGAACCCTCAACTTTCCTAGAATGACTTGTCTCCTTCATTTCTCTATTTGTATAATTCCAACCCATCTTTAAAACTTCTTCCTCATCATGTCTCCTCCATTCTATATTATGTCTTCATTTGAAGCTGAATAGGCTGTGTTGCTGGCTTGGGAAAAAATGTGGATAGTGTTCTTTTCAAAACAATCATTTCCCTTCCAAGAATGCAAGGTCACCATCCCTGTCCAGAAGTGGCAATGCTTTGTCTTGACTAAAGGATTCAAAGGTGGAACAAGTCAGAAGACTTTCAGGCATGGAGATATATCCACTATGATCAACTGAATGGTCAATAAGAGATTTATGGTCTCTGCATTTCTCTTTTATGCTTGGACTTACAATGCATGGCTGTACAGTTACAAACTCCATGCCTGGGGTTTCTTCAGGAATCCAATCATGACCTTAGATAATGTCCATATGGGTAATATGGGCAATAAGGTGACGAATATTTATTTTTAATCTAGCATGGGAAAAGAATGCAACAATAATTCCCATTTAATGGATATGGAAATAGAGGCTCAGAGAGATGATTTGATTTGTTCATTGCCACAAAGTTAATAAGTCGGGACTTGAACACAAGTCTCTCAAACCTGTGTCCAATACATTTTTTCCACTAACAATGAGTTCAGATCTAACGCCACTGCTTTGCAGATGAGGAAAGGAGTGATTTGCTGGTCATAACACTGCTAAGGAGTTACATGGCAAAGGCAAACCAATGCCATGACTCCAAATTCTGGGTTCTTTCCACACCATTCTGACACTGTGCTGGATCTGGAGTCAAGGGACCTCAGTTTGGAAGTAGTAGATCAGAAACACCACCTACTTTCATTTGGAGACATTGTTTCTTGTTCAGGCACACATCAGAAGAGTTACTTCTGAATTACTTCCCCTTCTGAAGTATCTCATAGGCTTACTGATGAAGAGCCTTGGATCAGCTTCCTCTTCTCTAGGTTGAAAATTTCAGTTGTTCCACTCTTATCTCCTGGTAAGGAGTTTCCATTTCTTTCATCATTGTTGTTTCTTTCTCATTTCTCCTTAATTTTTACATATATAGTGACCAGTACTGAACTTGTATGATGACAAAATGCCTACAGAGTATGGCATAGAAGCACCCACAGAGTAGTTTAGAATATCATTGCTAGAACACGAATACCAGTTAGTCTCATAATTTAAATCATAGGACAAAATTGGAAAGGAACTTAGATTATGGGAAAGAAAATGAGAGAGCTAGGAGGAATGTGGGTCCCACAATGCAGAATGTTCAAGCTGGAACACTGACTATTCTCTAGTCAGTGAGAAGTAGAAGGATTACTGGAAAACAGAACATAAAAGGTCAGGGATTTAAAGTATGTTAAAATTATGGAGAACAATCCTTTCAGTTTACAGATGAGGAAGCTGAAGGTCAGAGAGGCAGAGTGACTTGTTGAATTCTATAGTGAGCTTAAGTTTAAACTCTACATAGAGTACTGAGCCTGGAGTCAGGAAAACCTGAGTTCAAATCCAGTCTCAGGCACTTATTTTATCATGGGCAGGTCACTTAACCTCTATTTGCCTCAGTCTCCTCAAATGTAAAATTAAGATAATAGGACCTACTTCTTAGGTTGGTTGTGGAGCTTAATACAGTACCTGACACATAGTAGGCATTATATAAATGCATATTTCTTCCCCCATCCTTTTGATGTTAAGATGTAGCTAGAATCAAACTCTTATGACTCCTGCCTAGGACTCCATCTGCTCCTCCTGTGGATGACTACCTATGTGGAGTTTCATACACCTTTATAAATAAATCCTCTTAAAAGAAATAAGCAATCTCAATAACAAAGTGTGTGTATAAAAAAGATATAGACCCATGCCATGGACCATTTATGTCAACCATACTAGACACAGCCAAATTTTAATCCAAGGAAGAGAGAGAAGGTTTTTGCAATTCTTTGTGACAAGTTTGGATCCCATTAACCTGACTATGTAGTCACTTGGAACATACTTTGAACAGGATTGGCTCCCCCCCCCCGAAAAAATAATAGTTTATATTTGCATAGCATTTTACGTCCATTATCTTATTTCAGACATACAACAAAACTACAAGTTAGGTAGTGAATGTATTGCTATTCCATTTTACAGATAAAGAAAGTGAGTTTGAGAGGACACTTGACTTGAGGTTCTACATCTAGTAAGTAATGGGTCTGGGACTCTAAATCAAATATTACTTCTAATTACAATGCTCTTTCTACCCAGCTAATATCCTTGAAATTTGAGACAATTTCTGCTAGTGAGTAGAAGTAAATTTATTCCTAGGTAAGTATTAAGTACACAGTTAGGTTGTACAGTGAATAGAGTACCAGGTCTGGAATCAGGAAGTCTCATTTTCCCGAGTTCAAATCTGGCTTCAGATATGTACTAGCTCTGTGACCCTCGCAAGTCACTTAACCCTGTTTACCTCATTAATAAAATGATCTGGAGAAAGAAATGGTGAATTATTCCAGCATCTCTGTCAAGCAAAGCTCAAATGGGGTCACAAAAAGTCTGAAAGACTGAACAACAGAAGACTGGCAAAATTACTTGGCCAAGACAACCAAAAAGGTAGGAACAAAATGAACTGGAAGCTGAGATCCAGGCTTTTAGATCAGTACTCTTCTCAGTATTCCATATTTTCTCTACCTGCTCTCTAATTGTTAAGTATATGGATGTGCAAGTCATTTCTCTTATCATTTTAATTCCCTATTTCCATAAAACCTCCATGTAGATTTCTTTTTTTAAGTCACTATTTTATTATATATACATACACACATAAATACGGTATACATATATACATACATGTTTAATGTTCAGTTGTACGACTAAGTAAAATGACTGTTTTTTTATAGTAAAGTATTAAGATTTAAGCTAATTCTTTGTAGGTTCACTGAAAGCAAACTCAGTTCCTTTACAGTATGGCAGTCAGTAAAAACAGGGATGATATGTGCTTCATCCTATCCATTAATTATTTTGGCATTCTTTCCTAGGTCTCTATACTTTTTAAGTGTTTTGTTGTTGTTGTTGTTGTTCCATGTAGCTTGAAGACAATGGCATGCATTTAAAACAGTGTTTTTTAAGATTTTATGGGCAAGTAATCTGTCCCAGCAATGGTGGATAACAGCTCTCTCGGTGAAAATGCTCTCGTTCCATTATAGATTAATGGTGAAGTCGTCAAGTATATTTTGGAGTATGAGACTTTGTCATCTGTTGTTACGTTCTTTTCATACCATCATCATTATTCATCATCTCATTGGTCAGAAAACTCAGCAATGTTGAGTGGGGTTTCCATGTGGATTTCTTATCAAAGCATTAAGGTTGATGGCAGACACTTGAAGTCCATGTTAGTGAACCATGTAATAGTGAGTCCTACCAAATGGGAAGGATGTAAAGCAAGAGCTAAACAATGGGTTAGATATGTGACATATGAGGAACTGCCTATGGGCAGAAAGTCATAGCAAATCAAAGACATATATACATACTTATGTGTATACAGAAAAATATGTATATGCACACATATGTAGTATGTATATATAATGTAAGAATATCTAATATAATGTAAGAACATTTAATATGGAATGCAATATAATATAATGCAAATATAATATTATATGATGTGATATACCTAAAAGGTACTTAAGGGGGAAATTAATATTTAGAGAAATCAGGAAAGTCTTCAAGTAGAAAATGATATTCAAAAAAACTGAAAAATATATACTATTAATATTATTATTATTTCATAATCTCAGGAAGTCTTTTTATGCCGGTGTGTAAGGCTTTATGAAATCATAGATATTTAGTTCTTGGTCAAAACAGATCATGCAAACTGGTTTGATATTCAAAATATCTGTTAAAATAGTTATAATCTGAAAAAAGTTGTGATTTTTTTTTCTATTGTACTGCAGATAGAGAAGAGAGAAGGCCATGGATGGAGGAAATGAAACAGATGTGACTTATTTTATTCTAGTTGGACTCTCAGAATATCCCAGAGCCCAAATCATCTTCTTCTGCCTCCTCTTGATGTCCTATCTTATCATATTACTTGGGAACAGCCTCATTCTCTTCTTGGTCCAATTTGATTCCCAGCTTCACACTCCCATGTATTTCTTCCTCAGTAACCTGTCTTTCCTGGACATGTGCTATACTTCATCTAGTGTGCCTCAGGTTCTCATCAACTGCTTGGTCAGGATTCCCTCCATCTCCCTGGGCCAGTGTCTGGCACAGATGTGTGCTGGTCTTTACTTTGGGGTTGTGGAATGCCTCCTACTGGCCGTCATGGCCTATGATCGTTGCATTGCCATTGGGGACCCACTGCGCTATCCAGTTCGGATGAGTCCCCAGCTCTGTGTCAAGTTAGCAGTGGGATCCTGGGTGACAGCCTTTCTTCTGACTGTGGTTCCAACCCTTACAATGCCACTGGAGTTCTGTGGCCATCACATGATCAATCACTTTTCTTGTGAACTCTTGGCAATCCTCAAGCATGCTTGCAATGATTTGAAGTTTTATGAGTGGTTAATGATGGCCACCAGCTCCCTGACTCTCCTTGCACCCTTTGCCTTCATCCTCATCTCCTATGGGCGCATCCTTGCGGCTGTGTTGAAGATGCACTCGGCAGAGGGTCGAAAGAAGGCTTTCTCCACCTGCAGCTCCCATGTAACTGTGGTAGTCATCTTCTATGGTACAGCCATATCTGTGTACATGATTCCCCAGGACAAGGCCAGCCAGGATCAGGACAAGATCATCTCTATGCTATATGGTATCCTTCCACCCATGCTCAACCCCCTCATCTACAGTCTCAGGAATAAGGATGTGAAGATGGCATTAAGGAAACTGGTAGGGGAGAAGACTGTCTCCTAAGAAGAGATGTTTGGTTATTTTTTAACAAGACTGGGGAAAATGAAAGGCTAACAAAAAAAATGTTTTTCCAAAAATTCCTGTAATCACTAGGACATTAAATGATGAAGCAGTATCTTAGGCAGTTGCTTTCTCAGAAGTGGAGCTTTAGCTGTCTCAGAAATTCTGAACACTGCTTTTTCACATCACAAGTTCACCTTGAGGAAGAATCTCAAGGATCTCCATTAATTCAGCAAAGACCTTCCCCTGCACAGAAGTGAGCCTTGAGGCAGTCTGAATCATGGCAAAGAACTCTGGGTTGGGAATCAGAACCCATCTCTGCCCCTGTGCCACTCAATTCATAGTATAAATTTGGACATATCACTTAAACTCTGAATTCTCATTTTTTTGTTGTTTAGTCATTTTCAATTGCGTACAGCCTTTCATGACCATATTCTGGGGTTTTCTTGGCAGAGATAGTGGAGTAGTTTGCCATTTCCTTCTCCAGTTCACTCTACAAATGAGGAAACTGAGGTAAATAGGGTAAAGTGATTTGCCCAGGGTCACACTGCTCACAAGTATCTGAGACCAGCTTTGAACTCACAAAGCTGAGCCTTCCTGACTTCAGGCCTAACATGCACTCTGCCACCTAGTTGTCCTGTGCCATTTCACTAATACATAAAATGAACAGATTTTACTCTATAACTAATAACAACCACCATAATAATTGACTTACATGTAGTGATTTAATTCTACAAAACACGTTACCTTTTTCCCCTCATTTTGTTTTTCACAACCACTTTTGAGTCAAATGAAATCATTGTCACTATTTTTTAGAGGCGGAAACAAACTGAATATAGTTCATTGACTTGACCACAAGCACCAAACTAGTGAATCTAGGGTAGAATTTGGCCTGAGATCTTCTTGATTCCAAGTCTAATTTTCTTAGTCACTCAGCCAAAGTGGTTTTTAAGGTTCCTTCCATCTCTAAATCCATGATTGTATAATAGAAATGATTTTCTGCAAAAGGATGACTCTTCCTAAAAGCTCCACAATAGTGGACATTCATTAAAGTATTGTGACAGTCTCTAGTCTTCTTCCTGAAACTTTCCTGATACATGCCACCTTTGCATGCTCTTAATGCCAACAGAAATACCAACAAAATCAAAGTAGATCATTTGTTACCATTGGTAAAAACAACAATAATAACAGAAATCATAATATGTGCACATGTGTGTGAATATACATGTGTTATATATGTATATATGTGTTTATACATATATCTATTACATGGGTGTGAGTGTAAAGCACTTTATATGTCAATGAAACTCAAAATAAACTAGTTATTTTTTTCTGGTCAGGGTGCTGAATTAATCAACTTCTGCCCACTCCATTGCTACTGTTTACAATGATGTTGGCATGAAAAAGAATGTGCCTGGTCCCTGCTAATCACCAAATGACTGCAATAGCCCTATTAACATGTCAGAATAGCACTTCCCACAACTATTTGGAATTCTTTTGTTTCACATCTCCTATTTTCAGCACTTTGATCCCTTCTTTATCCCTCAGAAACATTGAAAAGATGCATGCAGTCAATGTACAATCTTTGTACGCAAGAACTTTTAATAATTCAGTCAGCACCTCAGACAGCCCCCAGAACCCAAAGTTGGCTCTTCTTTTCCAGAGTCTCTCAAGATATCAGTGCTTTGAAACCTTGCTTATCTGATTAAGCCACTGGTTTGCCCCTATGTTTATGCTGCATCACTCAGTTTACAGAATTAGGTCCTCCAAGAGGCGATAGATAGATAGATAGATAGATAGATAGATAGATAGATAGATAGATAGATAGATAGATAGATAGATAGATAGATGAGTAAAAAATGGATGAATGAATAAGTGAATGAATGAATGAATAAACGAATGAACGAACAAACAAACAAAAACCTCAGAAGTCTTCAAAATCATTTGGTACAAGAATGTGCATCCCTTCCACAATCCCTAGTCTCTGTCACAGGTATCCTGATTTGGATAAACTTACTTCCTGTGAAGGTAACCTATCCCATTTAGATGCAGTTCCAAATTTAAGAAGTATTCCATTCAACTGAAATCCACCTCTGCAATTCCCACTGCTTTGACTTCTATTGACTTTACATGATTTTTCTCTGTTATTCATCCCGTTAGAATCTGAAGGAATAAGATATAGGATAAATGCAAACTGTCTAGAGAAGGGGCACTATCTGCTTCAATTAAAGTTTCCCTGTAATTGGAAAGACCTATCCAGACTAGCAAAAGAATGGATGAAAACTGTCAAGGACAAGTCAGATTTTCATGGTTTCTCTGAAAAATGAAGAACCCATTATATCAGGCATCTTTTCAAGGTCCATCTCATCTCATACATGGAGATATCAGTGTCTACTCCATTATATTAACTTCCAGACTCATTAATTTACTTATCTCCTACTACTTCTTTTTGGTGTTTATGTTTATGTGATAAGATCAATAATGCTGGAAGAGAAAATTTCTCTCTTTTTGTTTATAATATCCCTGGAATCAGCTAGCAAAGTACTAAGCTAAGAATAGATGCCCAATTTTTTAAAATTGCTAAGATATACTGGTGGAAACATTCCTCCTGAATTTCCTGTGAATATCACCTTGGAAAATTTTATGTATGTGTAGATCAACTTAGTCTCCTCAAAATCAGCTCAGATAGAGATCAGGAGTAGGAGTTGCTGAATATATGAGAGGTAGCTGCAATGTTGTTCGCTCTTCATTTTTGAAGAAGACATCATGAGGGTGATGTCTTAACTTGAGTGTGAACTAGATTTAGGTGAGGCAAAGCTGCACAAAGTTGGAAGCTCCTTTTCCCTATTCCAGAGTCACTGAAGCCCAGTGGCAAGACAAAAGTTAAGATGACTGGCAATGGCCCAGGATGCAGAGAAGGACTTTGATGTTTTTGATTTCTGACCAAGCACTTAGTGCTCCAGGTGCCTTCATGTTGCTGAAACAAATTGTTCTCATCTTCCAATTCCACCAGGGGAAGTCTTCACATACTTGGGGTAGACAGCCCCAACACACCAATAGGTTTAAGGTCTATCAGTTGCCCTCAACCTGATTTAGCCCATCTGCTGAGGTGGTTTACTGGGCTGTGGTCACTGTGCATGCTACAGATTTTTGGAGTCACAGGTGAAAGTATATAATAAGAGCTATGAAGTAATTGACAAAACAAGCAAACTAATAACCCCCCCAAAGTATGGCAGTTCAAGAGAGCAGGATTTAGCCTTGGTTCTGCCAGAAACTGATTTTTGACCATGGTAGGATATATTTAATCTCCAGGTATCAGTTTCTTCATCTGGAAAAATGAAAAAAATGGACTAAATTATTTCTAAAGTCTTTACACATATTACTCTCCATGGTCTAAGATTGTGTAATCACATTGTACAAGGAACATTTGCCAGGTTCAAGGTTCCTGAAGATCTCAAGAATCAAATTACCTCAGAATGGGAATTGATTTCCCTACTCTGATCTGTATATGAATAAGTAGTATCTCCAATAAGTGGGCATTCAGCACCTCCTTCTAAACCTCTACTGGGCCAGAGCCCACTGTCTTCAAAGACCACTGACTTCCTCCATTCCACTTTGGGTCATTTTCAATAATGAAATGCTTCCTTCCCCTTTTGTAAGTTCCATGGCTCCTAGTTCTGCCCTTTCAACCCTAATAGAACAAATTTAATCCCTTTTCCATTTCAAAGTCTAGCAAGTACCCCATGACAGCTATACCCCACTCCTCTTCTCCAAGGCTAATCATCATAAAAATAGCTAAAATACACAAAGTGTTTAAGTTGGGCAAACTATATTCCATATGAATCTCACATCAATAATTTAGCATTAAACTCATTATTACATATATCTCTGATATCATAAATATAATCGAATTTCCCCCAGTGATGGAGATGACAATCTATCCATGTCTGTCCCCTCTAACACAATGTTTTCTGCTTCCTCCTGTAAATTCCTCCACCATGAGTTCATCAAACATTCTTTTGGACTTGGGTTATCCCTTACCTTGTAGTCAAACAATTTGATGGGAAAGATTAAATTTCAGTGCTTCCTTTCCCAAATCCTATCACCAAATGTCTACTTAATTTCTTTCCTCATCTACTTCCCCTCTATTAATAACTTACTACCCTTATACACTTCTTTTCTAATTTTTCTCACTCTTTTCTTCCCTATCTTCTTAGGCTTCACTAAGAATGGGAGATGTGAACATCACGTTCCCAAGATTTCTGAGCTCATATTGATATAATCAGTCACAATCAGACACACTGTCCATTGACCCTAACATTTGGATGTCATTTTGGTCCTATTTGATTACTAAGGACAATAACATTTCTTGTTCTTCCCTAAGTATTTCATAGTGTCTTTTTCTAATGTTTTCTATCACTTGCCAACTTACCCTTCATTAATGCATTTTCTTACCTGCCAATTTCTTGTCCTCCCTTGCTCATATCCTGACCTCCTCTCCCTTTTCACTTTGCTTTTTCCATTTTCATACCTTCATCAGCTCATTTCACAGTTAAAGTTTTTCTTTCCTGCAACCCATTTGTCAATTGAGGATAAGCCGACTAGGTCCAGTCCTGGAGATATATCAGTAATAATTCTGTGATTCATGTCCTCACCTAGATAAATTATGGGACCATTAGGATTTAGCTGATGCATAGGATATTTGAGCCAGTTTATGTGTTAGAATTTAAATAAACTTATAAGCATGTGTTTAAATATAAACTTGTTGAACAACATACAAGAATGTAAATGGTACTCGTATGCAAGTCCAGATGCAAGGAATGAACTTACATCATGAGAGACGTCCTTGCAATGGAAATTGAGTTGAAATTTTTTCAGTGAGGGCTGTAGGGATGTATCCTTTGAACTCTGCCTTGCACTTCCTCTAGCTTTCCCTGGAAAATTATTGTACTCCTTCTGTTTAGTTGAGAGCTTGGTATAGTTCAAGAATCCCTCTCTCACTCAACCACTAAATATCATGTTCCTACTTGGTTCCATATTAGGATCCACTACCATTTTCTCCAGGTTCAACTTCCTCCCACCTCCACAATTCTACAATTTAAGAAGGAGGGGAATAACCTGCATTTTTTCATGTTGTTCTCTCTCTCCCAGATATCCCCATAAAGTTCTTTCAGGAACAATTCATAGGTAATTATGTTATGGGTAATTTGGTGGGTGTCATAAAGGTGTTTCTATAATGCTTGCCATCCTGGCACAAGGTAACATCCAGCCTTGGGTGTTATTCTTGTTTACTATCAGACTGAATGATTATATACTTAGAATATATAGTACCATTGACACCATCTAATGAAAACTCTTCATTTTAAAGATGAGGACTTACAGTCAAAGTTCCTCAGATCCACAATCCAACTGTCAAAACCCAATCCATCAGACAGCTAGAAGCAATGAAGAGTCATCCACCATTAGGAACCCAGGGTATAATCAGTTATATCACCATTTAAACTTCTACAGTTCTCCTACCAACATGGAGCAACTGTTCTCTAGACTTTACACCTGACCTGAAAAAATTAAGCCTTTTCTTCAACCTCAGGGAAGATCTTTAAGGGCACATAAATTCTGAGTTCATTGCTAGAAAAGTCAATGCCATTAATCCACTTTGGGGCCAATAATTTTCAGTGAGCTCCAAGATTCCTAATTAAATCTGAACCAAATATTTCATCTTTGTAAAATAATTCTCTTTCTGCCTCTGTCTCTGCCTCTCTGTCTCTGTTTTTTTCTGTCTCTGTCTCTATCTCTGTCTCCCTCTTTCTGATACATTTTGTAATGTTTATAATACATTACCATGGCATTACAGATATATAACTTGTAAAAGCATTCCTTGTATATGTTAGGGGGATGAATAATTAGAAAATTTTAACTGATACAGGTATGCATTATAAAGAATATTGGAGACCACTGGCATTCAGTGCACAAAGGGTAATAGAATGAGAAGCTTCGAATGGTGGACAACAGAACACTGAAAGTTTCTAACAGAAAGTAACATGGAGAAGAAAGATTATTTGGGGAGCATATGGATGGATTAGAGCAGTGTTGGGGGAACCTGCAGCTTTGAGGCTACATGTGGCCCTCTAGGTACTTAAGTGTGACCCTCTGACTGAATCCAAATTACAGAACAAAGTTTGGATTCAGTCAAAGGGCCACACTTGAGGACCTAGAGGGTTACATGTGGCCTCAAGGCTGCAGGTTCCTCACCCCTGGATTAGAGTAGAGGATGTGGTAAGATGAGTCAAGAAGGTACAGGTGAATGGCAACAAAGGAGCACACTGGAGAAGTGGCAATGCAAAGAGACAGCAGAGGAGGGATGAAAGAGATTTCAGATATCTGTCCTTGGTCCCATTCCCCGTGGAAAGAGATCAGCAGGTATGATCAGAAAATGATTGTTACATAATACATAACGTTGTCAGCTCATTCTTCGAGGCATCTCACTTCCAAATGCATTTTAGTTTGGGTTTTTGAGGGGTAGCTATGACACTTGGTAAAATTTAGCCCAATAACTGAACATTCTGAAAAAAGGCTATTTGAATTTGATGGGATGTTACAATTAATTCAGTAACTATCAACATGCAGGTATGCTGTCTGAGTTCTCTTCAAACATGGGACAGCTGAGATGTGTCAGCATGGTGTACAGGAAGGACCACTGAACTGGAATGAAGAGAACAGGGATAACATTGAAACTGGCATTTTGTCTCAGTCACCCTAAGGGGTTGTTTCCCTTTTGTGGGCTTGTTTCCTCAATTGTAGAATGATGGGGTAGACTATATGATGATGATGATGATGATGATGATGATGGTGATGATGATGATGATGGTGATGATGATGATGACATTTATAAAGCACTTACTGTTTAAGAACTTTTTAATCCTGTGAAGTAGGTGCTAATATTATCCCCACTTTAAATATGGGGAAACTGAGGCAGACAGAGGTTAAATGACTTGCCAAGGACTGCAAAGCTAGTAAGCACGAATTTGAATTCAGGTTTCTCTGACTCAAGGCCTAGTGCTCTAATCACTGAGCCACCTAGCTGCCCTCTGATATTCATAATTACTAAATTGACTACTAGCTATGAGATTCTATGGGCCTATGCTCTAAAAATAAACTAGTACACCTTCAAATCTCTCTTGATATGGGAGTCAATGATTTAGATTTATTGTACATATATATGTGTGTGCGTGTGTATACATTTTATGTGTATGTACACACATGTATATATGTACATGTGTTTCTGTTCCCTACTCTCTTGACCTTCAGATTCTGGCAATTTTCTGTACTGTGTTACCAGTGAGGTCAATGAGCTATCCCAATAAATACACTAATTGTACTTGTCGTACGGCCTCTCTATTTTCCACCTAAGCTGTCTCAGGGTGTTTTCTCAGCCCTTGAATCACTTGTTTTCTGATTTGATCCAATAACTACATCTTCAAAAACTTTCTGATACTAAGTGAGCCAAAAAGCATCTTCCTGATTCCCCAGCCACTCTCAGAACTTCTGATTTTAATGAGCACTTGGTCCCACAGAGGACGCCTCCTGCAGTCCCTAGAGATAGTGAAGAGCAGAGGTGAAGGGCAATTCTACTTCCTTCTACAATAATTCTCCTTCTTTCATTTTGACTCAATCCAAGGACCAGGCATCTATCACAACGGGTTATCTCTGGGATTCTATAGGCTTCTGGAAAAGAAAGCCTCAAAGGAAAGAGAAATAGTGGCCTTGGTGACCTCTCCAGCTCAACAACCTGATCTTTGGAAGAAGCTGACTTGTTCTTGGCATCAGCCTAAAGCCACCCAGCTGTATGATCCTGGGCAAGTCACTTAACCTCCATTTGTCTCAGTTCCTCATCCATAAAATTGTGGAAACACTGGAGAAGAAAATGGCAAACCACTTCAGCATCTTTGTCTAGAAAACAGAGCTAGACATAACTGAAAAAGAACAACAACAAAGCTTCTTTCACATCTTAAGAGCCAAGATCCTTCAACTGTATTCCATTAAAGGTGCGTAAACATTAGCTCAATTTAAAAAATAATCTCAAAAAATCAGATCTGAGGAAGAGCAAAATAGTCAGCTATCCCTCACTAGATGGTTGGAAAAGATTGTCAATGACCATATATCAGGAGCACTCTAGACATGATCACCCTTGTATGGATGAGTTGACCTCTAAAATCACCTCCAAATGAATGAGCTAAACCTTCCATTTATAAATGCAAATGTTTCATCCTTGTTGATCTATAATTTACAGGGAAAGTTGTAGCTCAGTGAATCCAAAGTCACTGAATCTAGATTAATAGCCTTAATCTGCTATTCTCTAGTGTGACCATGGCTAAATAACAAGCTTACTAAGCCTCAGTTTCCTCAACTGTGCAAGGAAGAAGATGTGTTAGGTGATCTCTAAAGTCTCTTTCAGATCTAAGTCTCTGGTCTTGTAGTCAATCATCTAGCAATGTCATAATTCAAAAAGGAGGTCAAAGCCAACAGCATCAACCCACTGACCTGCCTGGAATGGTTTCACTCCTCCCTGCCTCCATCTGTGAAATCTTGACCATTTGGCAAGCTCTCCTCTTCTGGATGCACTGACAAGATCAGCAGCTTCCAGATCATCTGGGTCCAATGGCAAGATATAGATCAGGATGACTAGAGATGGCCCCCTCTTAAAGTATGAAGGAGGAGGAAAATGTATTAGACTCATAAAACATATTGAATGAGATGGTTATGAGTTGAGTTGCCTGGCCACACTGTCCCATGGAATGGGGATGACCTGGGGGTAAGTTTTTGAATGATTCATTTCCCTTTAAGAGATATCATAGAATAGCCTACCTCTAGAAGTATCTATGTTCGGATGGATGGAGACAGAGATAAATAAATATGCATCCACAAAGCTTAATCTGTTTGCTAAAAAGTTACACAGTTGGTTTGTATTTCTTGTCTTTGCCTTTGGTTCAAACACTAGATAATCGCAAACCTCGAAACCCATAGGTTCCTGAAGTATCCTCGATGACCTCGTAGGATGGACATAATAGGGGAAAGAGCTTCTGTCCCAGGTGAAAAAAAATCTGCTCTTGAATAGTTCAATTACAACACTTCAAATGTCCCTAATGCTTTGCAGTCTACAAATATGGATATTTCCACGATTGCTATTATTCCTACTTTTGCTATTGTTCTTGAGTCATTTTTCAGTCCTGTCCAACTCCTCATGACCTGATTTGGAGTTTTCTTGGGAAAGATGTTGGAGTGCTTTGCCATTTTATTCTCCAGCTCATTTTACATATAGGGAAACTGAGGCAAACAGGGTGAAGTGATTTGCTAGGCACCTAGCTAGTAAGTGTCTGAGGCCAGATTTGAACTCTGAAGGATGAGTCATCTTGCCTTCAGGTTCAGCACTCTATCTACCACCCAGTCACCCATTCCTAACTTTACAGGGAAGAAAATATTTTTAAGTTAAAAAATAATTAGACCTACTCTACAGGGAATAAAATTTACATGCAGAGAAAAGAAGTGAACTCCCCAAGATGTTAAAGAGAGCAGCTGGACTGTTTCTTAAACCAAGATCTCTTAGATCAAAGTCCAGTGACTTTTCTACTTAAAATGCTCACACTAGAATTTTAGAAATAACTCAATCCAAGACCTTTGACTTACAAAAAAATTAAATTGAGTCATAGAGATAAAAGTACTTGCTGATACTATGTGACAGATAAACTTCAACAATGAATTCAAATCAAAGTTCTCAAATATCACATTTAATGATATTCCCACTACACCACTCTGACTACACTGCTTCTATGATGAGTTTGAAGTCGGGTTCCAGATTAATTTTATTTTATAAGATCAGAAAATGCATAATCATTGATAAACCCAGAAGGAATATCAGAGATCATATAATTATGCCTACTCTTCAAATAAATAAGGAAATTAGAATCCAGGTAAAGAGATGAATGTCTTGTCCATAGTCTTGTTCAGTTATTTTCATTGTGTCAGACTCCATTTCCTTGTCCAGCTCATTTTACAGGTGAGGAAACTGAGGCAAACAGGGTCACACTGCTAGGAAGTGTCTGAAGTCACATTTGAACTCAGAAAGATCTTGCTGACTCCAGGCCTGGTGCTCTGCATTCCACACTACACCACTTGGCTGCCCTGTCCATACTCACACAGTGGCTTTAGCAGAATTAGAACCAGAACCCAACTTTCATGTCTTTCAGGCAAAGGCACATTTCATTTACTGACCCTGTAAATACCAATTGTCTTGAGTTGAATACTGCTTATCAGAATCCATCTCATGCCTAGCGATACCATCTCAATGACAGGGCTAGGATATGAAGATATTCTTTAAAGCTCTTCAGGTAGCTCTCTTAGATAAAGCTGTACCAGACAGAAAGGCCAATAACAGTATAAAAAATAAATAAATACAGACAGATTTGAGGACTTTCTCGTGCAGGTTTACCTTCCCATTATGAAACTTTTCTCAAGGAGTAAGAGGTCATTCAAAACACTACTCTCTACTAATAATAATTCAGAATAAACTAATGTTTTATTTCCAGAAGGTTTTGTTAGCTTTGCAACATCTCTATGAGATAGATTACTACTATACTCCCATTTTACAAATTAGCAAACTGAGTCTGAGAGAGACCAAGGACTTGACTCAAGGTTATATAAGCTATTGAGATAAGACTCTAAGCCAGGTCTTCTTTCTAGAAGTCCTGTAAATTTTTCAGTACTCCAAGAATGGGCCTGACTTTGGGCATAATAGCCTGGGGAATTGTGTTTCATCTTGCTGAGATAGTAAATAAATAGATGGAGATGTGAATGGGAGCTGAGCAGAAAAAGTCCAGAGACAGGAATGCCACGTATTGTTGGACCCATTGATATGTCAGCAAGACTTGCTGTGCTAGTTTCCCACCTCTTTATTTATTGTTCTTCCTTTCAAGGGATTGTTAATTGGGTAGAACTGATAATGTGATAGTGAGAGAGAAGATATATGTGGATGTATTTGGATATAAAGATGATAATTATAAAGCATAAGTAAATTTTCAATCAAATACCAATCGGCAGAGCCTTGTGAAGTATATTTCACATTGGTGTTCAGGATATCCACCTCAGTTTCTTCATTTTCAAATGGGTAGCAAAATGCCTACCCAATGTAGTTCTGAAGGTTGTTATAAGGATGAGATGAGACTGTTTATGCCAGACTATGAATCCAAGTACCTATGAATCCAAGCACCAGACTATGAATACCAAGTATCCAGAGAGGAAACTGACTTGTACATGGCCAAAAGAAATTGCTGAAAGAACTGGGATTAGATCCAGAGCCAGGAGATTCCTAGTCCAGTGTCCCCCACTCTCCCCACACATCCCCTACTATTCTTGGATCTCTCTAAGTCCTTTGACAGTATAAAGGACTACATACATCTAAGTTTGAGTTTGCTATTCATCTTGTGATTGTAATTGCTTGTCTCAGCTTATGTCCTATGTCCCATTATGGAATCAAGGTAACTCTGAACCCTTTAATACAATATCTTATAATGTAAAACATGATGGAAAAGCTTTATATATAAAGCCAACACTTATTACACTAGATGACATCTATGAATCAAGTCAGCTAAATGTAGAGAGAGCTCCCCCAAGAAAGATGAACATCAGGTCATGAAATGCTTTGGCCACAGCCACCCACCTCCTCTATGTAGGCTCTGATGAGTACACAAAATCAAAATGATTTTGAGTTAGAATGCCCTCATGCAAATTGGCCCATCATGTATGTAAAAAAATCTATTATAACTGCTTTTAAATATGATGTGTTTTTTCTCTTATTACTTCAGGTAGAGGAAAAGAAATGCTATGGATAGAAGAAATGGCACAGCTGTGACCTATTTCATTCTGATTGGGCTCTCAGAGTATCCCAGAGCCCAGGTCATCTTTTTCTGCCTACTTCTGGTGTCCTATCTCATCACCGTGCTGGGGAATAGCCTCATTCTTCTCTTGATCCACTATGATCCCCAGCTTCACACCCCCATGTATTTCTTCCTCAGCAATCTGTCCTTCCTGGACATCTGCTTCACATCATCTATTGTACCTCAGATGCTCATCAACTGCTTGGTCAGGATTCCCATCATCTCCCTGAGTGAATGCCTGGCACAGATGTGTGTCCTCCTCTACTTGGGGGTTGTAGAATGTCTTCTTCTGGCCATCATGGCCTATGATCGGTTTGTAGCCATCAGCGATCCCCTGCACTACGCAGTGAAAATGCAGCCTCGGCTTTGTGTCCAGCTTGCAGTGGTACCCTGGTTCATATCCTTTCTACTTGCTGTGGTTCCAGTCCTGACCATGCCACTTGATTTCTGTGGCCATTACATTATCAACCACTTCTCGTGTGAGCTCTTGGCTATCCTCAAGCTTGCATGTAATGACTTGAAGTTCTATGAATTATTAATGATGGCCACCAGCTCCCTAACTCTCCTGGTACCCTTTACATTTATCCTGGCTTCCTATGCACGGATATTGGGAGCTGTCTTGAAGATGCACTCAGTTGATGGACGAAGGAAAGCATTCTCCACCTGCAGCTCTCACCTCACTGTGGTTGTTGTCTTCTATGGCACTGCCATATCCATGTACACAATGCCCCAGGACAAAGCCAGCCGAGATGAAGACAAGATCATCTCCATGTTGTATTGCATTGTGACACCCATGCTCAACCCTATTATCTACAGTCTTCGGAACAAGGATGTGAAGGGCTCTATGAGGAAATTAATGGGGGGAAAGAATGACTCTTAAGAAACAAATCTTTGGTTCCCTTCCTAGAAGATCCAGAAGAGGAGTAGCTCTTAAAGCAAAATTATTAAAAATGAAAGGAAGTGGTGGGTCTCAAGGTGTCTTGTTTTCCAGAAATGTATCCATCCCCCATGGAGATCTTTGTTGTGGTTTCTACCACACAGGACATGGAGAGGGCACAGTTTTAGCTAGTCATTATTTCAGATATATAGCCTAGGCAAGCACAAAAAGTCTGAATAGTTGTTATTAGTTTTCTGTTTTTGAGTTTTGTATTGCTCAGTGCAAGTGAAAGTAGTGGGAGTGGAAGATGTTGACATGTACAAATAAAAGTGACAAAAACATATCGACAAGGCAATAATAAAACAGTTATTCTCATGCATTGTTGGTGGCACTGCAAATCCATTCAAACTTTTTGGAAAGAAATTTCGCAATACACAATAAGATTCATAAAAATGAACCATATCATTTGATACAACAATATCCTTATGAGTTATCTACCATAAGAATGCTTTACAAGAAAAAATATCTATACAATAATATTTATAGAGGCATTATTTGTAATAAAAGCTCTATGAAATATAAGTAACTAATGGTTGGGATACAGCTGAATAAATCCTAGAATATTAATAAAATGAAATGATACAGCATGATTAAAAATTGTAAATATATTATATATAGATATGTAAAGATAATATAACTTCAAGAAGGCAGAAATGAGTGAATTGTATACATATTGATTTTAATATATATTCATATCTATCTATGTATATCTGTGTGTGTGAATCCTAGAGGAAAATGTACATAGAGAGTGAAGGAGACATAGAGGGAATGATGGAAATGTTATCATTAAGTTTCTAAAGTTGTAAATAGGTGTGGATTTCATTTCATACTAGTTTCTTTCTTGTATTGAGTTTAAAAACAAATAAAATTGGGACAGCCATGTGGCACAGTGAATAGAGCACTGGCCCTGGAGTCAGTAGGACCTGAGTTCAAATCCAGTCTCAGGCACTTGACACACTTACCAGCTGTGTAACCTTGGGCAAGTCACTTAACTCCAATTGCCTTGCCTTCCTCCTTCCAAATAAGTGAAAATAAAATTGAGGAAAGCAAAAAAAGTCATCTTTATCCATCACATTTACTAGACAACTGTTCTTATCAACAGGGAGTTGATAAGAAAAGACTGAGAAGGTTCCATTTTAGCTGGATATATCTCAAACTAACCATTGTCAAAATTAAACTAAATTTAATTTTCAAAACACACACACATGTGTGTGCATGTGTGCATACACATACACATGTGTGCATGTAATCACACATGCACACATATACACACATACACAGACACACAGACACATACCTTTTCGAAACATTTTTTTTTCTGTTCATGCCATCACTATCATTCCATGAACCCACATTCACCACCTGGCACTCTTGGGTCTTCCTCCTCCACCATGTTCTAATCCTATCAGCTGCCAAGTCTTGTCAATTCTGCCTCTAGAACACACATCTCCTCTGCCACCTCCCCACACAGCTTCTATTGCAGATGACCCTCACTACCTCTCATTTAGACTACTGCAGTAATCTCTTACTTAATCTCCTATAATTCTATCTCTTAATCACTGAGGAGATCCCCAAAAAGCTTCATACAGCAGATGGCACGGAGCTG
Organism: Pseudocheirus occidentalis; assembly: GCA_028646575.1. NCBI lineage: Eukaryota > Metazoa > Chordata > Mammalia > Diprotodontia > Pseudocheiridae > Pseudocheirus > Pseudocheirus occidentalis. The sequence goes on along the minus strand of CM053596.1, from coordinate 11,683,999 downwards.
ATATTCCTGAATCGCAGATCTGATCAGGGTTCCGTCCTACAAAAAAAAAAAATCCATTGGCAAAAATCCTCATTGCCTTCAACAATCTGGATCCCACTTATATTCTCAATATTATTTCATGTCCCTCTCCTCCACAAACATTACATGTCATAGAACATCACTTCATAATTGTTTCATCTCTTCCCTCCATGAATTTTCATGGCCCTAACCAATGTTGGAAACCCACTCCTGCCTCCTTCATGACTCCCCTTCAGAGCACACTCTGCTTTCACCTCCTACATGAAGGCCTTGCTTCTGATTCTCTCAAGTTCTTAATTATCTGTCCCTCTTCACGTTAGTCTATGTCTGGCTGTATTGATTTGCATCCCCAAATAAAAGGTAATTTCCTTGATGTCAGCAACTATATTTTAAGTGCATATATCCATCACTTTGCATCATGTCTTGCAGACATAGAATGTGCTTAGTAAATGTTTACACTGAACTGAGTGAGCTGACCACCAAGTGCTCAGAGGGACAACCAAGGGGGTGTAGCTGCTCTAGTTAATGCCAAATGAAAATTACCTAAAAGAACTGGGGATATCTAACCATTTGAAGAAGATATGTGAGGAAATTATGAATTGCCTTCAAATATGTGCAGGTTAATGAGATAGAAGAGGAACAGATTTCTTTTATTTTGCCCAGGTATAAAAGCTAAGATCAATAGGTAGATGGTGCCATTGATTCTGGCTTGATATAAGAAATTTCTAACAGTACTATCCCCAGATGGAATGGGCAGTTTTGAAAGGTAGGTTCCCTATCACAGGAATTCCTAAGGAACAACACTGGCAAAAACATGGAGAAGGGAAATTTCAGAGTGGGTCTGGTAAACAGAATTGCCCGGTTTGTCTAGAGCATGGAACTGTGGTCTCAAAATTGCATGTGCACCCTAGGAGTGCATGAGAGGATCCACTTTGCAAAGAGACTAAAATGAAGAAGAGCAACAGAGACCTTCAGCATGCTCTTGTTATAATCTCCTGCTGTTCTCCTTCCCTTCCTATACCCATCCAAGGCCATACAAACACCTGAAATCCAGGAAGTGCTGAACAGGTGGGCAAGTAAGCAAGCATTCAAACACAACCCCAGCTCCCTCTCTCCCCCTGGGCTTGATGGAGGCTGTGCTGGATGGTGAGTTATGTACACTACTTTCCAGCCAGCCAGAAAGGCAGAAAGACAGTGGCTTTGGACTGCCACAAGGAAAGGTTTCTTCCTTGAGTGCAGGTACCCTTTTAGGCCCTCACCTTTAAGGGCAGAGGTAACGTATGAGATGTAGGCCTGCCTAGTACACAGGTTTATACCTAGCTTAATTCTTAGCAGAGCAAAGGGAACAGTGCTCAGACATCTGGGGGTCAGGGTACAATGAGATAACCATATTGTGATGCTAGGAGAAAGAATAATTCCACGATCTTATTAGTCAGGGGATGGAAGAGATGAATGTGCCCTTCCTGCACAACCTGAGCAAGGCCCTAGGAAAGCTATGGGGCCCAGTGTCCAATATTGCATCAAATGGTGACAGAAAGATTCAACTTCCTTTCTGGGAGTTAGGTACTGTGCCAGGATTTCACTATCAGAAGAGAAAGATGGAATGATGGGAGAGAATGAATGGAAAGTGTACTGTGGATGACTTTCTGAGAATTTTGTGTATAGAAAATGTATATATGGGATATCTAAATATATGGACCCATGTCATGATCCATGTTCTAAGGTCTAGCTTATATTTTATGTACATAGGAAGAGGACCCTTCCTGGAATAAGCTTCTTGATAATTCATCAGCTTGTTGCTTCATTAGACACTGGGGTGTCTTGTTCTTCTTGGTGGTATTTTCCTATCCTCTGTTCATCCCTTGTTTTCCCCCTAGGCTCTACTCCTGACACCCTTGTTTTCTTTCTCTACAATTCCCCCATGGAGGTATCTTCTCCCTACTCCTTTTTCAGTTTCCTTTGAGGAGCTATCTTTTTTATTAATTTATTTATTTTTAGTTTCAACATTCATTTCCACAAGATTTTGAGTTACACATTTTTTCCCTGTATCTCCCCTATCCCCCCAACCCAAGATAGCAAGCTTACTGAATACCCCTTCTCCCAGTCTGCTCTCTCTTATATCCTTCCCCATGCCCCTCTAACTTTCTACTAGAGCAAGATGGATTTCTATATCCCAGTGCCTATACATCTTATTTCCCAGTTGCATGTAAAAAATAAAACCCAATTATTTTAACATTTGTTTTTAAACTTTGATTTCCAGATTCTTTCCATTCTTTCCTCCTCACCCACCTCCACTGGGAAGACAAGCAATTCAATATAGGTTGTGCATGTGTAGTTACACAAAACATTTCTGTAGTAAGTATTTTGTGAAAGACTAACTATATTTCCCTCCATTCTATCCTGTCCCCCCACTTACTGTATTTTTTCCTTTGACCCTGTCTCCTTTCAATAGTCTTTGCTTCTAACTATTCTCTCCCCTAATCTGCCCTCCCTTCTATCATCCCCACTCTTATCCCCTTCCCTCCTACTTTCCTGTAAGGTAAGATATCCAATTGAATGTGTATATTATTCCCTCCTTAAGCCAAATTCATTAAGAGTAAGGTTGACCCATTCCCTTTCACCTTCCTGCTCTTCCCCTCCATTGTAACAGTTTTCTCTGGATTCTTTTATATGAGATAATTTACCCTAATCTATCTCTCCCTTTCTCCTTCTCCCAATATATTCCTCTCTCATAATTTTATTTTTTAAATATCATCCCTTCATACTCAACTCATCATCTGCCCTCTATTGATGTACACACACACATATTTATACACACATACACCCTCCTATACACACACACACACACACACACCTATATTCCCTTCAACTATCCTCATACTGAGAAAAGTCTCATGAGTTGGAAATGATCATTTTTCCATGTAAGAATGTAAATAGTTCAACTTTAATAAGTTCCTTATGATTTTTCTTTCCTATTTACCTTCTCATGCTTCTTGTATTTGAAAGCCAAATTATCTTTTCAGCTCTGTTTTTTTCATCAAGAATGTTTGAAAGTCCTCTGTTTCATTGAATGTCCATATTTTCCCCTGAAGTATTATACTCAGTTTTACTGGGTAGGTGATTCTTGGCTTTAATCCTTGCTCCTTTTATCTCCAGAATGTAATATTCCAAGCCCTTAAACCCCTTAACATAGAAGCTGTTAGGTCTTATGTTATCCACAATAACACAAAATTGTTTCCACAATACTCAAATTGTTTCTTCCTCATTGCTTCTAATACTTATTCCTTGACCTGGGAACTCTGGAATTTCGCTATAATATTCCTAGGAGTTTTCTTTTGGGGATCTTTTTAAAGAAATGATCAGTGAATTTTTTCTATTTCTATTTTGCCTTCTGGTTTTAGAATATCAGGGCAATTTTTCTTGAGAATTTCTTGAAGGATGATTTCTAGATTCTTTTTTTGATCATGGCTGGATCTATTTTCCAGGTCAGAATTTTTTCCAGTGAGTTATTTCACATTACCTTCTATTTTCTTTTAGTTTGTTTGGATCTGTTTTATAGTATCTTGATTTCTTATAAGTCTCATAATGTCATGATCTTCCACTTGCTCCAATCTAATTTTGAAGGAGTTATTCACTTCAATGAGCATTTGAAATTCCTTTCCCATCTGGCCAATTTGGCTTGTTAAGGCATTCTTCTCCACATTGGCTTTTTGGGCCTCTTTGCCATTTGAGTTAATCTATTTTTAAGGTGTTATTTTCTTCAGTATTTTGGGGGGTCTCCTCTAGCAGGCTGCTGACTTGTTTTTCATGATTTTCTTGTATCATTCTTATTTCTCTTCCTAATTTTTCCTGCACTTCTTACTTGATTTTCAAAATCCTTCTTGGGCTCTTCCATGGCCCATGATCAGTTCATATTTTTCTTGGAGGCTTTTGAAGCAAGAGTTATGACTTTGTTGTCTCCTTATGGTTCCATGCTTTTATCCTCTTTGTCTCCAAAAAAGATTCTATGGTCTGATTGTGTTTCCTCTGTTTGCTCATCTTGACAGCCAATTATTTGACTTTTGAGCTCTTTGCAATGGTAGAACTCTGCTTCCATAATGGAGAGAGCTGTGTCCTAAATTGCTGGGGTTTTGCACAGCTGTTTTTAGAACTGTTATCAGAGCTATGAGGAGGACACCCTCTCTACAGTCACCACAAGTTCTGGCACACTAGCATTCCTCCCACAACTACCCAAGACTGTGACCCAGATCCAAGCAGGTCAAAGCAAGAGCAATTACCCTCTGAATGGTGGCTTGATCCCCCTACAACCTGCAGGCTAGTAGCTTCATTGGCAGCCATGTGGCAGCAGCTGCAGCTGCCATGCTACTAATGTTTGTTTAGTCATTTTTTAACAGGTATTGGAGATGGTTGCAGCGGTAGCTCAAGCAAGTTCCTGCTTTTACTCCACCATCTTGGTTCTGCCCTGAGGAGCTCTCTTTACCTAGTAGAATGTAAATTCTTTGAAGGAAATGACTGTATATAATAAGTACTTAGCAAAGTACCTGGAACACAGTGGGTGCTCAGTATATGCACGTTATTATGGATACTGGGCAGCTAGGTGCAGTGGATAGAGCACCAGACCTAGAGTCGGCAAGATTCATCTTCAGTGCTTCGAATCTGGTCTCAGAAACATAATAGCTGTGACAAGTCACTTACTCCTCCTTGCCTCAGTTTCATCATCTGTAGAATGAACTGGAGAACTCCAGTATCTTTGCCAAGAAAACCCCAAATGGGGTCACCAAGTCACCAAAAGGGGATGCCACTGCAATAACTGAACTGCTTGGGCATAATTCTTATGTTAGACAGTTTTGAGAATTCTTGAGAATTGGAGAAAAACTTTGTTCTCCATCTTGTTAGTCACATGACCTAGAAGTCAGTAATGATTTTTTTTGTATATACACATGCAAGTTTTATACCTCTTTGTGACATCTGCAGCCTTCTTGGACCAATAAAATCTTTTTTTTTCTTGTCATCTCTAAGACCTTTTCTTAAGTCATATGCCCAAGGCCATCAAGGTATTCATACATATTGGGCAACATGCTCTGGGCAAAACCATCTGTTTCCTGTTTTCATATTTTGGAACAAGACCTTCCAGCTCTCAGTTTTGGGCATTTTGTGGCAAACCTCCATGACTGGAATGCTCCTCTCCTCATCTCTGCTTCCTTCAAGTCACAGGTAAAATTCAACCCTCCATGGCAGTGGTTCTCAACCTTCCTAATGCGGTGACCCTTTAATACTCATATGTGGGTGTATCTGCATGTGGGCGGACCCACCTAAAGATGGATAGAAGAGCAGTGTCTCAGTTCTTAAGACCATAGGAAATGTGTGTTTTCTGATGGTCTTAGGCAACTCCGGTGAAAGGGTTGTTTGACCCCCAAAGGGGTCGCGACTCACAAGTTGAGAACTGCTGCTCTATGGGAAGCCTTTCCAATCCTTTTCAATTCTAGCACCTCTCCTCTATTGGTCATTTCCTATTCATCCTGTATGTAGTTTGTTTGTTTATAATGTTTTGCACATTGTCCCCCCTTTAAATTGTGAGCTCCTCCAAGGGAGACATGGTCTGTATATCTCAGATGCCTTTTTTTGAATCCCTAGCAGTTGGCACAGTGCCTGGAACATAGTGGGTATTTAATACTTGCCTGCTGACTAACAGTACCATGTCCCATTGTATAGCTCCACCTTCTGCCATTGTCACCACATTCAGGTGGTATCCTGCTGACACTTTCCCATTCTGAGAATCACCGCTTTTTGTGTTTTGTTTTGGATGGTATTGCTTGTCTTTATCCCTTATCAATTACCTGTTCTTACTGCCCATTACAAACAAATGTGGTCATGAATGTTGGTTCAATGAAACAAAGTTTGTATCTTTTGATATTTGTCTCATTGTCTAATTTAGTGCCAGACTCTCAGCTCTATTTCCATTTGACTGTGGTCTATCTTTCGAGAGGTCACTGATTGTCCTCCCACCTTATTCTGATTTCACTACAGCTCTGATTTTATGTATTTTTTAGACAAGGAATCCTCAACCACATCAGTCTTGCCAGGCTGGTAGTAAAACCTAAAATCCTGATTTGTTGGTTCTACTACTCAGCATCAAAGCTAGCACTGGTCGGAATATGTCAATGTATTGTTACCTGCCACACTTGGCATTTGGATCTTCAGACACAGTCTCAGAACCCTCAGTGATAGCCTGCTTCTAAGTCAAGGACCCAAGCTCATGAACAAGATGATGAGATTCACAGGCACTCAAACCTGTGCCGTGCATACAAATTATTTCTGTTGACCAATATGTTCTTGCTACTCGACATCTTCCAAATCTTCCAGGCTGGAATCTGTGTGGAGAATAAAGGGTCTGATCACTTCTGTTTAAGCCAATACTAGTGCATGGGTAAGGCCAGCTGATGCACATTTCCCTGCCCATCTATCTTCAAAAGGATATGTAAATTTTAAGACAAAATTGGATAGTAATTAACAAACGTAACAATAACCGCCAAATCCCAGAAGATTTCTTGATTCTAGGATTTTGTATGCTTACCAACTCATAAGGTTTTCTTGTGGGCAGCTAGGTAGCACCCAGCCTGGAATCAGGAAGACCTGAGATCAAATCCAGCTTCAGACACTTATCCCACTTAACCCCATTTACCTCATTTCCTCAACTATAAAATGAGCTGGAAAAGGAAATAGCAAACCACTCCATTATCTTTGCCAAGAAAACCCCGAAAAGGGATTACAAAGAGTTGGACACAGTTGCAACAACTGAATAATAACAAGGTTTTCTATCTTTCTCTGAATCAGTCTTCACATCTTGTTGGGATATAATGTGGCTCATATACTTAACAGAAACTCTGAAAAATTAGCATTTCTTAACTCAAAATTTGGGGCCATCATCCCACAGCCAATCCAACACTTTCCTTGATCTCTCCTCCTGTTCTTCCAGTATCTTATTATTGATAATGATATCACCAAGGTATACGAACACTTCCAGGTAATTAATATTTCCAACTACTTTCTCTAAGAGTCTTTGCAATGTTACTAGGAACCTTGGCCCCATTCCTTGCTCAAACTGGTAAAGTTCAGCTAGACATATTAAATTAATAGTTTGGGGGGGGGAGAGACTTCTGCAAACACAAGACTCTGTTAGTATCCATTACTGTAGCCAAAAACATAATGTCACTTGCTGCCTAGCAGATACTCCAGGATCCCTGGAATCCAAAGTCATAATGTACTTGTTTACTTTATTTCTTTTTTTTCAAAGTTCAGTAGTATACACACAGCTAGATCTTTCCATTCTTCCTGAGTGCCACCAAAATGTGTGATGAATAAAGACTGCTGGATTCTGTGATAATGTCATTTACCAACTTTTCTTTGAGATAGTTCTGAGGGTTTCCGTTATAGATACAGGAAGCCTCCTAGATCTTTTGCTCATTGGTAAGGAATCAGCAAAATGATTCTATGAATTGTATCCACAAGTGTATTCTACATAAAGAACATTCTTTGCATTTTGATGAGGTTCAGCTCCAACCTATCCTTGCATTCTTCTGGTCCTAGAGAGCTGTCAAAGTCCAATATCTCAGTGTCCATTTCAGAGATTGAATAGTGAAATTCTTTATGAAGTTCACTGGGTTCTCTTATCTCTGTCTTGCGCAGTTAAGGTATACAGGCATGGAGTCTTGGTTTGTTGCTTAAAATTCTTGCTAGAATTTTGAAAAAAAAAATTGTTCCAATTTGTTCCAATCAATGACTGTAGAGAGCACTAGAGGGGTTTGGACATACCAAAACCACAGTGCCCATTCTCTTGTTGACACCACTAATTTCCCTAGAGAGGCTCAAGCTCACATTTATGTATCTGGAATATGAATACTCCTTATGATACACAAGAGCTGATGAGATTTTCAGGCGGGAGAGAGATTGGATCTCATCTAAAATCAGGGTAGAGAGAAATACCTCACTCATGTGAGGTCCATTCTCAGTAGTCTCTACTGCTTCATTCCCTTAAAGTTAAGGAATGTGATGGAGCCTGATTCCCATACAAATCTGTATCTCTAAGGTCTATAATCCACTATTCAAAAGGTTGCATGATTTCAAAATATCTTTTAAATGCTTCCCTGGTGGTCCTCTCTCAGTTTATACAACCAACAGAATTAAGTCATTTATTGCAAGTATGCAACATTTCACTTAGGATTCTCTCAGCCAATCAGAATTTCCATCTCCCCATGTATATGCAGTATGTTGTATAATATTGTTGTTCTGGATGTAGGGGTATTACATTTGTATGTACCTAACTAATTTATGTGTTGTTTCTCCCATTAGACTGTGTGATCATTAAAGGAAGGGAACGTTGGGACAGAGAAGGGACCCAACATGGAATCATTGGGATGGGGAGCCTCATTGCTCCTTCAAAAACACTAGGGAAATGTTTCCTGATGAGCCACCCTACTTCTTCTCTCCCTCACACTCAGGAGAATAAGGGAAATTTAGGTTTGACCCAGGAAGATCAAAAGCAAGAAGACCCTAAGAGGAGTCAGTACTTCTGTGGCAATAGTGAAGGCTGGGAGCGGAAGCAGGGACAAGCAGCAGCTGTGGGTGGGGACTCATGAGAACTGCCAGGACTTGGGACCCAGGAAAACAGGACAGAATCAGCATGCTGCTTTCTACCCTGCCACTACCATTGCTTCTATCCACATGGAACAGTCCCATTGGACCTTAGATCTTACCTCCAGAAACCTTAGACATCAGAGGAAACAAACATTTCCATAACTGATGAATGAGATTTAAAATGAGTCATTATTTGTGCATGAGTGTGAACAGCAGGTGGCACTAGGGAGCTGATAAGGCAAAGTAGTCATACCTTTGAACCTTAAGACCTACTGAGTATAATCTTACCACATGCCCCATCTCCCTTCATGGGGATGGAGCTTACCCAGCAGCTTACTCTACGTCAGGGGTGCAGCTGCCCCCTTGAAAGTAACTCACACCCTTTCCTTCATAGGATATGACTCTATTTTCCAAGCCCAGACTATCAAATAGACCTCAATAGTGAAAATGCCCATACCTGCTTGTTTCTCTGATTGATGGATGTCCTTACAAGCTTGGGCTTTTATTTTTAGGGACATGTGGAATCCAGATTCATTGCCAAGCTTATCAGTTATACTCTCCCACTTCACCTGAGGGCAAAGTTATCTGTAAGACTCCTCACACATTCTGAACCAAACTTTTATTTTTCTAGAAAAAGGAACTTTTATCTCTATCTCTGTCTCTCTGACTCCTTCGGCTTCCCTTTCTAATTCCTCCCCGCCCCCACCCCCTCCCATCTACCTCAGTCTGTCTATGTCTTTGGCTCTCCCTCATTCTTCTCCCTCCCCTACTCCTTCTCTCCCTCCATCCTTCTCTCTTCTCCCTCTCTCTCTCCTTCTCCCTTCCTCCCTCTCTCTTCCTCTCCTCTCTTTTCTCTCTCCCTACCTTCCTCCTTCCATTTCTCCTTTTCTTCTTCTTTCCCTCCTCCTCTCCTCCTTTCCTTGCCTTCCCTACCTCCGCCTCCTACCTCCCCCTCCTCCTCCCCCTCTTCCCATCACATTTAAATAATGAATACATGCAGCTTGGCATTTCTGTTGATGAACAACTAATCACATCTAAGTTAACAAATGCCTGACCACTGGGGGCAAGGGTGGGAAGGGATTAAAGTGAGAAAATGGACAATTATCCATTCTACTGTCTTAGGCTCAGTACCACAGAATTCCCACAGGAAATTGTTCAAATGGATATTGTCCTCCTGTCCTGTTGGCTCAGGATTCCAAAAAGCCATGCTTGACATTCCATCTACTTTCCATGGCTCACCACAAATATCTCCTTCTTTTGATGATATTTCTTCCCCCCTCCTCCTGCTTAGTTCTTGCTTCACCTTTTACCCTTGAGCACCCTCTCTCCAAGGTAATAGTAGGGCTCTGGGAAATCTTCCTTCAGGTCAATTCTAAAACATGCCCAGAGCTAAGGAGAATAGAATTGTAGGTCAGAAGGAAGTCCCATGGTTCTGTGTTGCTTTTTGTTTAATACTTTGAGTCAATTGTCAAAAGGTGAGTCACATTAGAAAAAACTACAATGGATTTCTCTTACCTGGATTGAGTTTTCTTTCTAAAGTCTGGTTTTCAGCTATGAAAGACATTAAAACCAAATATCAAAATAAACTGAATTTAAAGCCAGAACTTCAAGTTGAAGTATCACAAAATTTTCAACCAAAATTTTCAAAATGAATCAATTACATTTCTCCTGCTGAAATAAAATAATTTTTAACAAGGTAAAAATGGGTTTGGAATAAACACTTTCAAACTGTGATACTGGAGAAGACTTTTGACAGTTTCTTAGACAGCAAGGAGATCAAATCAGTTAATACTTAAAGAAATTAATTCAGGCTTTTCACTGGAAGGTCAAATGCTGAAACTGAAGCTAAAATCCTTTGGCCACATAAGGAGAAAATGGGACTCACTGGAAAAGACCCCGATGTTGGGAAAGGCAAAAAGAAAAGGAAATGGAAGAGGATGAGATGGATGGAGAGTGTCATGGAAGCAATGAACACGAGTTTGGACAAGCTTTGAGAGACAATAGGGGATAGAAGGGCCTGGTGTGCTATGGTCCATGGGGTCACAAATGATTGGACATGACTCAAGAACAACAACAATCACTCCCCTTTAAAAAACCTGCAATGACAAAAATCCAGAGCAGTCAATATTGGAATCGTTGGCAAGAAATAACAGGACTGGGACATAGTTCCTAACTTCAAGTCTACAGCAGTGTGTCATATGGGTAATTCAAGGGTGATCAGCCTGTTCAAATGGGATTACTTTATGCTATTTTATACTCTAAGGCTTGGCCTTCATGTGTCTCACAGAAATCACAGCATTTAGTCATTCCACAGAAGAGTTTCAGAAACTCAACTCTCAGGTGGTCTGTGCTTCAGTAAATTCCTACTTCTGTTACCTATTTACGGGTTAGAATAACAAAGAACCAAGCAACAAAAAAAAATAATAAAAATTGGGAAAATCTTCTAATTTCTGTCTGCATCAATTTCTTCATCTTTAAAAGGTGGAAAAGTATAGAAGAGACAATCAAAAGAGATGCTACCCATAAAGCACTTTGCAAATCTTAAAGTACTATATGGACGCTGATTATTATTAATTCCAATATTATAGAAATTATTTGAACAAATAAGGGATCCTATGAAATTTCTTCTTTGTTGCAAACATAATCTTGATACCTAAACCAGGGAGAGTTGAAGCAGAGAAAGAAAACTATTCTTTTCGAAATGTTGAAAGATCAACATTCCTAACAAATATTCATTCATGCAATAATTTTAAATAAAATACCAGCAAAGAGGTTACAGAATCATTACAAAAACTATATACACACTCACCAGTTTGAATGAATACCAGGACTGATGGGCTTGTGCAATAATAGGAAAACTAGAAACATAACTGGATATATTAATAACAAAGAAGCTAAAATTATTCTATTACATGTAGGAAAAGCCTTTGACAAAATATCATAACTATTTCTGTTGAAGAAAATGAGAACACCTAGAAATAAATTAACCTTGAGGTGAATAGGTGGCACAGTGAATAGGGCAATGGCCCTGGAGTCAGGAGGATCTGAGTTCAAATCCAGCCTCAGATACTTAACACAAAAACTAGCTGTATGACCTTGGGCAAGTCACTTTACCCCAACTGCCCTCCAAGAAGCAAAAAGAAAAGAAAGAAAGGAACCTTTTCTTAACAAAATAAGTATCTATATAAAACTGGGAGCTATCCTTCTATACAATGGAGATACATTAGAAGCCTCACCAATAAAACTAGGAGTAAAGAAAGGAGGTCCATTGTCACTACTATTATTTGATAAAGTGCTTCAAAATGCTAGCTACATCAGTGAGAAAAAAAATTGAGGGGACAACCATATGTCTATAGGAAACAAAATTATAACTGTTTCTAAATGACCTAGCATTCTTAGAGAACACTAAAGTCAATTAATATTAATTGAAACACTAGTTTCAGAAAAGATGCAACATATAAAATAAATCCATGAAACCATTAGAATGTCTATATATTACTAACATAACCCAGCATGAAGATATATATAGAGAGAGGGAGAATTTACATTTAAAATAACTACCAAAAGTCTATGGGTCAAGTATATGGAGTGCTACTTCATACTACTACTATATGAATGCAACTAGGAAAAAAGTCTTTATGCAAATATAGACCTAAATAATTTGTGAAATAAAAATCTTTCATGATCATGCTAAACTATTGTAATAAAAATCACAAACTATCTAAATTAATTTACTTAATCAGTGCTATGCCAAATCAGGCTATCCAAGGATTCTTTTTCAGAGTTAAAAAAATATATATTAATAAATTTCATCTGGAGAAACAAAATTCCAAAGGGCCTCAAGGCAAATAATGAAAAAAGCAGAAATAAAGGAGGCCTAGATCTGAAATTATACTTTTGTTTTTGTCATTGTTGTTTACTTGACAGTCACGTGCAACTCTCTGTGATGCCATTCATGGTTCCCTTGGCAAAGGTACTGGAGTGGTTTGCCAATTCCTTCTCTAGTTCATTTGACAGGTAAATAAACTGAGGCAAACAGGATTAAGTGACTTTCCCAGTGTTGCACAGCTAGTAAATGACTGAGGCTGGATTTCAATTCAGGAAGAGGAAACTGAGGCAAACAGAAGTGAAGTGACATGCTCAGGGTCATCCAGCTAATAAGTGTCTGAGGCTGAATTTGAACTCAGGTCTTCCTCATTTCAGGCCTAGCATTCTATCAAGTGCACCACTTAGTTCAAATGTTAAAAATTACTAGGATTTTTATATGAATTAAAATTATATATATTAAGTTTTCAACAGCCAGGCCAAGCTAGAAACGGTCAGAATGATACAGAGACAAGAACTTGGGACTCACTGTCAGGAGATCCCAGGTCATAGGGCAGTTCTTACTTCGCAGCTCTGGGCCAGGCTCTTCCTTTCTGCATTTGCTTCCTCATCTGTAGAACAAGGACTATAGACCAGAGAATTTAGTAAAGCCTCTCTCAGCTCTGCCATTTCATATTCTGTGGCTCCTCTCCCTTTGGGCATCTGATGCTTGAAGTTTCCTTTAAACTCTCTGTTATTCCACGTTCTGAGGTCATGCCCAGTTCTGACATTGTATATTCTAAGGCAGTGGTTCTCAACCTTTGAGTTATGTTCAAATTGTAACAATGAAAATACATCCTGCATATTGGATATTTACATTACGATTCATAACAGTAGCAAAATTACAATTATGAAGTAGCAACAAAAATAATGTTATGGTTGGGGGTCACCACAACATGAGGAACTGTTTTAAAGGGTTGTGGCATTAGGAAGGTTAAAAATCACTGGTGTAAGGTATCTCCCAACTCTAACTAATTCTGAGTTAGGGTTCATCCCAAATCTTAAATTCTATGAACTAAGGTCCTTTTGAATTCTAATACCTTATATATTGAGGGTCCTTTTAGTCTCTACCTTTTGATGTTCTCTGATTGAGTTTTTCACACAGATAAATTATTGTTTTCTTATGACATAGTCTCTCTCTCTTTCCTCTCTCCTCTCTCCCTCTCTCTCCTCTCTCTATCTCTGTGTCTCTCTCTCCTCTCTGTCTCTCTCTCCTCTCTGTCTCTCTCTCTCCTCTCTCTCTCTGTCTCTCCTCTCTCCCTCTCCCCTCTCTCTTCTCTGTCTTCTCTCTCTCTCTCTCTCTTTCTCTCTCTCTCTCTCTCTTTCTCTCTTTCGTCTGTCTTCTCTCTCTCTCCTCTGTCTTCTCTCTCTCTCTCCCTCCCTCCCTCTCTCCCTCTCTCTCTCTCCTCTCTCTCTCTCTGCCTCTCTCCTTTCTCTCTGTCCCTCTCTGTCTCTGTCTCTGTCTCTCTCTGTCTCTCTGTCTCTCTCTCTCTCTCTCACACACACACACACACACACACACACACACGCGCATGCACGTTAGCTGTCAAAGGGTGCTTTCTGAGCAGCTGATTTACTTTTTCATTGACTCAATCTGGTAATTTCATCTTCCAAAACTTCCCCCCTAATGACTGAATCAGAAAGTTTACTTCTCATTCCCAAATCAATGGAAAGACTCTTGATTTTAATGAGGCCTTGGCCCCTCAAAGGTCTCTCCCACAGTCCCTGGAGAAAGTAAGAAGTGAAGGCCAACTTTTGTCTCCTTTTCCAATTATTTTCCTCCTTTCCCTCTGGCTTAATTGAGGTGCTAGCCCCTCTTTACAGAGGGATTCCTTTACAAATGTTACAGAAAGAGAAACTAAAGGAAAAGAGGGGGCAAGAACTTGGCCTTGGAGATCTCTCTAGAGGTCTAAATTTATCCATTTCCTTCTCTGTGGCAGACTCTGAGGATAGACCCATGATGCACCAGGTGAGATGGGCTAGTCATGCTTGAAGGAGACTTTCTGTTGGAGGTAAGTGTTCATGAGAGGCTTGACAAGGAATGGAGCTATGGACGTGGGAAAAGACATTGAAAGAGGACTGATTTCATGTTTCTTTTTGCCTCTTCCTGTGTCTTTTGGCTTGTGAAATTATGTATGCCCCAGAAAGAGTAAGGAGAGAAAGCCTTGGGAGGGAGGGGAATGCATGGAGGGCACTGCATATATGAGAGAACATACATGAGAGAAAACTGTGAATCAGAGTGGGAGCAGCACCTTCTTAGTAAATTCATAGTCATAAAAGAATAAAATGTCAGAGGTGTAAAGAATTTGAGAATATTAGCAAACAGAACCTAAGATATGAGTGATGAGCACAGAGAACAGAAGAGCTGGGACTGCTCTTAAAACACAGAACCATAGAACTGAATATCTAGAACTGTAATGGACCTCAGAGTCTGGTCACTCACCAGCTGAATTGAGAGCTATCTCATAAAATGCCAGAACGTTACAATGAGCAGACAGGGGCTTGGGGAGCTTGATTGGCTGTGAGAGCTCACACAGGCAGGAAGTATCAAAAGTGCCATAGGATGTCAGAAATCAGTGAAACCTTCAAAGAAAGAAAAAAGGAAATCAAAGTGACCTTATGACTTAAAAGGTCAGAGCCAAGAATGAACTTAGAAAACCCTGAGGTCAGCTCCCTACTTCCAAAGAAAATGAAGGAGTCACAGGTAAGATGGATTGAACGCAGCCACACAGCAAGTCAGTGACCAAGCTGGGACTAATGCCCTGGCCACTAAAATCATCTTCCTTGAGGTTTACTGACAACAACCTTATGAGTTAAAGCTATTATTGACCCATTTTACAGATGAGGAAATTGAGACTCAAAGAAACCAACTGATTTCCCCATAGGCACACAACTAATAAAAGTCAGAGGTAAGATTGGAACACACATAGTCCTGACTCCAAGTCCAGCACCCTAGGAACAAAATTGCACTATGTCTCAAAAACAGCCTGGGCCAATGGGTCTATGCCCAACTGCTGCCCCCTTTGGGTAAGTGCCATATAATTGGCATATCTGTCAACCAGTCCAGAGAGACAATGTCAACTCAAGTTGATGTACTGAGCAGAAGCATGAAGTGCTTCATCTGACCCAAGCTCTTTCAAATGTGTTCTTTCTCCAAACAGAATTAGTTGCCTGATCAAATGAAAATCATTGATTCATGAGCAGCCTACATAATTCTTTTTGAGAATATTATTCATTAAACTACATAGGAATATTGAAGATGTAGTACTTCTTAGGAGGGCTGAGTCAATGAACATTTCTTAAGTGATTATCACGTGCCATTATTATGTGCAAAGCATTGGGAATACAAATAAATTCAAAAAGAAAGGCAGGCCCTGCCTTAAGGATCTTACATTTTAAAGGGGAAGGAGGAAGAGAAACACACAAAAGGGATGGGGCGGGGGAAGTGTCTGGAAAAATAAGAAAATTTCTAAACCAAGACATATTTGGATTGGTTAAAGGAACTGAAGATGTTGAGTTTGGAGAAGAGAAGGCTCAGAGACAGATTCACAGTCTTTCAATATCTAAAAGGCTGTCACATGGAAGATAAATTCCATTTGTTTTGTGTGGCTTCACTGGAGAGAATAAGAAACTTGTGAAGCAGGAGGATCATTGGACATAGGGAAATAAGACCTGGCCTCCTGGTTGGCTCTGACACTGAGCAGTCCCATCACTTTGGGTCACTGTATGCCTCTATTTCCTCATCAGTAAAATTAGGGGGCTACAATACATTATTATTATTATTACATGCAGCTGGGAAATAAGACATACAGGCACTGGGGTAGGGAGGTTCATCTTGCCCTACTGGAATGTCAGAAGGGGAATGGGGGAGGATATAGGAGAGAGGAGATTGGGGGAGGGGATATTCAGTGGGATCACTGTTTTAAGGTGGTGGGTGGGGGAAAGATGGGGAGAAAATTTGTAACTCAAAATCTCGTAGAAATGAATGACAAACTAAAAACAAGCATTAAATTTAATTTAAAAATAAAAATAAAAATTTAATAAAAAATTAAGAAATAAAAAAATTAGGGGGCTACAAAATAGAGCCTCTCTGCTCCCTTTCAGCTCTCAAAAGTTACAGTACTTTAATTCTGTGTTATTTGGGGGGATGAAATTGGCTGATTACTTTTTAAAACTCAGACAGATGTGCATCAGGTTTTTCTCACAATGTGGCGAACTCTCAGAGATTTTCAAGAAGATGTTAGATAACCATGTGCCAGGAATGCTTTTGATATGACTATCTTGCAATAAGTGAAAAGTGTACTCAATTATGTCTACCGTGATTTCCAACTGTGTGAGAGAAAATGAATGTCCAAACTTTTAAAGATAAAAATTCCAAGTTTGTGATTCTGTAAATTTATGAGAAAAGCAAGGTGCACTGGAAAGGGCCCAAAATTTGTAGTTAAAAATCAAAGATCCAGGATTTAAAACCCAGATCTACTACTTTCTTGGATAAGTCATTAACATCTCTGAGCTGTGTTTTCCTCATCTGGAAAAGGAAGGAGATGGGCTGGGCTAGAATGAGCCATAATGTCTATCTCTACACTGTTCCAGAGGTCCTATAAATATGCCTTCTGGTGACACCATATCTTGAGAAGTAGACCAAAGTCAATAGCATGTACCCCCTTACCTGTGTCCTCCCTCTCCTGTTTCATGTATGAAATTCCTGTGCATCCAGAAATCACTCCTACTCTGAATGTGCTCTACCTTCTCCAAATTCATCTTAACACGGCACAGAACCAATTAGAATCAGAAAGCAAATGCCATAGCCTAATCATAAGTCAGGCTGCTGGGACATGTTTTTCCTTTCTCCTTCACTTGTGGAGCTATCTGAAGATGATTGAATCATGGATTCAATGTGGGTAAATGTTTTATTTGTATTTTTTAATGGTTTGTTTGCCTTTCAGGGCATCTCATCCAACAGCCTTGCTCTTCAAGAGTATCGATGCTCTGATTGTTTGGGACCAGTTTCAATGAGTACAGGACAAAGTGATACAAACCAGACAGAGCCCTTTGGTCCTCATGAAGGAAGAGACATTGGCCAGGCTCAATCGACTGGCCAGTAAGTGACAGATTTCCTTGGCGTTACTTGTCCTTCCTATGCTTTCGCTAAGCACCATGCAGTTATAGCCCCCAAACCCTGACATATCCTGAAACATCGATGCTGCTTCAGAAGATGCCCATGCTATGGGCTGAATTTGCTCTCCTCATTAGGGGGAGAACACTTCTGGATTTCCTTAAGAGACAGAATGGTCTGATTATGACTTCACATTTTTATGCATTTTTAAAATGCAGCCATTTTCCCCCTTACAACAAGCCAATGAGAGAAGTGGTGCAATTATGATTGTTTCCACTTTACAGATGAGGCAAATGTTCCTGAAGGAAATGCAGTGACTTGCGCAAGGTCACAGAGCTCCTAAGTGGGAAGGCTGAACTCAGGTCTCCTGGCTCCAGGTTCAATATTTTTTGTATTTCATAGAATGCTAGATGTAAATGCAACCTCAAGACTACCCCCTTTGCTTTGCAGATGAGAAACACCTGGGTAAGAGAGTCTGAGTGATTAGGCTGCCATCACATAGCTAAGAAATGGAAAGCCCTGGATTCGTGTCCTTAAAGTCAATTATAGTGATGGCTTCACCTCCCCCATCTATCACACTGCCTGTACCCATCTTGGTTTTGGAGATAGAGCACCTGGATTCCAAGCAAAATCCAAGTTTATAGGATAACATGATACAGAATCATTGGCATAGGAATGAGAACTCTCAACAGTCATTCAACCCCTTCATTCTAAGAATGAGGAAACAAAGACTCGTAAGTTAAATGAGTTAACCCAGAGCACACTAAGTTTATTGCAGAGTTGCAGCTAAAATCCAACTCTCATGACTTTAAATACAGGTCTTGGTTTACTACCTTCTCCATGAAAATCCTTGGCTATCTTTTGAATTTCTTGTTTGTTTCAGAAACAAACTCACTTTGAGTTTCATGAGCTCAGTGACTGTGTCTCAATTTTCAAAAAGACTTGAAAATCCTACATATGGGTGGAACAATGCTATATATGACTAAATGTTACTACTCAGTCAACAATCATTTATTAAGCCCTTCCGATTTGCCAGAAACTGTACTTTGAACCAGGGAAACAAAAAGAGAGCAGAATCCTTATGACAGATTTGACCTGATATCTTCATGACACTCTCCATGACCTCCACTTTGAGTATTAGTGGCTCTAAGCAACACTGGCCTAGGGAAAAAAAAAACACAACTACACACACACACACACACACACACACACACATGCATATATATTAGCTATTTCTGTAGATTTTATTGTCCAGTACCTTATTTGAGTTTTTAAATGGCCCTACATAGGACTTAGATATTAGGAATGGCACTGTGATTCATTCCTATTTCAGAGATAAGGAAACAGGCCTCAGAGAGGGTAACTGAGTTACAGAACTAATAAGCAATGAGGCTGAGTCTTTAACACAAATCGTTTAGCTCTACTTGTAATCCTGTTTCCACTTGACTAGAAGTAGCCTTGACCTTGGGGCAAAGTTACCAGCTAAGGGGAATTTTTGAGGGTTAATTTTTTTCTCTCTGTAATTTAAATTGACTGATAGTGGAAGGTATTGCCCTGCATGTTTGTGAAGGATGTGGAAAGAATGAAAAGGTAGCAATTGCTAAAGGTGAAACCCCATTGAGGAGGATGGCAATTACAGTTGGAGTCCCAGAAATAAGCAACAATCTGGCTTGGTCCATGTGACAATATTTGTCAGAGGTCTTCTTCAAACTCCTCAGATACATACCATATACTTAGCTTAAGTACCTGACAAGGTTTTTCAAAGTTCAGTAAGATCATTTATATCACAGAATATTAGAACTGAAATGGACTATTCTAGTCCAACCTTAGCTAGAGAAAGAAATTACTATACCCAGGGTCACAGAGCAAGGTAGTATCAAGACTAAGATTAGAACCTAGGTACAGGAGACTTCCATGCCAGAGATCCTCCCTTCACTATCTAATGGCTCTACAAGGCAGCTGAATGGAAATTGTTATGGTTATTGTGGTCTCATTATTTGTCCCCACCTAATTAATGAGATCAAGGCTTAGAGCTGGAAGGGATTGTAGAGAGCACCTAGTTCAACCTTTTCATTTTGCAAATGAGAAAATTGAGACCTAGGGTAGTAAAAACAATTTACCCAAGGTCACACATTAAATACGTGTCTTCCTCAGATGAAAATATAAGTTCCTTGAGGACAAGAACTGTTTCATTTTTGTATTTTGTATCTCTTCATCCAGTATGGTGCCTGGCAGACAGGAAATACTAAAGAAATATTTATTGGGTTGATTAATGGAATCATAGATGCAGGATTTGGAAATTGGTTATCTGACATCATAGCCAATGTATTTTTTAATGTGATACAATTCAGCTTCCCATATTCCTAAGGGAATATTTAATTGTATCTCAGTGGTCACCACAAAGTCTTCACCACCATTGCAACTTTTCTGCAATGTCTGGCAGATCTGAAGATATAAGATCCAGCAAAGTAAGAGCTATATTGCTAAGTCTACTCAGGCAAGTGCAGGAGTTTGACCACCAGATAATGGCTATTTCATTGACAACAATTCACAAATACACCCTACTATGATGTGCTGGGATTCATGCAGTCATAGAGATATAGGGCATAGAATGCCAGACTTGAAGTCAGAAAAATGAAAGTTCAAAAACTATCTTGGTCAATTGCAGGGTGACCTTGGGCAAGTCAATAAACCTCTCCCAGTCTCAGTTTCCTCATCTAAAATTATGGTTAATAATTAGTGCCTACCTTTCACATTGTTTGAAGGCTGGAAGGAGACATGTGAAACATTTTTCAAACTTGAAAGTATTATTTAAATGCTAGTTATTGTGATGATAGCGGCAATGGAGATGTCTCACTAGATGGTTGAAATGGACAATAATAACTGATCTGTCATTTAAAATTCAAAATGTCTGTCAGCACCATTTGGTGATTCAATGTTTCCCTCTCTTTGGTGGTATAGACAGTGAAGGAAGACCATGGATGGAAAAAAATGACACATCTGTGCCCTATTTCATCCTGATTGGACTCTCGGAGTACCCCAGAACCCAAGCCGTCTTCTTCTGCCTGCTCCTGGTATCCTATCTTATCACTTTGCTGGGGAACAGCCTCATTCTCTTTGTGATTTATTATGATTCCCACCTCCATACTCCTATGTATTTCTTCATCAGTAACCTATCTTTCCTAGACATCTGTTATACTTCATCCAGTCTTCCTCAAGTACTAATCAATTGCTTAGTCAGGATCCCTGCCATCTCCCTGGGCCAATGCTTGGCCCAGATGTGTGCTGGTCTCTACTTGGGGGTTGTGGAATGTCTTCTTCTAGCTGTCATGGCCTATAACCGTTGCATTGCCATTGGTGACCCACTGCGCCACACAGTGAGAATGAGTCCCCGGCTCTGTGTCCAGCTTGCAGTGGTATCCTGGGTCTCATCCTTTCTGCTCACTGTGATCCCAACACTGACCACCCCATTAGAATTCTGGGGCCACAATCTCATCAATCACTCCTCATGTGAGCTTTTGGCTGTCATTAAGCTTGCTTGCAATGATCTGCATTTGAATGAATTGTTTATGATGGCCAGCAGTTCCCTGACTCTCCTTGCACCCTTTGCCTTCATCCTTGCCTCCTATAGCCGTATCCTGAGAGCTGTGCTGAAGATGCGCTCTGCTGAGGGTCGAAAAAAGGCTTTCTCCACCTGTAGTTCCCACTTGACTGTGGTGATTGTCTTTTATGGTACTGCCATCTCCATGTACATGATGCCACAGGACAAGGCCAGCCGGGATCGGGATAAGATCATTTCTATATTGTATGGTGTCCTTCCACCCATGCTCAACCCCCTAATCTACAGCCTCAGGAACAAGGATGTCAAAGGAGCCTTGAGGAAACTAATGGGGGAGAAAAATTACTCTTAAGAAGAAATGCTGGTTAAATTTTGACAAAATGGGGGGAAATAAAAGGAGTGGTTCTCAAATTAAAAAAAAAAGACCATGAACACCATGTTGTTGGTTTGTTTTTTGTTTGTTTGTTTGTTACAAATTTCTTTAATAACAAGGGTTGTAAATGATCAGGTAGAGTTGCAGAGACCTGCTCCTTCAGAGCAGTAGCTTAGACTGTCACAGAAAGTCTGTACCCCCTCCTCAGTCACCAGGGCTGTGCCAAACAATCAGGACATATAGGTGCCCAGGATGAAAGAAAACTACTAACACAACTCTCACCTGCCCTAGCCGCTTTTCATTGGATCAGCACAGCAGGAGAAACACACAGTTAACAGCTAGTCAATTAACATTTAAGTGCCTACTATTGGTCTGATATTTTCCCAAGTGCCAGGAGTATTTTTAAAAGGGTAAAAGATAGCCCCTGATCTCAAGGAGCTCACAATCCAGTGGGAGAGACAAAATGTGAGATGGTGAGGACTGTGAACCATGGTGATGGCCATGTCAGAGGAGAGTAGGGAGTATATTCAAGAGATATGATGAATGTAAAATTGACAGGTCTTGCAGCAGCCTGGAAAAATGGAGAGGCAGAGAAAGTGAGGAGTCAAAGGCATCTTCTAGGTTATGAGCTTAGGAAATGGGAAGGACCAGTTTCCTTGATAGTAATAGGGAAATTGGAAAGGTAGAAAACTTGGGGGGCAAGACAATACTTTGGATAGGTTGAGTTTAGGATGTCTGCATAATATCCAGATCAACATGTCTAATAGGCAGTTTAAGATGCAATATGGGAGGTCAGCAGAGAGGTTAAGGTTGGATAAGTCAATTTGAGACTCATCAGAATGGATATGATCACTGAATGCATGGTAGCTGATCAGATCAACAAAGGAAATAGTACAGAGGGAGAAGGGAAAAGCACCCAAGGCAGATCCATGTAGTATATCCATAGTCAGTGGGTGTGTTATGAATGAAGATCTAGCAAAGGAGACTGAGGAGGAATAGTCATATAAGTAGGAAGAAAAGCCAGGAAATAGTGCCACAAAATCCTAGAGAGGAGCTAGTGTTAAGGAGAAGAGGGTGATTGACAATGTCAAAGGCTGCAAGGTCAAGAAGGATGAAGATTGAGAAAAGGCCATTAGATTTGTCCATTAACAGATTGTTGATAACATTGAAAAGAGTAGTTTTGGTTGAATTATAAAGTTAGAAGTTAGCATGCAAGGAATTCAAAAAAGAGCAAAAAGAAAGGAAATAGAGACATTTGTTGGAAACGGCCATTTCCAGTAGATTGCCCATGAAAGGTAGGAGACATAGGATGATAGCAAGGATGGATTGATCAAGTAAGAACATTTTGAAGAAACAGATATGGTCTTGTTTGTAGACCACCAGAAAAGGAAAGATTGGAGACAAGTCAGAGAATGGGGATGATGGGGCGATTTGTTGAAGAAGATAGCATAAAATGGGATCACTTAAGAATATAAAGGGGTCAACAATGATGAGTATAAGGTCTATCTCTTCATGTGAAACAAGCAGATAGTTCATGATAGTTCGTTCCTGTTCCATGAATCCCCAATAAAAATGTCCTTCCTTTACACACAAATTCACCTAAAGGTAGCCTGAATACCTTGGAATGATATAAATGGAATCGAATAAAACTAGATTTGGAATCAGACAACTCAGGACTGAATTCTGTGTCTGTCACTAACTACCTGTATGCATTTGGGTTAATCATGGAAATTCTCTGGGTCTCACTTTCCTAATATATAAATTAATGGGCTCTATTATAAGACCTCCTTTTTTGATTTTTGGAGGGGGAATGCAAAGCAATC
>CM053596.1:11645018-11660112 GCA_028646575.1 Pseudocheirus occidentalis | reverse complement strand
GAGATTCCCAGACTGCTGAGAAGAGCCCTGCCGCTGCCTGTAGCAACAGATGTGCTTTCTGTCTTGTGGAGAGTTTTGGAGCTTGAAAATCTGTTTAGCGTCCCATTTTATGAGTTTTTAGCATGTTTGTGTGGGAGCTGTGGTGCTTTGCTGCTTCTATGCCACCATCTTGGCTCCACCCCGAACCTGTGGTATTCTTAACTCCAAGTCTAGTATTTTATCCACCAGGCATTTTAAAGTCCCTTCCATCTTTCAGTTCCTAATCCAATGACTAGAATTATTATTTTTTTAATGAAAAAACAAACAAAAATTCAATCTGCTAGGTACTGCCACCATGTGGGCATTTTCCTAAGTACTAATCACCGTCACCGGTCTTCCTCAAATTTTCCTGATCTACATCCCCTTTACGTAATGGCATCCCAGTGAAACTTGTCTGATGCTAGCTAATTGATTTCTCTAGTCACAGCTTTAAAATAATTAACTTATGCTTACTCTACATATAATCTTTACTATGATACAGAATAGAAGTAGAAATTATCCCAGCCCTGGCACATAGTATCTTTCATGGTTGTTTGAGATCATCTTGTTTTTCAGGATCCCCTGAATCATAGATACAGACCTCTTCCAAATTCAACATTTTGGTCATGTCTGTGGTAAATCATGGTCCCTGAAGAGACTAATTTGTATAAAATGAAATGTGTACAAGAACTTAGACAAAAAAGTCAGCACTGGACAGTTCTCCACTCTCAGGTGAATCATTAGGATCTGCTCTTTCTGGGTCTCTCTCAAGACTGCAGTCCAGAACCTTGAGCATTCATCCCAATAACTGACTTTTTCTAAAGACTTTTTCATCTCTCTTGGCACATAAATTCATGGACTTCAGAAGTTTTCTAAGATGATCTCTAACAGAACACAAATCCTCTTTAGAACAGGGTAGCATAGTGGAGAGTACTAGACTTAGCGTAAGGAAGATCATTTGAAATCTTGCAGGCGCTTCTGCTGTGTGACACAGCTCAAGTCAGTGAACATCGGTTTCCACATAAGTAAAATGAGGGGATTAGACTCTGACCTCTAGGGCCCCTTTTAGTCCTAAATATTCCTTAAAAAATATAATGCTATTATTTAGTGATCACAGGCTTTGCTAACAGGCATCCCAGAATGGAAGAAAAAAAAATTCCTCCCTCCTAATGAATCTTAGCACTTTGGTAAACTTTAATATTAGGATTGTCCAGTATATTGAAATCCATCTTGCTACAAGTGGATCCATTTTTTTCTGAAAACTATTCTATCCTGAAGAAAATCATAAAAAGGCCAAGCACTCCTACATATGATATCCCTTCAAAGATGTGAAAATAAGTGACCATTACCCCAAGCCTTCTCTTCTCTGGAATAAAAATATTTAGTTGTTTCAGGTAATTCTTGTGTAGCTAAACACTGATTCCCTGACCATCCTAGCTTGTCATCCTCTGGATGCCCTCCTCCATTTTTCAGTAACCTTCCTAAAATTCATTCAGCATGGAAATATGTGGTTTGATCAGTGTAGATGACAACAGGGTATTTCCATTTCCTGGAGATGCTTATCCTTTGTTCCTTATCCATTCAAATGAAAGGAAAATTGTGTAATGTGATAGAGGACCTCTTCAAACTGTCCACAAAGGGATACTACTTCCTTAAGGCTTCCCTGTGAATGTAAAGGAACATTAAGACCGAAAAAAAGATTCACTAGAATGTTTGAGGACAATCCTGTTTGGACTGTTCCTGGGTTTCTCAGTCAATAAGAAATGAAGAACTCACTATATTTGTCAACCCTTGGAGTGAAGATGATGTTTCATTTCATTCATCTCCATCCACTCCATCCTGAAATCATTTCTACCTTGACCAAACTCTTCCATTAACTCATATCCAGGAATTTGTGTGGAGGTGATTAGACAAATGAGGACCTTGTCTCCTTCTTGGAATGTCATCTAATGCTTTGCCTTCTCAAAGAAGGGTCTTCAGTAAAGAGTTGCTGAATCAACTGATACAAATTTTCTCTCCAAACATCTTTATATTAATCAGCTTAGATAGCTTTTCTTATTGTAGATTCATTCTCATCAGTAGTAAGATAAAGCCACCAAAAATGCTAATGTATGAGAGTATGTGCGAACCAAACCAAGTGCAATAGCTTCCTGAAGGGGGCAGGGGAGAGTGAGGTCCTTCTTCATAAGGCATAAAACAGAAAAGGTCAAATGAACCTAAGAAAAAGTCAATGTGGTATAGAGAAAAGAGCATAGAAATCGGTGTCAAGAAACTAGGGTTCTAGTATCAACTATCTCTCTGTTAGTTATTTGTAGTCTAGGGCCGGATTCTTCCTCTATGGATCATTTTCTCATTTGGAGAATGAGAGGTCCTGACCAGATAATCATTAAGGCCCCTCCCAGCTATAACATTTTCAGTCCTAAAACCCTCAGAGCCCTGATATCCTCTGTTCTCAGGACCCTCCCAGCTCTGACATTCCCTGTTCTCAGGCCCCTCCCAACTCTGACATTCCCTGTTCTCAGGCCCCTCCCAGCCCTGACATTCCCTATTCTAAGGCCCCTCCCAGCTCTGATATTCTATAATTTCAGGGCCTTTCCAAATCTGCCATTCAGTGTTCTATGATTGTGATTAAACTAAAAATACAAATGTTCTTTTATGATGTGCTCCTTCTCTCTTCCACACGAGCTATCACAGGGTATTTTCCCAGCTGAATCACTTGTTTTCTGACTGGATCCAAAAATTACATCTTCATAAACATCTTATCTAATGACTACAAGTGAGTCCAAAAGTTAACTCCAGATTCCCAAGTCACTGTCAGCACTTTGGAATTTAATGAGCACTTGGTCCCTCAGGGGTCCCCTGCTAAACCTCCTGAAGGCAGTGAGGAGGAGAAAAGAAGCCTCATTTTATCTCCTTCCTCAATTAGATCCTCTTTTGACTTTGGCTCAGTCCAAATGTCAGCCTCTCTTTTCAAGTGGGTTCCCTATTACTGTGTAGAAAGCAGATGCTAGAAACAAAAAAAGGAACAGAGCCTCAAAGACTTTGAAAAGTGATGCCAGGGCCCATCTTCACAAACTTCTTTATGCTTGGATGATTGAACCCATTGATTTCTGATATCTCCCTAAAACCACTCATGATGCACCTGGGGGAGATGAGCTGTACATCCTCAGAGAACGTTTAACTATGTCTTCCTGGAGGTCTGACTGACTGGATAGAACTGTGCAAGGCAAGAGGATATGGAAATAAGCACAGCTTCATATCTGTATCATCCTTTCTCTTGTCTCCTTCCCCTTGTACAATTGGGTATGTAATAGAGTAAGGAGAGACAACCTGGGGGTGGTGGGGCATGGAGGGAAGTGAAAGTATGTATGAGTGAAAGTATATACGAACCATACTGGGAGCTATGGATGAAGCATGGGGAGAGAGGGAGCTCTTTTTTCAATCATCAAGTGATTTGGATATGAAAGGTTAGAACCTAGAAAGACAGGGTCAAATGATTTTTGAATATCGAATGTTGGAACTTGGAGGGCTGTTAGAACATTGAATTGCAGAAACACAAATCCAGAATGTCATCATTTTACAGAAATGAAAACTGAGACCCTGAGAGATTGTTACTCCTCAAGGTAACACAGGAAGAATTTATGAGGAATGAGATTGCATGGCAGAGGTGTCAGATGTGGAATGGACCTGAAAGTTAAAGATATGGGACACGATTGAGAGGGAATTTAGGGAATGATTAACCCAACTCCCTCCTCTCAAATAAACTAAAACATAAACCCAAAGAGATGGATCAGATAAACTGAGCCCACATCCAGGAAGCTATCATGTTCTGGTCATGTAAATTGCTCCATTACATCATCACAATGATGCTATGTGGTAAGTCCTATGAATATTGCTATTATTCAGTTTTACAAAGGAGGAAACTAAGACCAAGGATCCTAAGTGATTTCTTTTGAGTATGCATCCAGTAAGAGTCAGAGGCAAGATTGGAACATACATTTTCCTACCACCAAGTCTAATACTCAAGCACACTAGACAACTCTGTCTTTGAGAGATAGTCTCACCATGGTTATAGGACTATACTCAACTGCTTTCACTTTTTGACACCAGCCTAAAACTTTCAGGTCCAACAGATAGTCTGAACATGTGAAGTTGCTAGACTGAAGATGATTATTGAATAGGTTGGCTGGTTTGGTTCAACAGTATTACAGTAATACTCCTCTCACTCCCTACCTCATGGAATTATTTATCTGACTGAATCAGATTGTTTTATAACAAATGCATAAAACTGGTGACTCTGACTGCTTTTCCTCCATATAATATGGACGTGCAGAAGTGGTACACTGAAAGGAGGGTAATTAAAAGGAAGAGAGAACTCCAAACTAGGGCAAAAATGGCATTATGGGAAGAGGCTCTTAGCTCAGGGACTTTTGGGAAGTAGTCAGAATTATTTAGACTCCATTTTCCCCTAAATTCCATTCAAGATCTCAAGGACTACACACATTTGTTTGAGTGAAAAGTTTGAGTAGAGCAGGTATGACAAAAGAAATACTATCTCAAGAGAAAAATGGATTCTCAAGTAGGCTGCCTCACAAGGAAATGAATATCCCAACAAGAGAGTTTTCCAAGGAGTTGCTGGATGAGTATATTGCAGACATGTTATAGGCATGAGCAGTACACCATAGGTGGAAATTTGGAATATGTAACCTTTAAAGTTCTTTACAAATGTGTGGGGAAAATGAAATCTTTCTCTTTTTTAAGGTAAAATTTCTAATTTATCCTTCTCTGACTTTCTAGCACATGGCATTGTATGCTGGGAAGGGGCCCAGCTTTATAGAAAAAGAATTCGATCTGAACCTGTCATCTTTCACTTAACTATGATGACCCTCGACACATCACTTCCCAACCCTGGACCTCAGTCAGTTTATCTGTAAAATGAAAGAAATAGACTAGATAATCTATAATGTCTGTTTCAGCTCTGACTGTGGTCCTCTAACCTTTTATGCTGTGAGGTCACTTCTTAGAAAAGAGAGCAAGAACAATAGCCTCCATCCCCTGAACTGCCTGAAACATCATCCTTCCCCTTTTCCAACTTTTAAACTCCCATCCACTCTGAAGTCTCCCCAGTGGATTGCTATCCCTCCTCCAAATTCCAGATAACATAGCGGTAAATGCATCAAAGAATTCAACTAACAAATCAAATATCATGAGCCAGTCTCCCTAGTCAGACTTCTCCCATCTTGTCCTTGGCAATATATCTTCCTGTGGAGGGATCATAGGGGTTTCCTGGGGCAAAGTTTCTGAATTTCTTCTTTGGAATTTTTTTTCTCCTTTCAGTGGTCTAAGAGAACAGCTTCTCTATTCGGAAATATGCATATTCCAAATGATGATGACAGTTTACTGACTGCTAAACAAAGAGATGGAATCTAGACAATGGCTTTTGGTTCTCAGAAATGAAAACCAAACCATAAGGAACAATCTGCTGGCCAGTAAGTGACCTACTTCCTGTACATTCCTCTTGTATGCCAATACCTTTGGACAAACACCAGTCAGCTGCAAACCTCAAAGTCTTCAATTTGCCAAAGCACCTCTGTTAACTTCATAAGATGTTTAGGATAGGGACAACCATTGGCCTCTTGGGGCTGGGCCCTAAGCTGAGGAATACTGTCCTTACTTCTAATCTAAAGGCAATGTGGTCCAGTAAAAACAGTTTCTGTTTTCTAGACATCGTAAAGGCTACAACTTAAGTTTACTCCAAATCTAATCACTCTTTCTATTTCATAGAATGATAGTATTAGAAGTGACTTTAGATATAACAGAAGTCAAATAATTGGCCTTAAAGATCAGAAAACTTGGAGCCAGAGATGTAAATCAAATGGAGTCAATAAACAATAGTGTCTAAAAATAAATGAATGCCTTTCACGCCAAATTCGCTGGCCATTCCACCATTCCCCACTCTCCATACCAGTTTAGTGGATACTGTTGTCAGGCAACCAGAAGTTAAGTGACTTGCCCAGGGTCACACAGTCAGGAAGTGTAGTGGATTTTAATTCAGGTCTTCCTTACTCCAGGCTCAGTGTTCTATCCACTGAGCCACCAGCTGCCTCAGTGAGGTTCAGATAAAATTATTTAAGTAATAGAGTATCAAAACTAGAGAGATAATTGATTCAAATCTCAGCCAAGCAAGAGAAAGTGCTTTAGCAAAGCCCGTACCACACACAAATCAGTGAAAGACCAGGGATTAGAATATGAGTTTCCTTACTTCTAGTTCAGTGCCCTTCCCATGATGTCCTGACGTCTCTTAGCTCTTGTCACTGTAAAGACTTACTTTAAAAACAAGCTGTTCTCATTGCTTTATAATTTCTTGCCTCAACTAAATCCATAGAATCACAAATTTAGAGATGGCAGGGACA
This sequence comes from Pseudocheirus occidentalis, assembly GCA_028646575.1. Lineage (NCBI taxonomy): Eukaryota > Metazoa > Chordata > Mammalia > Diprotodontia > Pseudocheiridae > Pseudocheirus > Pseudocheirus occidentalis. Next base: position 11,653,681 of record CM053596.1, on the reverse strand, counting down.
TAATTCTGATGTATGTATGTAACCCAACCTGTTTATTTTATAGATAAGAAAACTGAGGCTACAGGTGGGGGTGGGGTGGTTAAGTCACTTGTCCAAGATCACAGTCAGTCAAGATTTGTCTTCCCTGAATAAAATAATAAGGAAGTGTTTCATTGTTATTTTGTGTCTCAGGAGCTAGCAAACTTGGTATATACATAGTAGACACTTAACAGATGATCATTGATTGATGTGTTTCATTTTCAAAGGTCACATTTGAAAACAGGTGCTCTACCACCATAGCCCAAGGGCCATTTCTGCTGTATCATGATGCCTCCTTTAAGCATAAATGAAGACCTTATTTCAAAGGGGTTACCATAAACCATGGTACATGGTGTCCTGGCAGGTTCTACCAAGTAGATGCCCAGCAATGGAGTAGGAATCTGTTATCTCAGGACCAGCCTGGTTAAGTGCAGAGAGAGTCCTCATCAGAAAGTGATGAATTGATCTGTTCATCACAGCTAGTGAAGACATAAGGCATGGAATATTTCTTAAAACCCTAGATATTTGGCACTAGAGACATGAAATGCAAGCCTTTGCAAATAGGTCTGATATAAAAAATATAAAATGTTGGTCACGACCACATTGTGATCCCATGTGTTTCTCCTGCTTTAGTAATGCAGATAGAAAAGGAAGGCTATGGATGGAAGAAATAACACAGCCGTGACCTATTTCATTCTGATTGGACTGTCAGACTACCCCAGGGCTCAGGCCACCTTCTTCTGCCTGCTCTTGATGTCCTATCTCATCACCTTATTGGGGAATGTACTTATTCTCTTCTTGATCCACTATGATTCCCGGCTCCATACACCCATGTATTTCTTCCTCAGCAACCTGTCCTTCTTGGATATCTGCTACACTTCAGCTAGCGTTCCTCAGATGATCATTAACTGTTTAGTCAGAATTCCCATCATCTCCCTGGGCCAGTGCTTGGCACAGATGTGTGCTGGTCTCTACTTGGGGGTTGTAGAGTGCCTCCTTCTGGCTGTCATGGCCTATGACCGTTGCATAGCCATTGGTGACCCTTTACGCTACTCAGTGAGGATGGGACCCCAGCTCTGTGTCCAGCTTTCAGTAGGTTCCTGGGTCTCAGCCTTTCTCTTCACTGTAATCCCAACTCTGACCACTCCACTAGAATTCTGTGGCCAGCACATCATCAACCACTTCTCCTGTGAGCTCTTGGCTGTCATCAAAATTGCTTGTAATGATCTGAGATACAATGAATATTTTATGATGGCCTCCAGTTTCCTTACCCTTCTAGTACCCTTTGTTTTCATCCTTGCCTCCTATGGGCGCATCCTCAGGACTGTGCTGAAGATGAACTCAACTAAGGGTCGAAAGAAGGCTTTCTCCACTTGTAGCTCCCACCTCACTGTGGTCATTATCTTCTATGGCACAGCGATCTCTATGTACATGATGCCCCAAGACAAGGCCAGCAGGGATCAGGACAAAATCATCTCCATGCTCTATGGTGTTGTGACCCCCATGCTCAATCCCCTTATCTACAGCCTTCGGAACAAAGATGTGAAGGGTGCCTTACAGAAATTATGCGGGGAGAAGAATGCCCCCTAAGAAGAGATCCTTCTTTTGTAGCCCAAAAGTGAGCGTCTGACTGTTGATTAAATATAACTGTTGAAACAGAGAGTTTGGTTCTTAATCATCTTGTGTTTTACACAAATGCCTTTAGGCTCCAAAGTTGTTCTCTGGGATTTTCAAAAACAGTTAACTTGTGTAAAGTCATGTACAGTTGCAGTCTAAGAGATGTAGTCTTAGCAGTCTAAGAAAGGACTTGTTATTGCAGGTACTTAAAAGAAAACTCCCGGGGTGGCTAGGTGGCGCATGGGGTGGCTAGGTGGCACAGTGAATAGAGCACCGGCCATGGAGTCAGGAGTACCTGAGTTCAAATCCGACCTCAGACACTTAACATACACACACAAAAAGAAAAACTAGCCATGTGACCTTGGGCAACTCACTTAACCCCAACTGCCCTCCAAAAAGCAAAAAAAAAAAAAAAAACTTAAAAAAAAAAAAAAAGAAAACTCCCAAGCTACCACAGAGGTTCCAAATGCCATCACAGCATGCAGGTTCCTAGGAAAAAGAAAAATTCTGACATGAAACATATATCCTCCAGCTTCCTTCCCTTGCATCAGCAGAACCACACAGAAACATTTCGCATGACATAGAGCTAGTCCCCTCACCCCTCTATTTGTCAATTTGCTTCCTAAAAAGGGTGTTCAGAACTGACCACCATACTTGGGGTGTGTCATCTGAAAACTGAAGACCTACTTTAGACAGTAGCCTTCCATTCCATGTCCATTTTGAATTAGAAGGATAAGATGGATGAGGCATCTTCTGATCACATGGTGGATGTCATTCACTTCAATAAGGTCATCTTGTAAATGGAGAGGAACATGGAGGTGCCCAAAGAATGGCCTAGAATTTTCAAAGAAAACACAGAGTATCATTGTTGTAGATGTTCAATACATGGTCATCAAGAAATAAGGATTGCCAGTCTCCCATCCATCTTTCAAGATCCAGCTCAATTCTCCCCTGATGCAAGGAAGGCATTCCCTAACCACTCCAGCATATACACTCTCTGCTCCTCTCGACATGTACAGTTTCTCACATATTGCTGTCTCTCTTTTATATGTGTGAGCCGTGTGACTAATAATTCTGCAAGGTCCTAGAGGGTAGGGATTGTGTTTCCTCCTCTTTCAATCCCATTCCATTCTTGTTCCCCCAGCAAAGTTCTGAGTAAAGAATGAGCATATGACATATTTGAATTAAAAACTAGATGCAATTGCTCCTTCCAGAAAGCCTCGACTATCTGCCCTTTGTGGTGCACAGTTTTTGCTTCTGAATTCATTTTTAATTTCTTTAAATTGTGAGAGATAATGTATGAGACTATATTTGTCACCTCAATCATGAGCAGCTGACAGAAATAATAAGAGAGGACCAGAGAAAGAAAGGGATAAAAGAAAAGAAATAAGAGAAAATTGTTATACTAGACAGAACATGGGACTGAAGTTGGGAGAACAGGTTTGGGTCCCAACTCTGGAACATATTATCTGTGTGAGCACACGCTGCATGTTTCTTACCCTCCAATTGATTGGGTTACCCCAAGCAAAATACTTTATGTCTATGGACTTCAGTTTTCTCAGTGACAAAATGGGCAGGACAGAGTAGATCATTTCAAAGGTTTTTCTCCACTTTAGCATTCTGCTTGTGTCATATAAGAAACTGACCAATTTTAAAGCAGAGAAACCGCTCCAGAATCAAATAGCTTTAAGTTTAAAGGCATCTCTGGAAAGGACCTGCTCACACCTGCTCACCTAGAAAAGGAAAACCCTCTAACAATCTGAAAATTATAAACAAATCAATAAAGTATAATTCTAAAGATAAAATCTCCAACGAGGTCATGAAATCTTTTAAAAATTATTATAACAATGTTATAGAAATGTTTGTTTCATTCCACAAATTAAAAATGGAATAAATAAAAGATAAAAAAAGAAAACTAGAATGATTAAAAATCACTGTATGTGGAGGTAGCCCATTCCACTCTTAATCAGCACAACTTAGCTTTGGGTTCTTTTTTTGATACATTAAACTTAAATCTCATTTTTCTACAATTTCCTCCCATGTTCCTAAGTCTTCTTCTGGATCCAAACAGACCAATTGTAAGCGTTCACCCACTTGATAGCCCATCTCACAAGTGAAGATGGCCAACACATTCCCATTCAGTCTTCTCTTCCATAGGATGCCCATCTCCAGTTACTCTTGTACTCTTGTACTCTTGTTACTCTTGTCATATGACAAGGTCATTAATACTCACACCCTTCTGTGTGACCTCTCTTGCACACATCACCACATCACCCACATGAGCTCATTTGGAGATTTCCACTAATGTCCCATTTTTTTCATATTAACTATTATCTAAGCATTACCTGCAGAATTCTCTGCTTCTTTACTTATGAAGTCAGTTTAATATTCCATGTGTAGAGCTTCACCTTTATACTATACTATGACATTTGATTTGATTTGTCAGTATTTGGGGTCTTGATTATGCCATCCAACATGTCTGCTATCCTTCTTAGCTTCTTGTCATTAACAAATTGATTAGTAGGCTATCCTGCCTTTATCTAGTGAATGAGCACGAGTTCTTAAAAACTGTAATTCTCAACTGCCCTTGTCAAATGAAGTAAAATGAATTAGCAAGGAACCAAGATGCTCTGTTAGGTTTCAAAGTAGACTCACATACCCATCATGCAGAAAAGACCTGGATATGTGTTCAGATTCTCAGAGAAAGAAAGATTCTTTCAGATAAATGACCAAATACATGTATAGAAAAGTCCAGCCTTGGTCCAGGCTTGAGTTTCTACTTTCAGTCTTGTGAACCAATAGTACTTCTCAGACAACGAGAAGGCCTCCCCCTTCCAGCTTTTGGAATCTGTGTCAAACTACAGAATCTGCTCATATTCTGGTCATCATATACCACCCCATAATATCCCACACCAGTGGTTCTCAACTTGTGGGTCGCGACCCCTTTGGGGGTCAAATGAGCCTTTGACAGGGGCCACAGGTGATCTTAGGAACCAAGACACCTCTCCTCTATCCATCTCCAGGCGCGTCTGCCCACATGCAGATATACCCACATACGAGTATTAAAGGGTCTCAGCATTAGGAAGATTGAGAACCACTGCCCCACACAGAAGGAGTCTTCAGCACTGAAGGTACCAGGAAAATTAAGGGAACATTATTATGGGTAGTTAAAGGAGTCCCTCCAGATTTCCAGACTCTTGTCTTCCTAGTGTTTTCTTCCAACCTAACCCAAAGTTTTGTGACAGTAGGAATTTCCTATTTCCCTGGTTAAGTGAAGTGGAACTATAAGGAAAGGACGGAAAAGGAAGGGGCGTGTGACTGCCAGGTCCAAATTTTCATTTAACCAAGGGAAATATGGATTCAAATTCATGCTTTCCCCCAGAGACTCCCAATAAGGTTGGACTTCAGCTCCTGGTCATCACTTCATTCCTCTCCTCCAGCCACCTCCTTTTTCAATTGGTTCACTTTCTATGTTCTCAAAGTCACTTCCTGACTTGCCTGGTCAGGTAAACGAACCCATATGGCTCTGTATTATCCATTTCCAATTCTCTGTAACTTGCTTCCTGACTTATCTGCCGACATCTTGCCTTCCTCTGTCCACTTCCTGTCTTCTCCTCTCATAGCTAAGCCCTCCTAAGCTAAGCCATCTTTGTAGGTGAGCAAAAAGGTATTTGAAGTCTACAATTATGTAACCACATTAGTCGAAGAGAGAGAGGGTCACAAGTCAACACTGCTGCAAAGCCTTATCAACTTGTTCTTTTTCTTCCTCCATCACTTTCTCTCTCCATTCATTCACTTTTTGCCCTCACTTTGAGGCTGAGGAAGGGAAGCTGAGTGGCTGAGTGACCCTAATCATTGGTCTTTACTGGATACATTGGTCCTATCCTTCCAAATACCTGTTTTCCTCACCTGCCTATTTCATATCCTTGCCTTCTAATTTCTTTTCTTCCCCTGCCCAATGACTCATTCTTGCTCATTTCCTGTCTCCTCTTACTTCCTATGCTCCTTCCCAATTTCCTGTCCTTTTCCCCCTAATTTTTGTCCTCATCTAGTTACTCAAACCAGTCCCTGGATCCCACATTCTCAATGAGTTCAGATGATCTGGGGTCCATCTCAATGACAGACATTATAACATCATAGCTCCTGATGATTGCTAGATAAATACTCTTCATTTCTAGAAAATTTGCTAGGTCTTCCCTACTATAAACTAAGACAACCACTCAGTATTTTGAGTATGAATATATTTATATACAACACAGAAATATATGTGTGTATTATTTATGATACATTAAACTGTAAATGGGATGCAAATCTCTGTCCAGTGGCAAGGAACAAAGCATCAATAGGGAAGGCTTTGCAAAGTAGGTGGTTCTGAAGCTTCTTTAGTAAATACTTATCCCCCAATATATCATTGATAACAACAATAATATCTAGCATTTATATAGCATTTTAAGGTATGCAAACATTATCTCATTTATCTTCAAAACAACCTTTGGAGGTAAGGGCTATTATCCCAATTTTATAGATGAGGAAACTGAGGCAGAGAAATATTAAGTGATGTGACCAGAGCCCCAGGGTAGTAAGTATCTGAGGATGGATTTGAACTTAGGTCTTTCTGACTCCAGACCCAGAATGCTAACCATTGCCCCATATGGCTGCCTTCTCTCAAGAATCTCTTCCATAGTATTACTAATAAGGGGGCAGCCATTATATATTTATTTACATTCAATGGTTATAGGATCATATCTTTAGCATTGGAAAACCCTTAGAAGGTCAACAACTCCCATTTGATCTAAAGTCTTCCTGACTAAATCTAGGCTCTGTTCACTACAATACCTAACGACCTCTGCTATCTGATGAGAAATTCAGAACAATATAAAGCCACCCCTGGTTCATAGTTTTAGGGTGTCATGTAGGGTTTGATAGAATGTTCAGACTCCAGGCACTCAACTCTTGACCATTCTTTACTTAGGGTTGCATTCTACAACATGGGACCCATATGTACATAAGGAGATGGTTCTTTTGTATGTCTTCAATGAGCATCAGCTCTATACAAATGAGGTTTGATTAAAATAAACACTGCCCTTCTAATTGTCAGTCGTGCTTAAAAATGTGGAGTCATCGTTGGCTCCCGTCTTTACACGCTCACCAAACACTTTCCAATCTGTCCCTGCATTCTGTATATTGTAAAAAATGATTATGAACTACACAGCCAAGTTGGGAGTTGGGGAAAGATGATGGCATGTTAGGAACTAGGAGTCCAGATTGCTCACAAACATCCCAGAAAATCCTCAAAATGCATCAGTTAAAAGAAGAGAGAATCCACCAAATCCACCCACTCAGTTCATGACTGCACAGGGGCCTGCTGGAATCCTGCTGAAACCTGAACACAGACAAGACAGGGAAGGTGGAAGGAAAACTTTACATCAAGTGCCCAGCCAGCAGCAAGAGAGGGGCCCCAAGGGATCCTCAAAAGGGGCAGCCCTGCAACCCTGGAGAAAGCCCAGCTTGGAAGTAGCCCCAGAGGCCCAAGAATACAGAGTAAAAGCATCTCTAGAGCAAAGCAGCAGGAGAAATTCTCTAGGCAGAGCTCGGTGGACAGAGGGACAGGAGGAGGTCCCACAGAAGGAAAGGCCCAGAAGCAACTGAGGGTGTGATCCCAGAATCAGGGCAGCTGCATGAGGAGAAAAAAGGCCTCATTGGCAGGTCAGGCTACAATCCTGGCCATAGTCGAAAAGATGCAGCAAACAACATTCAGCCAGCCCCAGCCCAGCCCAGCATGCAAACAGCCTGGGCCTGAACCACAGCAGGAAACAAGGCAGAACATGCCTGCAGGAGGTGGGGACTTGGCCACTACGTGCCAAAATGAGCACGGTTTACCCACAGGAGCTGGGCCTCCAAGAAGAGAGTCTCCCCCAAGCACTGGGCAGGCCCCAACACAGTCCCTGAGAATCCTGGCAAGAGAAAGCCAAAGAAAAACCACATGCTATGAAGAAATAGCTTGGACAGAGAAACACTTAAGGGATAAACCCTGAAGAGCAGAGTAGTTCCACATTAATTCCAACCAGCGTTTCAGAGGAAAAAACGCTCTGTGGTCACAAGGATTCTAAGAGTCTTGGAGTTCACAGAGCAGAACAGTCAGGGAAGCAAGAAGGGAGGGAGAGTCTATTATGCCAGAAAAGATGGAAGAGAACTGTGCCAAAGAACTAAATACCCCCCAAATTAGAATAGGACAAAAAGAAAAGAATTACTCAGTGAGCAACAAGAAATATAAAAAGGGGGGAGAAGGAGAAAATGCTAAGAATGAATGACTGGACTAGATATTCAGTAAGACTCTCCCAAGTTCTGAGCCAAGATTCCCAAGAGCCTGCCCTTCCTGGGTCTAGTCTGTCATATTTAAACATTAAGTCATTAAACTGATGCCCATTTTGTCATTTTGTAGTCTATTACTCAACAACAACACAGAAAAAATGAAACTTGGCCTTCTAGAGGAAATCTTTATTGATCCCTTTTGATCTGGGTGCTTTGCTGATTGCTTCCAGCTTAACCTGCCTGTCATTCATCTATACACTTGTTGCGTGTTGTCTGGCCCCATTAGACTATAAGCTTCTTGGGAGCAGGATTTTCTTTTGCCTTCATTTGTAACCTCAGTGCTCAGTCCTGTGGTACAAAGCAACAGAGTAATGAGTATTTATTTACTGACTGAAATCTTTCTTGATGTGGTTTCTATTTCTTCCAGCTTAGCTGCCCCCACATCTTAATCACTTGTTTTCTGAGTTATTTCAGAAAACATCTGCACATTTTTTTCCCATTCAACACTAAATAGTCAGAAAGTGTGTTCCTGATTCCCAAGCCACTCTCAGAACTTTTAATTTTAATGAGGGAGGGGGCGGAGCCAAGACGGCGGCATAGAAGCAGCAAAGCACCACAGCTCCCACACAAACACGCTAAAAAACTCATAAAATAGGACGCTAAACAGATTTTCAAGCTCCAAAACTCTCCACAAGACAGAAAGCACTACAGGCAGC
>CM053596.1:11616036-11644518 GCA_028646575.1 Pseudocheirus occidentalis | reverse complement strand
AAATTTAGTTTTTCTAGAGACCTTAAAAAGGAAAGGCTAGTATTTTTTTGCAACACTGTTTGGCCTAGCTATTGCCTAGAAAACCATGAATCATGGCCTGTTTTTGGTACTTTAAAAGACAATACTCTCTGGCAGTTAGAATCTTACTGTCGCAGAGAAGAAAAATGGGTGGAAGCTGCCTATTTGCTAGCCTTTATTGAACTGTCTCGGAACACAGTTCTCAGGAAAGAGTGTGAGATGTTTGAAGCTAGTGCCTCTCCACAGAGGGGCAACGGGGACCAATTAAATGACTCCCTTCCTATGGCTTTGGCCCCAGCCCCTCCCCCATCAGGAACTCCTGCTCAGGTTCCCACTGGCAGCTGCCCAAGCCCCTCTTACTGGACCCCAACCCTTTTCCCCCTGGGCTTCCTTCCCTTTTCCTCTACCCCAACACCCCTCATTTCCTGCCCCTTACACCATCCTTCACTCATTACTGGAGTCTGATGTCATCTTGACTCCTGAAGGCCCTCCCTACTGGAGTCTGACCTCATCTGACTCCTCCTGAAGACCCTCCCCAGTCTCCTCCTCTGGACCACCCCTAGATTCCTCCCACAACCTTTCTGTATATGGAATCCCATCTTCCCTCCACGTCTGTGAGAGCGCCATGGAATAGTTTGGTATAGACTTTGCTCTGTGAGAGCGCCTTAGAATGCCTTAGTAGAGACTTACTCTGCGTGGGAGTGCCTTAGAATGCCTTAGTATAGACTTTGCTCTGTGAAAGCACTGTAAAATAGCTTAGCAGAGACTTGATCTGTGAGAGCACCTTTAAATGGTCTAGCACCACACGTGGCAAACTTGAACTTCCAATAAACTTTACTTTTTCCTTGGCTGAGAAGACTTGAGTGGAATTCTTTCCTCAGGACCCAGTATGTTGGTATTTTGGGGTCTCAGGCAGCCCTAATCCTCTTTGGGCTCCTCTTCATTTTTATAGGCAGGTTGTTTTCAGCACATAATCTACCATATTGGATAGTGTGTCTTTGTTGGGCAGTCCTAAAATGATGAAATCAGAGATTATTGATTATTAATGCAGTAGCAAAAAACGTTATGATTCTAACAATATATTCATAAAAAGTCTCTATTAAAATGCATTATGACTTATAGTATAAGTCAGCTAAGTTAGATTGCTATTTCAGGACACTTTTCTCATTAGACTATGGACAATTTATTTTACATTCCTATATTTCCCAAAGTGGACTTGAAATGACTTAGTTTATTTGGTATTAATATAAATTAAAACAAACAAAATGAAATAAAAATGGTGATTTATGCTAAAATAACAAATAACACAAAAGTGAATGGGCTCTTCGTGACTAAAAACATTTAAGAGCTAGCAACATTTGTAATGAGTAAATATTGGAAACTTTCCCAGTAAGAAAAAGGGTGGAGGGGTGGAAGCAAGATGGTGGAGGAAAATCTTGAGCTCTACCCTGAAACACCTCTAAATATCTGTAAAAATAACTCTAAACAAATTCTAGAGCTTTAGAACAGACAAAATGACAGAGTGCACAACATCTCTTGCTGAAAACAGCGTGGCAGGCTTACAGGAAGTGTCTATCATGCCAAACTGGGAGCAGAATACAGTCCAGCATGGCCTGCATTGGTACAGATGGGGACCAGAGAAGATCTCAGGGGATTTAATCACTGGCAGTTATGGTAGTTTGCAGACGTCTCAACCCACAAAAACCAAAGACAAAGTGCAAGGTCAATGGGGAAACTCTGTTGGACTTGGGTGAGAGAAGAGCATGGTCGAGCGCTAGCCCCAGGGAGGCAGAGGTAGTGGCTGTGGCAATAGCAGCAGCGGTGGCTGCTTCTGGAGCTCAAGGCCCACAGATGGTGAGGAATCAAGCAGGTTGATCAGAGGACAATTGCAGGGATCTCTTGACTGTTGCTGAGGCAGGATATGCTTGCTTTGTCCTGCTTGGGTCTGGTTTGCAGTCTTGAGTGGTGCTCATGGGGTGAAGAGGAGCACTGGAGAGGGTGGCAGCTTTGGAGAGGGAATCCTCACAGTTCTGAGGCAAGAAAGAGTGCTTGTGGTCACTCACAGAATAGACCACAGGCCAGAAGAGGAGTAAAGACCCTTTCTTTGATCATATCACCTTAGAAGGACTGAGAATTCACAGGTACTTAGAAGTAGCTGTGCAAAATTCCAGAAACTTAGGAAAGTGCACTCTCCACTCTGTAGGCAGAGTCCTACCTTGGCAAAGAACACAACAGTCAAGCAATTTGCTGGTAAAATGAGAAAACAGAGAGAAAACATCAGACTATAGAATCTTATTTTGGTAACAAAGAAGATAAAAAAAAATAGAACCATAAGACAACAAAGTCAAAATTTCTGCAGCAAAATCCTCTAAGAAAAATATCAATTGGTTTCAGGCCATGGAAGAACTCAAAAAGGATTTTGGAAATCAAGAGAAGTAGAAGAAAAATGGGGAAGAAAAATGAGAATGATGCAAGAAAATCATGATAAATAGGTCAACAGCTTTCTAAAGGAGACCCCCCCCAAAAAAAATACTGGAGAAAATAATACCTTAAAAAAATAGACTAACTCAAATGGCAAAAGAGGTCCAAAAAAGCCAGAGGAGAAGAATGCCTTAGAAGAGCAGAACTGGTCAAATGGAAAGGGAACCTCAAAAGTTCACTGAAGAAAATAATGCCTTCACAATTAGAATGAAGCAAATGAAAGCTAATGACTTTTTCAGAAATCAAGATATTATAAAACAGAACCAAAAGAATGAAAAAAAAAACCAACAACAACAGAAGACAATGTGAAATATCTCATTGGAAAAACCATTGACCTGTAAAACATATGGAAATATAATTAGATATCTAAAAAAATAAAATTAAGAGGTGAGAGAGGAATATATTGGGAGAAAGAGAAAGGGAAAGATAGAATAGGATCAATTTCTCATATAAAAGAGGCAAGAGAAAGCTGTTACAATGGAGGGGAAGAATAGGGAGGTGAAACAGAATGAGTCAACCTCACTTTCATTGGATTTGGTGTAAAAAGGGAATAACAGGGGGTGGCTAGGTGGTGCAGTGAATAGAGCACTGGCCCTGGAGTCAGGAATACCTGAGTTCCAATCCGGCCTCAGACACTTAACACAAAAACTAGCCGTGCGACATTCGGCAAGTCACTTAACCCCAGCTGCCCTCCAAAAAGCAAAAAGGAAAAAAAAAGGGAATAACATACACACTGAATTGGATATCTTACCCTACAGAAAAGTAGGGGGAAAGGGGTTTATTGGGGTGGAGATAATAGAAAGGAGGAAAAATTAAAGGAGGGGATAGTCAGAAGCAAACACTTTCAAAAAGGGACAGGGTCAAAGGGAAAAAAATACAATAAATGGGGAACAGGATAGGATGGAGGGAAATATAGTCTTTCACAATACAACTACTATGGAAATGTATGGAAATGCACATGTATAACCTGTATAACCCATACTGAATTGTTTGTCTTCCCATTGGGGGTGGATGAGAAAGGAAGGAGGGAGAGAATCTAGAACTCAAAGTTTAAAAAAAAACAAATGTTAGAATTTTTTTTTTACATACAACCAGGAAATAAAATATACAGGCAATGGGGTATAGAAATCTATCTTGCCCTATAAGTAAGGGAGAAGGAGGTAAGATGGGAAGATAAGGGGGGACAGAGGAGAGGGTAGACTGAAAGAAGGGGTAATCAGTATGCATGCCATTTGGGGAGAGATGAGGAGAAAATTTGGAGCTCAAAATCTTGTAAAAATGCATGTTGAAAATTAAAAATGAATAAATTTTGTAAGAAAAAAAGAATGCAGGTTAAACTAAAAAAAATAGAAAAGGGGTGAACCAAGACTTCCCACTATCCCAATTATAATTTATTATATTTCTTGTAGTGTAATAAATACAATGATAAGAAAACAATAAAATGAGAGAATAAATATTGCTTGGCAAGAAAGAAGAAAAAAATTCTTTATTTGCAAATAATAGGGTGGCTTTATTAGAAAGCCATACGGAATCTACAAAAAAGTAATGAAATAGAAAATAGCTTCATCAGATTAGGACATATATCCACAGAAATATATATATTTTTAATTTCCGAAGGATATTTCCACATATTACTCACTGAAGCAAAATAAAAGAGAGAAATAAAAATGGTATTTTAAATGACAACAGAATGCATTAAATAACTTGTAGTTACAATAAAGGAATCCATCCATAAATTATGGAATATGAGTAACATATAATATCACATTGCAAATGTTAAGAGCTCAGAATAATTAAGAACTTAATGAATTACGGAAACTATATATATTACAACTACACAAATGAATACAGCATTTGGTGGCAACAAAACTCAGAGTGAAAGTATAGAAAACATTACTATTAGTTTGTAGGGCATACATAAGTCTTTTCTTTCTAAAAAAAAAATTATAAACTTAATGAAGTATAAATGTGTAGAGAACCACAGGCCAGTGGGACTCTGACCCTGATGGCTGAACAAGCTCTCTCAGGTAAAGAACCTGCTGAGGGGCCTGGATCAGTTCCCAATTCCCCAGGAAAGAGCTCAAAGAGGAGGATTAGGTCCTGTAGATAAGTATGGAATTTATGCCCATTGCCTGGGAACAGAGAAATGTGCAAAGTCCTCAGGGGAAAGCAATTAGGGAGGAGGATTATAGCTCTATAAAGCTTGTGCCTGGAATAATAAACATTGGCTCTATACTTTCACCATTCCGTGAGTCCTGTCTCTTTTTATGAACCCACTAGCAACCTCTGGGTAGGTGATTCCTTCTCAGCCCTCTTTGGGGACAGCAGAGCTCCCACACTTTATCAGCCCTGCCATCCCATAACTGGCTCTTCACATAAATGTTTACACACTGTTAATCACAGTCACTCTTTTCTATTGTTTTACTTGACTCCTGTGAGAGATTTTGGTTTGTGAAGATAGAGTATTCTGAGGTTTTGTAGAGTGTGACAAAATAAAAATTTATTAATACAAATAAATATTTATGTATGTAGAATAAATCTCATACTTGTGCCTTTTACATACACATGTATGCATATATGCATATATATAAGTATGCATATGTTTATATTCTCATATGTTAACCTTCTAACACATAGAACTTATATAGTCTATGCAATATTACAGAAATAAAGAGAGTTCTAAGTTATTGGAAGGATATTCAGTGTTCATGGCTGTGTTGGGCTAAGATAGTGAAGATATTCTCTAATAAAGCAATTACTACAAAGATGAGGTTAATTCCTAAATTGATCCATAGATATAGTGCCACATGAATCAAATTCCTGAAGATACTCTATATAATTAAATAACTCATAACAAATTTATATTGAGGAATAAAATTTATGAGCATGAAGAAAACCATTGTGGGGGGAAAGAAGATGGAGGAAAGGGTCCAGCCACATCTCCAATTATTATGTGAAGTAATAATTATTAAAACTATCTAGTATTACATGAGTGATTCTAATTTACCAATGGAATATGCTAAATAAGTAAAACTTAGATACAAATATGAATAGTAGACTTCTAGTGTTTGATAAACCCATAAACACAAATTTTTGAGGAAGGAATTCTTTACTCAACCACAACTGCTTGGAGAAAGAATAATATTAAAAGTAAAATAAATCTTTTGATCACCATAATCATCATCACCATCCCTCTGACCCTCCCATCTCACCAGCTTCAGCTGGACACCTCAACACACATAATACACCCCAATAATTGGGAAACCCTCCACATCTATTAGCTAGCAACTAGTATGCAGATTTCACTTTAGAAATACCCGCAGACTCAGGATAGGAGATGTCTACATTCAGAGAAAGATCTAGAAAGAACAGTTTAAATGGAGATTGAAGCAATCTACATGCTCTCTTTGTTTTCCATGTTTGGTTTTGTTTCCTCTTTCCCATTGTTCATTCCATGGGTTATAACCTTTCTACACAACCAGAGTAATGTCCAATGTGAAAGTATTTGCAGATCCTATGCTTGATTGCAAGCCTCCAATGATGGGGGAGGGGAGAAAATTTGAAACTCAAGGGATTTCAGAACTGAATCTTGTAAAGTAAAAGTAAATAAACAAATCAATTAAAAAAGAAAAAAGAAATACCCTCAGGGTCTTGGTCTTCAGAAGTTCCTTTCCTGAAATGCTGGGAAGAAAACAAAAGAGTTGAGTTTATTAATGGATTCCCCAAGGCTATAATCTCCCCCAGTCCCTCAAAAGAGGACAACGTGATGCCTAGGTGATTGAAAACCTGAAGCAAAATTGAGAGGAGGGAACAAATTGCGGAGAGAAGGCAGGTGACTAAGTAATTAGCCTCCACTTTTCCTTACTGTTGCCTCTGGCAAGGAATGGCATCTCCAGGGACCATGTGCTCATTAAAAGTAGAAGTTGGCAGATTAGAATGGGAATTGAGCAGGAACTTTTTGGCCCAGTCAACAAAGCACTTAAATTAAGTCACTAAATGAGAAGTTCCATAGGGAGCCCTTATTATATCCTCTGGTAAAGCAAGTGACTTCCAGCTGGGAAAACACCCTGTTAGAAGCCAGATGAGACAATAATATAGCAAGCAAAGCCGTGTAATTTACCAGAATGATTGATCTGTTTCCACCGCCTCCCTTCACCTAACCAGGCACTGTCAGTGAACTATTTTTTTTTTTGGGTCACGTTTCAAGATTGTTTCCCTCTCAACAAGCCTTCAAGATAAGTAGCGTAAATACCATCCTCTTCATTTTACAGATCAGGGAACTGAGGCTAAGAAAAATGAAATGAGCTATCTATTTTCACAAAGCTAATTTCTGACGTGGGTTTCAAATCTCTCTTCTGATGCCCAATGCAGTCAGCCCATGCTGTTTTCTCTGTCCCACGCTGGCTCTTGACAATCTGATGAGGGCATAAAGGCAGTTATCCTGACAAATGTACAGGATTATAGGATTAGAGACAGAAGCCACTTACAAAATAATAGCAATAATACATAATATTATTATAAATTAATAAACATAATGACAATATAAAATCTTAATTATATAAAATGATAACAATAGTTAACATTTATATAGCACCTATTACCTGCCAGGGACCAGCTAAGCTCTTTACAAATATTATTTCATTTGATCTTCATAACAATCCTGTGTGGTAGTTGATGTTATAATCCCCATTTTACAGATGGGGAGATTGAGGCAAACAGGGGCTAAGTAACTTGCCCAAGTCTGCAAAATGAAGAAGTATCTAAGAGTGGTCTTCCTGACTCTAGACATGGCTGTAGAACATTACTCAGTTGCTGCAACTGAGGAAACTATATGATATAATGGGAAGGGTTCTGGCCTCAGAATCAGGGAAGCCTAAATACTAATCCTGCCTCAGATGCTCACTGGCAGTCTGACCCTGAGCCAGTCCCTTGCCCTCTTTCAGTCTCAGTTCTTTCATCAAAAAATGGGAATGCTAATACTGTTGTCCATCAGATGTCACCGAGAGGTAGGTATTCTATATATTATTGTGCCCATTTCATAGATTAGGCAACTATTTCCAGAGACAACACGTATTAACCACTTGACCAAGATTACGTAGCTAGTGAATAATAAAATCCTATTCCAAGCCCAGGTGTTCTGGCCCCCAGTGCAATGAGCTTTCTTTTTATTAAACCAAGAATCCTAGACCCTGAGAACATGGGCATATCCCTAGTCCTTCTCAATGGCCCAAGTTCCTCTACAACATCTCTTGGTGACCTGTGATATGTTTAGAGTGATATAATGGGAATAATTAAGAGATCTGAGTTTAAATACCATCCAGGTCAAGTGTTTCCCCTCTATAGACTCCCCATCTGCCAAATGAGGATAATACTATTTATGTCATTAACTTAACAATATTTCTGTAAGGAAAGGGCTTACATAAATGTATGGATTCTGTATGTTATAGCTGAGGAAACTTGAGCCCCAGAGAAATTAAGTGAATTGCCCAAGGTCACAAAGCTAGGAGGAAAAAAACAAACCCCATTCTGCCATGCCCAGTCTAGGCCTCTTTCAGTGCCACGCCTTCTGGTTATTGAGAGTTCTGCAATAAATATGGATTGTTTTTAAGCAGGGCATCACCAGATTTCGAGCCAGGGCATAGATGCTTCATTCCCATCTCTGATACTTGCTAGATGTTTGTTTTTAGGCAATTCAGTTAATCTTCTCAAGCCTCAGTTTCTTCATCTATTAAAAAACAACAAACCTGAAGATAATCCTTAAACTTGAATATCTCACAGGGTTGTGAGCAGCAGACGAGATGTGTGTGCATGCATGAGTGCATGTGTGCTTGTGGGCGTGTGTGTGTGTGTGTGTGTGTATGTACGGTGATTTGAGAAAGGCAAGTAGGTGGCACAGTGGATACAGCACTGGGCCTGGAGGAAGGAAGACTTGAGTTGAAATCCAGTCACAGAAAAGACTTACTAACTGTGTACCTCTGGGCAAGCCACTGTTTGACTCAGTTTCCTCATCTGTAAGATGAGTTGGAGAATGAAATGGCAAATCACTCCAGTATCTTTACAAACAAACCCCAAAATGGGGTAATGAAGAGTTGAGTAAGCCTCAAAAATGACTGAACAATGTTTTGGGAAAGATTGTGCAACATGTAAGCTAACCAAGCAGATGTCCTTTACACTTTTACATTTTCAAAAGACTTCCCCAATAATAAATGTGTAGGGAATGCAGTTAAAATATTTTCAGCTGCATTTTGCTGATGAGAAAATTAAGGTTTGTAGACACAACTAATTGACTTCTTCAAGGTCACACAGTAAATGACAGAGTAAAGACTCTCCTGATGTTAAATTAATTCAGCAATCTTGTTGCTAACAATCCTGTTTGGCTTTGAAAGTTCTTCTTAACCTGCCACCTTCTGATCTTTCTTGTCTTCTTACATGTAATTCCCTTCACATACTTTCTGGTTACACAACAGTGGTGTTCTTGCTGTTCCTTGCACATGGCGCTCCATCTCTGACCTCTGCGTATTTTTGTTGATTATCTCCCATGCCTGGAACTTTCTTCATCTTCTGCTTTGCCTCTTGGCTCCTCTGGTTTCCTTTGGGTTTCCCCAAATGTCCTGCCTTCTTCAAGAAACCTATTCTGGTCTTCTTTAATACCAATCTTCCCTGAGACTAGTCCCTATATATTCTGCCAATAGCTGATTTGTATATAGTTGTTTTCATGCTGTCTCTGCATTTCACTGTGAGTTCTTAGAGATCAGGGATTACTTTTTTCCTTTCTTCATTTTGCCAATGCTTAGCACAGTGCCTGGTATGTGTTGTTATTGTTCAGTCATGTCTGACTCTTCATGACTCCATTTGTGGTTTTCCTGGCAGAGATACTGGAGTGATTTGCCATTTCCTTCTCCAGCTCATTTTACAGATGAGGAAACTGAGGCAGACAAGATTAAGTCACTTACCCAGGGTCACCCAGCTAATAAGTGTCTGAGGTCAGATTTGAATTCAGGAAGATGAAACTTCCTGACTCCAAGTCTGGCCCCACTCAGCTGCCCCATTTCACTGAGATCTAGTCACAAAACCTTGACAAAACAGAGATACCTTCACAAAGGAACCAATTTAAAAAATGCTTACTGTGGGAAAATTTTATTGTATTATTTGAACCTAGTGATGTGTGGCTGAGAAACCAGACCTATTGATAGAGATCAGATTTGCTGAACACTTAACTCAGGACCTGGGTTATGCTGTCCAGAAACCCAGTCAGATCTGAAGATTGATGCAAGAAATATGAAGAGTTTTCTCCCATTATACATCTCAAGCAATCCATGTATTTTACCTGGAAACTGCCTCCTTGTTGACCAGTCAGCTACTGATCTTTCTTCCTGTGTTTGAATCCTGCATAATGTGCAGGTTCCTCCCACCAAAATGTCTGCCCTAAGTATGTGAACTTTCCCCATCAGAATGGGTGGATAATAATAATTGTTCTAACGGCCTTGAAGGTGACTAAAGCTGATGCTGTGGAGAACTTAGAGACTGGAGCTTGAAGACCCCGAGGCCATCCACCACATCCCACACTATCAGCAGTTGACTTGACTTTTGTCTTGGCACTAGACTTTAATGACTCAAGAAGAGAAACTGAAACTGATGATTTTGTGCAATTCTGTCTCATTTCAATTCAATTCACAATCAAATAAACAAATTCCCCCCCTCCCCCAGTATCATTGGTCTTCTTTGAAAAACAAAGGACAAACAACATTATTTGTAACTTACAGACACTTAAAACCTCTTTTGCAGCCCTCTCCCTCTGTTGGATGACTTAATAGACTTCCTTCTAAATTATTTCAGTCTTCAGTTTTGTTCTCAGCCTAACATTAACTGCAACAATATTTTATATTTAGCAAAGTGGGAACAAAAGCAATAAAACATTGGTCTAGATGTCTGCATAGAGCTGCCTTTCAAAGATTCAGACAACACTAGAGAGAAAATGAGCACTTACAATTCAATAATGTGAAGGAAGATACAGATGAGATAAAGCATTTATTAAGGGCTTATTAAATACCAATATGCTAAGCTCTGGGAGTATAGATGCATGCCAAAAGCAAGACAATTTCTTCATCAAGGAGTTTACATTATAGCAGGGGAAGACAATGCATAAAACTTACATGAGAAGCAGAGAGAAAGGTGTGTAACCTACTTGAGAAGGGTCAGGGTCCCTAAGAAGAACAGGGAATCAGTGACTCAGACAGGCTTGGAAGGAGTGTGGCTGGTAGGAGGCCTTTCTAGAGTGGAGGTTCTTGGGAAATATTCACAAGAGAGGAGACTTGGTTTATAGCTTGCTTCATTTATGCTCTTCTTGTAAGTGGGCAAAGAAAATATAACCTAGGATCTAACTGAGTTTGAACTCGGTCATCCAGTAAAGGCAGAAAATTCGATAATGACTCAATGACATATCAAATATTCAAGGAAGAGGCAGACTTCTTCCAGTAGACTACCTGGTTTAGGTGCAGTAAAATTCACATTGAATGCACTGCCTAGTCTAGCAAGTGAATGTAGCTCCCCGAAGAGAAGTGGAACTGGGGAATGTCAAGTTATCCATGATCTAGGAGAATGAGAGCCATTTACAACTCCCTCAGTACTTTCGTGCATTAGGATGGAGTCTTCATATTTAACCAGAAGATGGTGCTGCTGGCCAAAAACCTGGTCATAATGAATCAAAAGGAACAGGAACTGGGATTTCTGAGTTCACCCTGGGAGTCATGGCACTCTGCTCCACTGAGCAGAAATCCTAAGAAAGTGCCATACTTGCCAGTTTGAGTGTAGGAAAACCAAATCCCAATGTCTCCTACTGAAAAATATCTATGCCATACTCCAGAAATCCAAAAACTATCTTGATACAGATACACGTCTCAACTCAGCAGATATCTCCCTCCCTCCCAGAGTTGTTATGAAGATCAAATACACTAATACAGGCAAAATTCTTTATCCTCCCCAAAGTGCTATATAAATATTAATTATTCTACTATGGAAGGGGTTCTTCTTCAAGTATAGTACGGAATAGATGGAGGGAAGGAAGATGACAGAAGTATTTGTGCCAAGCATTGTGGCAGATACTTTTTAAATGTCACCTCATTTGATATAATGATGAGGCACATGACCTTTGAAATCCCTTATAAATCTGAATATTATGTGATCTTTGATTCTATAATTTCCATTTTCCACTTGTACCACAAAAAGTTGAACATGACTGAATAACAACAGCAAAAACAACTACTAGAAGAATAATTTCTTATCCTGAGATCTAGTACATCAATCTTCTGCTCAAAAATCTTTAGTTTCTTCCTGTTTCCTATGAAATAAACTTCCATTTCCTCTTCCAGGTATACAAGGTCATGAAGTCGCATGTGATCAAATCTAAAAGTACATATTGAATAACAACTATATGTAAGGCTCTGCCTTATGTAAACTGGTTTAGGAGATATATCTCTGGAAATGATGACTCATTGTCATCAGTCTTATCATCATAACAGTAGAATATAAAATGGACACTTTTGGCTAAATAAAAATTTAAAAGTTTTTTACACAGACAAAACCAATGCAACTAACATCATAAGGGAAGCAGGTAACTGGGAAAATATTGGCAGCAAATTTCTCTACTAACATACAGTCTAACAAATACATATATAGACACACCAGATTCAGATTTATAGGAATAAAAACTATTACCTAATTTATGAGTAGTCAAAGGATATAAATAGATGATATTTAGAAGAAAATATCAAAACTATCATCTAGCCTACAGTCAAAATCATTTATCAAATACTATGTGCCAATCACTGTGTCAAGCACTAGGGGTACAAAAAGAGACAAAAGAAAGTCCCTGCTCTCAGGGAATTCACAGTCTAATAGAGGAGACACATACAAAAAATAATGGACAAATAAGGATACAGGATAACGCAGAATAAATTGGAAATGATCATAAAATGGGGCAAAAGAATAGGGATTCAGAAAGGCTTCTTGCAGAATGTAGGATTTTAGCTGAGACTTGAGGGAATCCAGGGAATTCAGTAGGTAGAGATGAGGAGGAATATTTAAGGCGTGGGGTACATTCAGTGAAAATATCCAGAGTTGGGAGACAGAGAGGGGTCTTGTCTGAGGAACAGGAAGGTGGCTATTGTCCCTGGCTCCCAAAATAAAGGGTGGTAGGTCTAATATGTAAGAAGACTACAATGGTAGAAGGGAAGCAGGTCATCAAGGTCTTTGAATGCCAAACAGAGGATTTTATATTTGCTCCTGAAAGTGATAGAGAACCAGTGGAGTTATTTTATTTTAATGTGGGAGTAGGAATCAGGGATCAGGCATGAATTTTAGGGAAATTGTTTTGATAGTTGAGTGGACAATGGGCCAGAATGGGTAAAGATTTTCTATAGGAAGAACAGCTAGGGTGATAGTAGAATATTTGATGCTTAAGTTTATTAGAGCCCACTTCAGGATAGTGACAGCTTCAGAAGAGAAAAGGGGGACATATTCAAGAGATGTGATGAAAATTAAATCAATATTCAACAAGCATATAAAAATCACTAATAATACAAGAAATTAAAATTAAAGCAACTGTGGGTTTTCCCTCACCCCCATAAGATGAGCAAAGTTGAGGAAAAATGAAAATAGCAAATGTTGGAGGAGCTGTGAGACATTAGCTATATTAATGCATGGTTGGTGGAGCAGTGGATTGGTCTAGTCATTCTGGAAAGTAATTCAGAACTTTGTACCAAGTTACTAAGCTGAGTATATCTTTTGCCAAAGCAATACAGCTACTAGGCTTATGTCTTCTTTCTTCCTCCCCGTCCCTCCGAAAAAGAATAAAATAAGAGGAACATGACTCATAAGTACAAAAATAATCATCATAACCAGCTTGTTTTGTTGTGCAAAAGGACTGGAAACTGAAGAAGTACCCATGGGGATGACTGAAGACATAGTTTTACATAAATGTAATGGAATACCACTGTGCTGAAATTTTCAAATTCAAAGGATGAAGGAGGTAGTTTTAGAGAAACCCTGAAAGACTTATATGAACTGATGCAAAGGGAAGGAGTAGAATCAAAGACAAATTTACACAAGGACACCATTGTATGACAAACAACTTTGAAAGACTTAAGAATTCTGATCCTCCCAATCATAATAGCTGGCATTTGTTTTTAAGCATTTAAGAGCTTTAAATTTGCATCAGTGTTCAAGGGAGTCACATGGATTTGACTCTGACTTGAGTACTTCTTCAGGGAAGTTCCCCTCAGGGGAGTGCTATCAAAGTGCCTTATATCTCATTTTATCTTCACTACAACCCTGGGAGGTAGGTGCTATTATTATCCTCTTTCTAAACAGACTGAGAAAGGTCAAGTGACCCTAGGAAGGGGGTCAAAGGACAAGTAAGTGTCTGAGGTTAGATTGGAGCTCAGTTCTTCCTGGTTACAAGTCCAGCTTCTACTCACTGCCCCTCCTAGCTGTCTTAATGTCATGACCACCCAATGATTCTAGAATTCCCATGATGAAATATATAATCCTCCTTCTGATAGAAGGGTCATAGATTGAAATATATATATATATATATATATATATATATATATATATTGTTTTAAAAAGAGACAATATGGAAATTAGTTTTGCTTGTATGTAAATAATTGCTACAAAGATTTTAGGGTTTTGTTTTTGTTTTTCCCAATGGGAGTTGGGAAGTGGAGAGAAGATAAAATAGATATTTATTAACTGAAACAGATTAATTTAATTTAAGAGTTGAAGCATACAGTAGTTAAGTGAGTTGCCTAGGGTCACACAGCAAATAACAGAACCAAGACTCAAACCCAGGTATTCTAATTCCAGATACAATGCTTTTCTTTAATATATCATTTCACTGTTGTTGCTGTTGTTGTTCTGTCATGTCCAATCATGTCCAACTCTTTATGACCTCATTTGGAGTTTTCTTGGCAAAGATACTGGAGTGGTTTGCCATTTCCTTCTCCAATTCATTTTACAGATATGGAAACTAAGGCAAACAGGGTTAAGTGACTTCCCCAAGGTCACACAAATAGTAAGCCTAGCTGAGGCCTAATTTGAACTCAGGTCCTACTGACTACAGGGTAACACTCTAACCCCTGCACCACCTAGCTGTCCTTGTAATCTATCACATTACATCTCAACGATCATAGCATGTAGACAATCATGAGGAGATTGTTCCTGGGAAACATAACTTAATGATTTTAGTGTGATGTGAAGAACTGATGAATGTTATGGAAGTTGCCTAATGTGTAGAGCTATAACTGTCAGGAGAATAGCATTACTTTAAATTCATAGTACCTTTTATTTGTTAATTCAATTGGAACAAGTATTAAGCAACTAAGCTAGATATCATGTATATAATGATGAAACAGGACAATGGCTCCTACCCTAAGGAAGCTTACATTCTACAATGATGCCTACACAGCTCTGGATGAACATTATCTTGTTGCATTTCAATGACAAACACATATAGTATTGTTATAAACATTTATCAGACAAAGTGCTGGGATTAGAGAGAGGAAGAGCTTATTTCAAATTCTGTCTCAGACATTTAGGAAGTATGTAACCCCAGGGAAGCTCTCTCAGTCTTGCTTTGTGTCTGTTCCCTTGTAAATCTCAGGTGGAAGAGAATTAGCACCAGGTGCTTTGCCACATGAAAGGAATCTAATAGGACTCAAAATCTCTTCTTCAGTTGGAACTTCAGGTAGGTAGGTAGTACCTGAGGTAACTGTGCGATGGCCTCAGCATTGATTGATGATGGTCTGTTTCAAACACTATGGAAGTGTTTAGTCCATTTCTCTAAGATCATGATCTTATCCCTAATCAATATGGTTACATCAGTGCTAAGTAGCTGTGAAGTAACATAGGTCTTTGGCCCATAAATAGTCTTCAGGGTGTCATAAAAGTGCTTTGAATTGTTACTTATCAGCATAAAACTGAATTTCATCTGTTTTCTTATTAATCCAGGAATCCTGTATCTCTCTAAGCTTTTCTTGGACTTTACTCTTGATGGGATTAAATACTGCCTTCTTGGAGATGGATGGACTATCCTGCTGGTAAATCTGGTGGAGTTCTTGTTTTTCATTTAGCGTGAATTGTATTCATTTCTAAATTTCCAAATCATTTTCATCAAACCACTCTTGGTGTTTTTGAGTGTTCTAACCCAGATGACAGCACATTTGCTGGGGGTCTAGATAATGGACAGTGTTCTTGTGCCTTTCTAGTCACTAATGGAGTGAACAAGGCTGTGTGCTCACTCCCATGCTTTTTAGCATGATTTTTTCATCCATGTTGTCAAATGCTTTCATTGACAATGAACACCGTGTCTAGGTCAGCTACAACATTGATGGGAAATTTTTCAATTTGAAAAGGCTACAAGTGAAGACAGGAGTGGAGGGAGTGTTTGGTGCATGATTTTCTGTTTGCAAATGATTGTGCCCTCGATGCAGCCTCTGAAGCTGAGATGAAACAAAGTATGGATCAATTTTCTGCTTCTTGTGATAATTTTGGCCTAACAATTAACACCAAGAAAACATAGGTGCTCCATCAGCCACCACCACACCATTAATATGTGGAATCATTGGTTACAACAAGTGGAGAAGTTCTGAATGCTGTGGATTATTTCACTTACCTTGGTAGTGTACTTCCCAGGGATATACACATTAATAATAAAGTTGACACATGCAATGATAGAGCTAGTTCAGTGTTTGGGAGTCTCTGAAGAAAAGTATGGGAGAGAACAAACTGACTACCAAACTGAAGACCTACAGATATGCTGTGCTGACCTCACTGTTGTATGCCTGTGAAACTGGGACAGTCTACCAGAGCCATGCCAGGAAACTGAATCACTTCCATCTGAATTGTCTTAAGAAGATTCTGAAGATCACCTGGCAGGATAAGGTACCAGACCCTGAGGTCCTTACTGGAAATAAACTGCCAAGCATTCAAACTCTGCTTCAGAGAGCACTACTCCAGTGAACTGGCCATGTTGTTTGAATGAAAAAATGTGTGATGCCAAAAAGACTGTTTTTTTGAGAACTAATACAGGGCACACATTCATTTGATGGTCAGAAGAAGTGATACAAAGACACTTTCAAGGTCTCTCTCAAGAACTCTGGAATTGTTTGTGTGACATGGGAGACAATGCCACAGGACTTCTCAGCATGGTGTGCTCGTATCAGAGAAGGTACTGTGCTTTATGAGCAAAGCAAATTGAAACAGCTCAAATGAAATGAAGAACGTACAAATTTAGAGAATCCACCCAAAATCTTCACACAGACTATTTGTGCCTGACATGTGGTAGATTATTCCAACCTCATATTGCTCTGATCAACCATAGGCAGAAACACTGAAACTTGATTGTAGTATAGTGATATCATTTTGGTTCTCTTTGAGAGTGGGCAACAACCACCATCATTGTCTCTATGGACACCTATTATAAATTGCTATTATTTATTCTTTTATCTGGCCATTCTCTGTGACTGTTAATTAGTCTCCATTTGATTTTAATGCTTTTTCCCCAACATAGTTTCATTGTATTATAGTAAAAAAATGTACATAATGCATTTTCTTTTCTGCATTTGTTTCTGAAGTTCCTGTGTCCTAACAACATAAGAAGGTCATGTTCAGTTTTTGTAAAGGTGACATGCACATTTAAGGAATACAAACACTCCTATTTCCATTCAATATCCTCTGAAGTCCTATCATATCCAACTTCTCTGAAATTCTATCCATAAATTTACTTTGTTTTTTGTTAATTTTATGGTTATGTTTATAGAGGAAAGATAGAGGGCAGATTGAGGTCCCTCACTATCAAAATTTTATCTTTTTTTCTCTTTGTAATTTGTTAAATTTTTGTTTTAAATATTTTAAAAAGTTATTCCAGTCAGTGCATATATGAAAAGTATTGAAATTAATTCAATGCTTATTTTATCTTTTAGCAGATTGTATTTGAACTTTTTAAAAATCTCTTTCAATTAAAATTATTGGTGCTATTGTTTTTTCTTTAGTCATATTTGCTACACCTGCTTTTATATGTTCAGGTGGGGCATAGATTTTATTCCAATCCTTTATTTTAGAAATATGTGAGTCTTTATGTTGTGACAACAGAATGTAAGTTTATTTTCCTTAAAAAACAGACAAATATATATTTGTATTTAGCTTTCTAGTACATCCTGCTAACCTCTCCTGCTTTATTAGTGAATTTGCCCCATTTATATTTACACTTTTGATCATTTTTACGTAATTTTTCTCCATCCTCTTATACTTTTCCTTCTCCAAAGTCTATATTCCCTCTTTATTGGAGCCTGTCACCCTGATTTTTTTTTCCTTGTAACCTTAGCTTTACTCTTTTTTTTTTTCAAACTTACGGTTTCTTTTGCCCTATTCTTCTTCCTCTCTTCTTGTTCATATCTGTATGTATGTTGAGTTGAATGTATTCACACACCAAACTCTGTGTGTGCATATCTATATATGCGTGTGCTGCCCTCTTTGGACCGTTTTAGGCAAAGTGCAAAGTATGACTTGCCCAGAATCACACAACTAGTAAATGTCTGAAGCCAGATTTGAACTTAGGAAGAAGAATCTTCCTCACTTTAGTCCTGACAATTGATCCATTGAGCCACCTAGATAACGCATCTTTTTTCATATTTTCCCTGATACAAGAAAAGTGATCTGAGTATCTGAACACAGAAAACAAAGAAACCATAGATTAACTACAGACAACAACAACAACTATGTTGCAACTTTGAAGACCCCATAGTGGTTGAATTTGACAATTCCATTAACAAACAATACATTTTGCAAGTGGCCAGGCAAGACTTTCAAATAAAAAGGAATGGAAATTCTAATAAGAAAAGATGATTCTGCACTGACCATAACTGACAGAAGGGAATGGAGTACTATCTTCTAAACAGTAAAAGAGCTCATATGCAACACAGGGTGACTTAACCTGAAAATCTGAGTCGAACTATACATTTAAAATTGTTTTATTATTCAATTAAAAGACACTCGAAATATTTCTAGGAAGAAAACTACACCTGAAAATTGTATTTGCCTCCCAAATTCTCCAGACAACAGAAATACAAGACATTCAAAGAAATGGGGAGTTTGGGGAGAAGGAAGATTTTAAAAATAACAAAATAAAAACAAAGGAAACCATTAAGAGATTTCTATCTAAATGTAAATCTGAAGATAGGAGTGAAAGCAAAAGTCAAATAGAATTTGATGGTGGAGAATAGCAATGCACTGATCTGACAAACTATTACAGTATTTCTGCCAAGAAAACTTTCAGAAGGGATGGACATGACAGAAACAACTAAGCAATAAAACTCCACAATGCCTACATTAAGGTGAATCATCTCTTTTAAGGGGGAGGAGGATTATTTAAGTGTGCATAAAAGGGAGGAAGGAAGGAAGAAAAAAAGGAATTGATAATGTATACTAATAAAGACAATAATTTCAGTAGTCTCTTGAGAAGAAGAGAGCCTATAAAATAGGTGAAGATGCAAAGTGACAGATTGAAAATGGAACTTTGGTGGCAGAATTGTGTACCACTAATGAATGTTCATACCAGGGAATATTGTCTATAAAGGGAGATGTGCATCTCACAGTGGTCATGATATTTAGGAATTCGTTGCTTAGAGAGGCCATTTTTCCAGACTCAGGAGAAAAAGAATTAAAATTCCTGGGGGGCAACTGGCACCCAGAAGGGCATGGATATAGAGAAAAGATTTTGAGGCAAGTTGAGGGGGATGACCGAAAGAGAGGAAAGCCAAGATCAATAGTGCATTGTACAATCATAGGAAGATTCCTTCCGTAGAGCATCATCCTCTCTATCACCTTAAGGAACGGGCATTTTTAGGAATGAGGCACAGCAGAAAAAGGGCAAGCGGAGAAATCAAGATGTAAAAAGCAGTAACAGAAACTCTTTAGAAAGGGAAATTCAAAATTAGTGCCTCAAAAGTTTTAAGTCCATGAGGAATAAAGAGAATAAAGAAAGAGAAAAGGAATAAAAGATTAGGAAGGAATAAAGAAATATACGGATCATAAATCAAAGAATAAAATTCTATAACAGAAAGAGAATACAAACAATGAAGTGATTTAAAAATGAAATCCAGTTTAGTGAGCAAAAAAGCCTGCAGAATGATCTTTCAAAGAAGAATAATCACAAAAAAATTGAAGGGAAGGAAAGATGGATTTGAATAAATTATTTGAATGAGAAAAGAAGAAAAATGAAATAATTCAATAAAAGCAAGGAAAATGAAATAATAGGTAAAATTCCAAAACTAAGAAGTAGGTAGAAAACAGGAGGGTGACTTGAGGGTGAAAGGAAGAGAGCCATTGGCAATAGAGTTGACTTAAAATAGATTAAGCTAAAGTAACTGAAGATAAATAAGTGTTGTACAGAGGAAAGGGAAAATCCCAATTTGGAAAAATAAAATAGAAACAAATGGAGGAAAATGTCAACCTAACTTTCATACCATTAAATGAAAATGGGTTAAACAAGCCAATAAAATGAAAAAGTGATAGATTGGACAAGAAAGCAAAATTTCATGATCTTTTGCTTCTCAGGAACACATTTAAAAAAAGACATATACAGAATAAAGGGGAGTGGCTAGAAAAAAATTACTGTGCATTGAGTAGTACAAAATAGTAGGTGCTAAAATCACAAAGCAAAAATAAACATTCAGAAATAAAAAGAGATAAACAAGGAAAATATATTGAGCAGAAAGCAACCATGGACAACAAAACAGTATCAATATTAAACTATATGCTCCAAAGGCCTCGGCTTCTAAATTCATAAATGAAATATAATACAAGTGTAAGTGTATTTAGACAGTAAAACAATACTGATAGGAAATATTAAAGTTTCCCTGTAAGTTTTAAATGTCTAATAGATGAACAAAGGGGAAAAAATGAAATTGAACAAATTCCTGGAGAAACAAGACTTAAGAGACTTATGAACTCTCTAAGTGGGACAACAAAAGAATATATGTATTTCTCAGCACTGTTGAGAACTTTTACAAAAGTTGACATGTATCAGGGCACAAAGATAGTGCAAACAAATGAAGAAAGTAAAAAATTGCAAATACATCCTTTACAAGTCATAAGGCAATAAAAGTAGTGAATTCCTAAATAATGTTGGTAGGTAAAACAAAAGGATAACTATGAAACAACATACTAAAATTCCCAGGATACCTCCTAGAAAACTTTCAGGGGAACCATATTCCTACAAACATATATTAATAAAATTTAAAAAGGGAGGACTGGTGAACTGAATATATGTATTTTTTAAGAGAAAAATAAAAGGAAATAAATCTAAAATAAGAAAAAGAGGAAGTATTATAAATTACATAAGCAATGAATAAACAAGAAGAAAAAAAGGGAAAAGTAAAGATAGTTCTTTGAAAAGAGTACAAAGCACCAAAGGAAATAATTTAAAAATGTAAAAGAAGGAGTTTTAACAGTACCAGATCTTAAACTGTTTTTTTTGCATTATTTAGTGTTCAGTTTTCCCCCAGTTATATGTAAACAACATTTTTAAACATTTGTTTTGAAAGTTTGAGTTCCACATTATCTCCCTCTCTCCTTCTCCAGCTCCCCTCATTAAAAAGGCAAGCAATTCCATATAGGTTATATATGTGAATTTCTGCAAAACTTATCTATAATAGTCATGTTGTGAAAACCTCTTCCCACTACCCCCTGTTTATTCTATTCTCTCTCTTCTCTCACCCTGTTCCTCCTCAAAAGTATTTTGCTTCTGATTACCTTTCACCCATTCTACTCTTGTTTCTATCACCATTCCCCTTCTTCTTCTATTTTCCTGTAGGGAAAGATAGATTTCTATACCCATGTATCTAATTTCCTAGTTATACATAAAAACAATGACTAATATTTGTTTTTATAACTTGTGAGATAATCTACCCTACTATACCTCTCCCTTTCTTCTTCTCACAGGACATTACTCTTTCACCCCTTAATTTTATTTTTTAGATATCGTATATTCATATTCAACTCATCCTGTGCCCTCTGTTTATGTTTTCCCTCCAAGTACCCTAATAGTTAGAAAGGTCTCATGAGTTACAAATACCATCTTTCCATGTAGTAATATAAATGGTTCAGTTTTAATAAGTCCATTATGATTTATGTTTCCTGTTAACCTTTTCATGCTTTTCTTGAGTCTTGATCAATTAAAAGTCAGTTGTTCTATTTAGCTCTGCTTTTTCCTTAAGAATACAATAAGTTCCCTTATGTTATTGAATACCAATTTTTTCTCCTCATGGATTATACTCAGTTTTGCTGGGTAGGTGATTCTTGATTTTAATCTTAACTCCTCTGACCTCTAGAATATCATGTTTTTAGCCCTCTGATCCCTTAGTGTAGAAGCTTTTAGATTTTGTTTTATACTGATTGTGGTTCCAAAACACTTGAATTGTTTCTTTCTTTCTAGCTGCTGCAGTATTTTCTTATTGATTTGGGAACTCAGGAATTTGGCTATAATATTCCTGGGAGTTTTCATTTAGGGATCTCTTTCAGGAAGTAATCAGTGAATTCTTTGAATTTCTATTTTGCCTTCCAGTTCTAGAATATCTGTTGTTTACCTTGATCATTTCTAGAAACCTGATATCTAGGTTCTTTTTTTTTATCATGGCTTTCAGGTAGCCTGGTAATTTTTAAATTATCTCTCCTGGATCTATTTTCCAGGTCAGTGTTTTTTTTTTCTAATGAGATATTTCACATTGTTTCATATTTTTTTTCATTCTTTTGGATCTGTTTTATAATATCTAATTTTCCCCATAGTTATTAACTGCCATTTGCTACATTCTAATTTTTAAGGAAATTTTGAGCTTTTGGACTCCTTTTCCATTTGTTTTATTCTGTTTTTAAGGCAGAATTCTCTTCACTGGTTTTTTGGATCTCTTTCACCCTTGGGCCTAATCTGTTCTTTTAAGGTATTATTTTCTTGAGTATTTTGGGGTGTACCCTTAAGCAAGATGTTGATTCATTTTTTCATCATTTTCTTGCATCCCTTTCATTTCTTTACCCAGTTTTTCCTCTACTTCTCTTACTTGATTTTCAGAATCATTTTTGAGGTCTTCCATGGTCTGAGACTAATACCTATTTTTCTTGGAGGTATTGGCTATAGGAGCTTTGACTTTGCTCTCTTCTCCTGAGTGTATAGTTTGATCTTCCTTGTTGCCAACTAAAATTCTGTAGTCTGATTTTTTCCTATTGTTTGCTCATTTTCCCAATTATTTGATTTTTTAACTCTTTAAGGTAGAGCTCTGCTTCCAGTATTGAGGATGCACTGTCCCAACCTTCAGAGGTTTGGTGCAGCTGTTTTCAGAGATACTTCTAGGCACAGGTAAGTTTTTATTTCTTCCAAGGTGGTATGAACTAAGGAGAGGTGTTTATTCCTCTCCTGGCCTATGCTCTGCTCTGTCAGTGACCACAAGCAATCTTTTTTGCTTTGGAATTGTGAGGAGGTCCCCCTCTCTACTGCTGCCACAAGCTCTGCTATGCCAGCTGTCCTTCTAGCCCTAGGACCACCACCCAAAAGTGCAATGCAGATCCAGATATGGGCAGAGCAATAGAATCCTACTTCAGTGCCAGCAAAGATATCTTTGCAATCTCCTTCTAATCAGTTATTCCGCCTCTTACCATCTGTGGGTTGAAAGTTCTGGAAACAACTACTGCCACTGCTGCCACTCTTGATTCAGTTATTCCCCAGGCCCGCTCCTATTTTTCTTGGGTGTTATGGGAATCTGAAGATCTTCCCTGCCCCTAGACCCTTTGATAGGCTTAGCATATATATATATAGCACACACACACACACACACACACACACACACACACACACACACACACACACATATATATATATATATATATATATATATATGTGCTCTGTTGTGAGGTTTTGCTTTGAGGCTCACTTTGAGAAGAGTTGTGTGATTTGGCCAGATGAGACTCTGGGAAGCTATTGAGCCCCCCGGCTTTGAAAAACCCAGATGTTGGTGCTTCCCTCTCTGGTAACTGAACGGGAGTGGATACAATGGTCAGATGGTTGGAAGCCCATCTGCTGATCTGTTTCTTGGTCTGCTTGTAACTTGCGTTTGTATTCTCTGAAGTACAGGGTACTGACTTTTTCTTCTGAACTAGGTAAGTGATATATGTTTGATTGATTAAAGTGAGACTATTAACCCATTTTAAATTTCTTTCCTTTAGAAAAGCAGATCTAAGAACCTGTGCTAGCAGTCATCCTGGGTATGCTAGGGTGCTTGCTGATACATGGGGCCAGGGTTGCACTGCACTGTTCTCTCACTCGCATCAAATAGCGCCTTCCCACTGACTTTCTAAGATATCTTCAGGGTTTGTTGTTTGAAAAGCCTGTAAACTGCCACAGATCCCAGCCATTTAGTCACCCCAAGGTCTGCTCTGGGTTCACTGGGGGACTAGTTTGTGCTGCAGCAGCACACACTGGATTGCAATCCTCTCTTAGTCTGGTGCAACAAACCTTTCCTGTCAATCCTCCAGGCTGTCTTAGGGTGGAGATTTGTTAAACTTCATCTTTTTGAGTGTCATTTTTTTTTGCTCTAAAATTTAATTAGAGTCATTTCCCCACAGAATTCATTTAGTTTTAGTTTTTAACATTCATTTCCACAAGATTTTGAGCTTCAAATTTTCTCTCCATCTATCCCCTACTTACCACACCAAGGTGGCAAGCATATTGATTACTTCTTCCTGCAGTCTGCCCTCCCTTATATCCCCCTCATTCTTCCCCATCCCCTTTTCCCCTTTACTTCCCTAGAAAGCAAAATGGATTTCCATACCTATATATCTTGCCCGTATATCTGATTTCCCAGTTGTATGTAACAACAATTGCTTTTTTTAACATTTGATTTTAAAACTTTGAGTTCTAG
This sequence comes from Pseudocheirus occidentalis, assembly GCA_028646575.1. Lineage (NCBI taxonomy): Eukaryota > Metazoa > Chordata > Mammalia > Diprotodontia > Pseudocheiridae > Pseudocheirus > Pseudocheirus occidentalis. The sequence goes on along the minus strand of CM053596.1, from coordinate 11,620,057 downwards.
ATTCTCTCCATTCTTATCTTCTCACCCACCCCCACTGGGAAGACAAGAAATTCAATATAGGTTATATGTGTGTAGTTATGCAAAATATTTCCATAGTAGTCATACTGTGAAAGACTGACTATATTTCCCTCCATCCTATCCTTCTCCCCCATTCATTCTATTTTTTGTTTGACCCTGTCTCTTTTCAAAAGTATTTTCTTCTGACTACCCCTCCCCCAATCTGCCCTCTCTTCTATCATCCATCCCCTCTTTTCCCCTTCCCTCCTACTTTCCTGTAGGGTAAGATACCAATTGAGGGTGTATGTTATTCCCTCCTTAGACAAATCCAATGAGAGTAAGGTTGACTCATTCCTGTTCACCTTCTTACTCTTCTCCATTGTAATAGCTTTCTCTTACCTCTTTTGCATGAGATAAGTTACCACATTCTATCTCTCCTTTCTCCTCCCAACATATTGCTCTCTCACTGCTTAATTTTATTTTTTAGGTATTATTCCTTCATATTCAACGCATCCTGTGCCCTCTGTTTATGAACACATGTACACATATATACACACACATACACATATACCTCCATACACCCACTTAGACATATACACACATATGTGAACATACACATAAATGTACATATACAGATATGTGTGTACATATATTCCCTTAAATTATCCTAATATTGAGAAAAGTCTCATGATTTACAAATATCGTCTTTCCAGGTAGAAATGTAAACGCTTCAACTTTAATAAATTCCTTAAGATTTCTATTAACATTCTCATGCTTCTCTTGTTTCTTGTATTTGAAAGCCAAAGTTTCTTTTTAGCTCTGATTTTTTCATCAAGAATTCTTGAAAATCCTCTATTTCACTGAATGACCATATTTTCCCTTGAAGCATTATACTCAGTTTTCCTGGGTAGGTGATTCTTGGATTTTGTCCTAGCTCCTTTGATGTCCTATTATATTCCAAACACTTCGATGCCTTAATGTAAAAGCTGCTAAGTCTTTTGCTCTCCTGATTGTGTTTCCACAATACAAAAAATATTTCTTCCTGACAGCTTGTAATATTTTCTCTTTGACCTTGGAACTCTGGAATTTGGCTTCAATATTCCTAGGAGTTTTCTTTTGGGGATCTTTTTCAAAAGGCGATCAGTGAATTCTTTCCATTTCAATTTTACCCTCAGATTCTAGAATATCAGGGCAGTTTTCCATGATTATTTTTTGAAAAATAATATCTAGGTTCTTTTTTGGATCATGGCTTTCAGGTAGTCCAACAATTTTTAAATTATCTCTCCTGGATCTATTTTCCAGGTCAGTGGTTTTTCCAATGAGGTATTTCACATTATCTTCATTCTTTTGGATCTGTTGTATAATATCTTGATTTCTCATAAAGTCATTAGCTTCCATTTGCTTCAGTCTAACTTTGAAGGAATTATTTTCTCCAACAAGCTTTTGACTTCCTTTTCCATTTGGCCATTTCTGCTTTTTAAGGCTTTCTTTTGGTCATTGGCTTTTTGGACCTCTTTTGCCATTTGAGTTAGTCTATTTTTAAGGTGTTATTTTCTTCAGTATTTTTTGAGTTCTCATTTGGCAAACTTTTGACTTGTTTTTCATGATTTTCTTGCATCACTCTCATTTCTCTTCCCATTTTTTCCTCCACTTTTCTTACTTGATTTTAAAAATTCTTCTTGAGCTCCTCCATGGCATGCAACCAATTCATACATTTCTTGGAGGCTTTTGATGCAGGGGTTTTGACTTTTTTTGTCTTCTACTTCTATGTTTTGATCCTCTTTGTCTCCAAAGAATGATTCTATAGTCTGACTTCTCTTCTTCTTTTTGCTCATTTTCCCAGACAATTACTTGACTTTTGACCTTTTTGCTATGGTAGAACTCTGCTTCCATAGTGGAGTGTTGTGTCCCAAATATCTGGGATTTTACCCAGCTGTTGTCAGAAATTCTTCTAGGCACTTGCCTCAGAAGTGTGAGGAGGACTGCCACTTCAACTTCCTATCCACAGCCTCAACAAGTTCTGCCACGACAGCACTCCTCACCCCAGAACCACCACCCAAGACTGCCACCCAGATCCAGGGCAAAACAAGAGAATACTGCCTCAGAACCATCAAAGAAGATTCTTTCAATTACCCTCTGGTCACCTTCTTGGACCCCCCCCCCATTATCTGTGTTCCTGGAGCCCCAGAAGTAACTACTGTCACCACTGCCACCACCTCCAGGGGCAGGGCTGAACCTGGATCTTCTCTCACCCTGGTCCAACAAAGTTTCCCCACTGACCTTCTACTTTCTCTTTGGCATTTATGGGTTGAGAAGTTTGGAAAGCCCCATAGCTGCTAGTGATCCAGTCCCCTGAGGTTCACTCCCGCCAGTCTGTGATAGGCACAGCTCATGTGGGACTGTGCTCTACACCCAGTCTGGTGCAATAGACCCTTGTTTTAGCTTACCAGGGTGACTTCAGTTGGAGGTATATTTCACTCTGTCATTTTGTAGATTCTTTAGCCCAAAAAATTGTTTAGAGTTTTTTTTAAGGTATTGGAGGTAAATAGAGACGAGCTCAAGTAAGTTCCTGCTTTTACTCCACCATCTTGGCCTAGAGTAATTTTTTAAAGTTAAATAGAGGGGCTTGGGAGAGAGCTCTGGTGAGACCCTACTTTGCTCTGCCTACCATCTTAAACTAAATTGTAAGGTAGTAATTATCCCAACTATCTGGTACTGGTGAAGAAATAGAAAGGTAAATCAATGGAATAGAGTAAATATACAATTTACAGCAGCAAATAAACATAATTACTTTGTATATGAGAAATGTAAAGATAAGATTTTGGGATAAGAATTCATTATTTGGCAAAAATTGTTGGGAAATCTGGAAAGCAGTATGGCAGAAACTGGTCATGGACCAATATCTCACATCATTTACCAAGATAAAGTGAAAATAGATACATGACGTAGATAAAGAGAGATTTTACAAGAAAATTAGAAGAACAAGGAAAAGATTGTTTATCAAACTTATGGATAAGTGAATAATGTATGAATAATAAGAGAAAGCCAAGTTAGGTGTAAAATGGATAATTTATAAAAGATCCAATTAAACAGACTTTTTAAAAAAAATAAAACAAATGTATACAAGATCAGAAGGAAAGCAGAGAATTGGGAGGAAAATTTTATAGTTTCTCAGATAAAGGTCTCATATCTAAAATATGTAAATAAATTCAACAAATCTATAAGAATATGATTTTTTCCCAGTTCATAAATAATCAAAGGATATGAAGAGGCAGTTTTTCAATGAACAAATCAAAATAATTTGTAGTCATATAAAAATACTCTAACTTACTATTTATTAGATAAATGCAAACTAAAACAACTCTGAGATATCTTTTTACATATACCAGATTGACTAAAATAACAGAAGATGCAAGTAAGAAATGTTGGAGATGATGCAGAAACATTGGGACACTGATTCATTGTTGGTGGAATTGTGAACTCATTCACTCAGAGAGCAATCTGGAATTGTGTTAGATGAGTTATTAAACTGACCCAGCAAAATCACTACTTGGTCTGTTTCCAAAGATGATTAGGAAAAAAAGATGAACCTGTATTTTCTTTTTCTTTCTTTCTTTATTTTTTTTTATTTTTTTAATTTTAATTTATTTTCTTGGTTACATCATTCATTTCCACAAGGTTTTGAGACACAAATTTTCTCCCCTTTTTGTCCCTACCCCCCAGCCCAGAACATTGATCGCACTGTAAGATCCCTCCCACAATCTGTTCCCTTTTATGCCCTCCTCCAACACCTCTCTAGCTTTCTAGCAGGGCAGAGAGCTCCTCCCTGCCCCCATCCCTGTATGTATTATTTCACAGTGGCATTTAATTGTATAGCTTTAAATACTAGATTCTTGCAATTCCTCCCCTGTCAACCACTCCCACTGGGAGGAGCAGCAATTCAATAGAGGCTGTACCTGTGTAATTACACAGAACATCTCCATGGTGGGCAAATTGTGAGAGGTTAATTGTATGTCCCTCCTTC
>CM053596.1:11588983-11615536 GCA_028646575.1 Pseudocheirus occidentalis | reverse complement strand
TTAATTGCTTGGTTTTTTAGCTCTGTGGAACTCTGCTTCCTGGAGGGGGAAAGCTCTGTCCCAAATCACTGGGGCCCTCTCAGCTGCCAGAGCTCTTAGTGGGATGCTGCAGCCCCCCCTCCCAGCTTTGGCTCACTGAAAGCGCACCCCAGGACCACCACTCAAGACCACGATCCAGATCCAGGCCACTCAACGCAAGAGCCCTTGGCCTCGATGGATCGCGTCAGCCCCCCTGCTATCTGCAGGCCGAGGGCTCTGAAGCAGCCCAGTGGAAGCCGCTGAGGCTCTCAGCCATTCCCGCTGCTACAGCGTCCTCCTGCTTCTTCCTTGCCCTGGGAGCAGTTTGGCCGGACTGCTCTTCTTCTCCCCAGTTAGCAAAAATCCACTGACCTTTTTCTTAGCCTTTTTGTCTTCTGGCCTGATAGATGTGGTAATTGTGCCTCCAGTGCAGTGATCTGCTCTCCTATAGTCACAGCTCCCCACCCGATGCCCCAGGGCCTAAGCCAGGTTTCGGCTGAGGCTTCCAGACTGCTGGGAAGAGCCCCGCCTGCTGTGCTGCCTGTAGCAACAGATGTGCTTTCTGTCTTGTGGAGAGTTTTGGAGCTTGAAAATCTGTTTTAGAGTCCCATTTCATGAGTTTTTCAGCATGTTTGTGTGGGAGCTGTGGTGCTTTGCTGCTTCTATGCTGCCATCTTGGCTCCACCCCAAACCTGTATTTTCTAAAATGTTTATAGCATCTCTCTTCGTGGTGGCAAAGAACAAGAAATTGCAAGAATGCCTATCAATTGGGGCATGGCTGAACAAGTTGTAGCATATGATTATAATGAAATGCTACTGTACTGTAAGAGATGGTCAGTACAATGATTTTAGAAAATCATGGAAAGACTTACACAAAATAATGAAGAGTAACATAAGCAGAACCAAGAAAACATTGTATACAATAACAGCAAAATTTTAAACATAACTTTGAATGAATAAATTATTTTGTCTAGTAAATATCCAAATTAAGTATAAAGGACATGTGAAGGAGGATGCTATCTGAATCCAGAAAAAGAAATGATAAATAGAACAACATATAGAATAATTTTACACATACATGCCTATTTGTGTCTAATGGTAGCCATCTCTAGGGTAGGTGGAATAAAAAAAAAAGATAAAATGAAATTTATATAATTTTGCTGTATATATGAAAGGAATAGCAAGTTGTACAAAATGGATTTGTACATTGACATTCCATCATCATTTTATTGTTCCATGTTATGGAAATACTAGTTTCATTCTATTAATTAAAAATAAAATATTTTTAAAATGGCAAAAAATAATGAAGTGTATAGGAAAATCAAACAAAAATACCAAAGTGAAATCCCAACATCAGCAGTACTATAAAAAGTATGATCATAGCCTGTTTAATATAATTACATGCTAATGAAACGGAGTGCAAAAAAAGGATAAAGATCTACAAAAATTTAAAATATCGAAAGTGTTAGAAGAAAAGATAGAACTCTTAACTCAACATCAGAAAGAGGAAATAGAACCAGTTGTAAAAGAACTACCTAAATGGAGAACGGGGAAAAGGAACTTTCTGATCCTGATGGATTCACAGCAAGATTTTTTTTTCAGACTTTTCAAGAATAGTTAGTACTCAAACATCAGAAATTACTCTCAGAGACTGAAAAAGAACAGAATCTACAAGAATCTTTTTTGTGAGACAAATGTCATCCTAATATACTAAGCCAGAAAGGACAAAAGGGAAAACTATAGAAATAGCATTAATGGATAATAATTTAGCGATTTGAAAATTAATCCTATGAAGCATAGTGTAATGATTTCTCCAAGTAATCCTTCACTGTGACCAAACTGGATTTATAACAGGGATGCAAGCATGGTTCAACATTAGGATAACAATTAACATAATTAATTGCAATAAAAACAAAAACGCCATTCAAAACCATGATTTTTGTAATTGTTCTGTTAAAACCCCAAAATCCTCTGTCAAAGTTCAACTCTCAATCATGCTAAAAAAAAAAAGGAAATGCCCATTACTTAAGAAATGACTACACAAATTGTGCTGCATAAATATAATAGATGATTAGTGTACTGTAAGAAATGATGAATGTGATGAATGCAGAGAAACATGAAAGGATCTACATGAACTGATAAAGACTGAAATAAGCAGAAGCAAGAAAACAATACAAAGTGATGGTAACAGTAGAAAGAACAGATACACATAATTAAAAGTGAATGTTGCAAAACTGTTAAGAACAAATATGGTTTTAAAGAAGAGATATAGAAAGACGCTTCCAAAACACCCATTTGTATATGTTTGAGGATAACAAGTGGGCTTGGACTTATATTCAGACTTATTGATCTAGTTATTATTGATGCTGACTTTTTCCTCTCTTTTTCTGGTCTTTAAAACATTATTTTTATATGAGATGAATCTCTTAGAAGGTTGGTACTAGTTGATGCATTGGATAGAGTGTCCAGCATAGAGCCAGAAAGACCCATCATCCTAAATTCAAATCTGACCTAAGAAACTTACTAGATGGGTGACCGTAGGCAAGTCACTTAACTTGAGGTATCTCAGTTTCCTCATCTGTAAAATGAGCTGGAGAAGGAAATGGCAAGCTACTCCAGCGTCTTTGCCTAGAAAACCCCAACTGTGGTCACAAAGACTAAGGTACAACTGAAAACAACTGAAAAATAAAACTGTCTGGTAAAGGGAGGAGGAAGAATATTAGGGAAAACTTGTGTTAATGTAAAAAAAAACTTTATTTTTCTTCAGTAAAGAAGGTTACTAAAATAGTCCATTTAAGAGGAGATGAAGGCTTGAGCTTGCCTGCATAACCAATTCTTGAAGAAGCCATGCTGGATCTTCATGATTATCAAATTCATTTTCTTGGCATTCACTAAAAATCTCTGGGGCCATCCTCAGCCAGCTTGACTTATGTTTTGCCACAGGATTCAGGTGACTCTGGAGGAGAGAGGCTGATGATGTTGCACAGCCCTGCTTCACTGAAATTCAATCCACTCAGAAATCAAGACATGACCTTCATGATGCCATCGGTCCTCCTTGAGAATAGCGGATCAACAACGACTAAGAATCTTTCAACTCCCTGGTCCGTTTAGCTTGAAAAATCCATTTTCTTTCTAGAAAAAAAAGATGCTAACACATCCCCTTTTCTAATCATGTGGTATTTTTCCCATTTTATTAAATTTTTCTAAAATTACTGACAGTGACTTTGAAATTAAATTTTTTTTCTGCTTATGAGTCCAATAAGTACTTCTTCCAATTAAACCATGGGTTCTACGTATTACCTTTGTCTACTTTCCAATCTCTCGATAAGCAATGTGGAAAAAAAAAGTTTTGGCAACCATCAATTTGCCAGCCCCCAAGGGTTTTCCAGTAGCCTCTGAGGCTGGCAGCTCATGTATGAAGGTCCCTGTCCATCTGCTTGTCAGATGTGGAAGCTATGAAATTTTAGCAGCCTGTCAGTAAAAAGAATGCTCAGTGCCTTCAAGTCAGCAGGTCTGGGTTTGAGCTCCAGGGCTATTTCCTAGCTGGCAATATCAGGTATGTGACAATATATGTAGGCTTCAGTTTCCTTACTTGTAAACAAGAAGTATGAATTAGATGACTTTTAAAGTCCCTCTCTCCTCTGAATCCTGTCAGATTGTGATCAGCCCATCAAGCTTACTGTGACCTTACTTGTCAGTTAATGCTATTTCTATACTTACTTACAGTTGCCTTGTTTGTAAAAAGAATGAAACTTGCCCATCTCTAAGAGCCCTTCCAAATCCAACACCCTAAAGTCTCTGATCTTCCAGGCCATGCCTATCATCCATTTCTGATAACTAAGTACCAAGGAGGCAGGCTGGCACTAACTCCTCCAGCGGCAGAGTTAATGAGGAGACTGGGAATGATGGCCCTGATCTCCACCTGGACCTCTTGATCTGGCAGATCTTTGGGCATATCCTGCTCTTCAGTTCTTGAGGTTCTACAACCTGGTTGTACATTCTGGCCTCTACCATCTGTTATGCTGGGTTCTCTTACAGCCAGGATCCTGATAAATGCTCTGGGAGAGACAAAGGAGACTTAGGCTTAACCCAGTGACTCACCACACACAGGTAAGATAGCCAGAGGTATAGTGATTGAGAAGTATAGGTAAAAGAGCTCTAAACTGGGAGGTGGGTGACCTGATAGCAAGTCTAATACATGTCACTAATTGTAGAACATGGAAAAGGTAGACTCAACATAATTTATCAACTGACTGGACTCAGGTGGAGAGGGAGAGGGCACAGGAAAAGGCTGAGGTGGCAAGTCTGGGAGAAGGGTAATGTTGTAAAAAATATGGAAGCCTAGGTAAGTTCAGGGAAGATGATGATAATGGGATGGTGTTGCCTTTGAATTGCTGATGGACATGAGCAACCAGGTAGTTAGTTTCAGTGGACAAGTGCAAAATCCCAATTAAAGCATTACAGAGAATATTTTGGGGGGCAGGTGGTCATTGATCTATAATTTCACAAATGTAAAGAATACTGCATGTGTTGAAAGCACTTTTACTAATATAAACTGACAATTTATCTGGTCTTATAGTTGCTTTCTTTGAGGTGAAGTTACTATTCCTGGGTTGATGTGGATTAGAGTACTTGAACTTAGGCCATTATAACTGCCAGACTAGTCATATGTCCTCTAGGAAAATTGGGTAATTGGTACTGAATAGAGAGAGCTAAGACTAACCTGAAAGGAATTGTGTAATCTCAGAGTTGGAAGAGAGTTCAATAATCCTCTACTCTAAAGTGAACAAAAAGACCCACTGCAAAATAGCCAACACATGGTTATCCCATATTTTATTCAAGAACTTCAGTGATGAAGAATCACTCCAAAGTGATAAAAAGGAGTTATGTCACCCAAAGAGAAACCACAGATAGAGATGAGAAACTTTCTTATACTGACATTTAAGGAGCAGAAGGAAGAAAAGGAATTCATGAAAATTATTGAGAAGGGAGAAGTCAAGGTAGATAGAAGTCCAGACAAGTGGTCATGCATGACACTAATTATAGTCATATATGTTGTATGTGAAGTATGTACAATATACATGTATATATGTACTGATAACTGAATACCAAGTAGGCAGGCTGATACTGACTCCTCCAGTGTCAGAGTTAATGAGGAAACTGGGGATGATGACCCTGATCTCCACCTGGATCTCTTGATCTGGGAGATCTTTGGGCATCTCCTGCTTTTCAGTTCTTGAGGTTTCATAGCCTGGTTGTACATTCAGGCATTTCACTGACATGAAAGACACAGTAAGAGGCAGCATCAAGAAAGATGGAAGAAATAATGCTGTTGGAGGAGGATGAAAACTAAAATCCTTTCTCCAGGTTTGTGGAATAAGTTCACTATTGACTTTGAAAGGGATGGGAAGAATTTTCTGTGGAGACTATGGGGATGCTCATGTGTGATGCCTTTAAGGAGGCTTTCTGTTCTTTCAGTGAGAGAATAGGACCAACCTGAGGAAAATAAAATCTACAAGGCTCACGGGAGGACTTAGAGTAACTGAACCTTGCAGGACTGATCACAGAAAGATTCCATGGATGAGGTGAGTTTCAGAAAGGAGCTGGGAAGGAAGAGGTGGCTGATCTAGCTTGGCAGGGGAGGGAATGATTGCTTCTCATGTAAGGGAGATCAGGATAAGAAAAGGACTGAGGCAGGAGAGGGAAACACATGTAAAGGACTGAATAATACCATGAACACCTTGCCCTTTTATTGTCTTGGGTTGGGGGTTACAAAGCACTTTCCTTTCATCAGCTCTCTGTGTGGGGCCACCTGAAGGTTATTTTGATGAGGGAACAGGCTTAGAAGGAGGAGAGGTTGCACAGTTAACACATAGTAAATAGAACCAAGTCTTGTACACAGGACTAGTTCTCACCAGGATTCTTCATATATCTGTGTATGTGTGGGTATATATGTATGTATATTTTTATTAAGTGGTTTAGAAACCTCAATGACCCTGCAATGAAAACCTCCCAACAGAAAGGACTATTTGCGTTGTAATCAGATCTCCCAATCCCTAAGCTTGCCCTTGTCAGTCTAGCCTATTTGCCATTTCCTATCCAATGTCCCCCTTTGTTTTGCAACAAAGACATATTAAATACCTCATCCTGTGGTGTTTGAGGCATGATACTGCAATTACCTTTCTTGGAACCTTTATGCCCTTGATCATTCTTTGGATAATTAACCTGGAGATGAAAGTACTTTATGGCTGTAAAGGTTTTTGGATCAGTCCAAAAATACAGGGTGATGGCCCTAGGGTCTAGGAGCAGAGTTTGGATGACCATCTCTTTTAGAGGTGATTTCTCCAAGGAGTTAGACTAAATGAATCTTGAAATTCTCCCCCCCTTATACCTCCCACCAACACCAAGATTTGAGACATCTGTTTTCCCCTTGGATCAGGCAAGATAAATTTGATTTTTTTTCCTTTATCAATACACATACACACAAAGATACACCCAAATACCTTAGCCAATAATAATAACAAGAGAAATATATAGTCTTAATGTAAGTGAAGTTTGACTTGGCTAGACTGGCTCAAACTGGGTTTTAAACAATTTGTATTTTATTTTATGCTTAAATACAAAAGGACAAAAGAAGAGAAAAAAACATCACCATGTACACAGTATAACATAAGAGAAGATTAAATATAAAAAATTAAATTTGCATTTCAAGAAAACCTATGTAATAAATACTACATATTGTTTTCAATGCTGCCCAATTTTTCTTTGCTTCCTTATGGCTTTTCTTTTGTTCTCTGTTCTGCACTTTTTACTTTATTTTTCCTTCCCCCTACCCTAAAGAGGGTTGCAATTAAGTGTGAATGTATATACATGTACATAGATAACTATAAATATAGATTTATATTTACTCATATACACACATTACATTACAAGGTAATCACTTTGAGTGCAGGGACAGATTTTTACTTTTTCTTTGTTTCTGAGAGTTTAGTATAATTCCTGATACATAGAAAGCACTTAAAAGCTTGCCATAAGGTTGATTAATTGATGTCCAATCTTCCTCCGAATTACTTAACATTATGACAATATATAATGCCATGAGGACTTTGCTTTGTGTCCCTAGCCTGAAACACTTTGGGAGGAGGCCAACATGACCTGGGTCCAGGAGTTCATCCTGCTGGGCTTCTCAACAAGACCAGGCCTACGTGGTGTCCTCTTTGCTGTGTTCCTGACCCTCTATCTGCTGACTGTCTTGGAGAACACAATCATAGTTCTGCTCATCTGGAGCCACACAGAGCTTCATAAGCCCATGTACTTCTTCCTGGGGAACCTGAGCTGCCTGGAGATGTGTTATGTCTCTGTCACAATGCCCACGCTGCTGCTTGGGCTCTGGTCAGGGCCTTGTCATGTCCCTTTCACATTCTGTATGACTCAGCTCTTCTTCTTCATCACACTTATCTGTGCTGAGTGCACACTCCTGGCCTCCATGGCCTATGACCGCTTTGTGGCCATCTGTCGTCCCCTCCACTATCCGATACTCATGAGGCCCCAGGTCTGCCTCATGCTGGCCATGGCCTCATGGATGGGCAGCCTTAGTGTCTCTGTTATCAAGACAGTTTTCATTTCTGGGCTTTCATACTGTGGCCCCAATGTCCTCAACCACTTCTTTTGTGATGTCTCCCCTCTGCTCAATCTCTCCTGTACCCATGTAGCACTAACTGAGCTGGTCGACTTCATCTCTGCCATTGTCATCTTCTATGGTTCTCTGATGGTTGCTCTTGTCTCTTATATGGCCATTGGGGCAGCTGTGGTGCGTATGTCCTCAACCACTGCCCGACTCAAGGCCTTCTCTACCTGTGCTTCTCACCTCATTGTAGTGGGCATCTTCTACTTGGCTGCCATCTTCATCTATGCCTGGCCCAAGCGCATGGAAAACATGGACCTCAGCAAACTGCTTTCTGTAATCTACACAGTGCTCACACCCATGTGTAACCCAATTATCTACTGCCTGAGAAACAAGGAGGTCCAAGGTGCTCTTCACAGGACCCTTCACAAAATCAGGGTCAGTCAGAGCTTTGCCAGCTAGAGAGACAGCTAAGACTTGTATTGCCTTAGCCTGTCCCAGTAGTCATCCTCCTCCTTCCTGAATTTCCTGTCCTGCTTTTACAATCATCTCAGCTCAGGACATCATTGGCATATTGGATATCGTCATCTCTCTTGCCTCCCACAGCCAGTCACTTACTGATCCATCTCATTTACTTGACCCTAAAAATGAGCTATGATCTCACTTCAGCAGAAAGAACTTTAGATGTGAAGTCAAAAGATCTGCCTACCAGTCGTAGTTCTGCCACATCTGCATGACCTTGGCTTAGTCTCTTAACCATTGTGCACCTCCATGTCCCCATTTATAAAATAAGGAGGTAAAACTAGAAGATCTTCCAGCTCTATAGTTGTGGTCCTATGACCTCAATACATAGATTCTTTCTCACTGAACAAATTAGAAGCATCCTGGGCTCTCTTTTTATCATATTCTTGTCCATATGTAATTTTGCTTGTAAATGCTCTACTCCAGCAGTGTCAAATTCAGATAGAAATGGATTCCTAGAGGCTACATATTGACTTAGAAAACCACACGTTAGTATTATCTATGTTGTATTGTATTTCATTTCTTTAGTTAAACATTTCCCAATAACTTCTTCCTGTACTCAGGAGATTTGCAACTGCTTGCGGCCAATGTGGACTGCAAATTTGAGCCCTATGCTCTACTCCTACTGTGGCTCCAGTGTCCTCAACACCAAGGTGTTGAGCCTCCCTCTAAGACTTTTATTATTATTTTGAAGTACAAGTGATTCTCAGGCATTTGTACCTCAATCTATGTGATTGTCTTACCTTCTTGACAACTGAATTTTTACCACTTTTTGCACACAATCATCACCCAGATGCATTCTGTGTCCAGATGGTCACCATCCTAATTTAGACCTTTATTGACATTCATCTTGAATATTATAGAAGCCTCCTTTCTAATCTCTGTGCCGTAATCTTTCTCAGTTTCAGTACTCCATATATGCAATGCCGCCTACGTTTGCTATCTATCTATTCTATTGAGTGTGTGAGCAAAATTTAAAATATATCCAAGGAGGAATTCTAAACCATGTCATCAAGGAGTTGTATGATAGGAAGAGGAGTTGGTGATATGACAGGAGCTAGAGATGACAGATGGATAGCCAGAGTGATCAATCTTACCTTGGAAGGAAGAACAGAAGGCAAGCAGATGCCTTTTGGCAAACTTTCAGTGGGACATGGACCAGATTGGGTAAGGGTGGGCAAACCTGCTCAGGTTGGTATCTGCACCATTGAAGGAAATTGCCAAATGGATGATATTGTATTGAGTACACTTTTTACTTAGCAATGGGCAGAGGATGGGTATTTGTATGCATGTGGAAATTAGGTAACATAGATCCAAGCCTGTATAGGTCCTTAGACATGGGTGATAACCCAGGAATCTCATGTGATATGGCAGAAACACATTTACTTTTCTCAAGCATTATCTATGAACAAATAAACATAAACATTTATTATGTACCTACTATGTGCAAAAAAATATGTATGACAGAAGAGGACATTGTAAAGTACCATAAACAGAATCTCAGAGTTGTAAGGGACCTCATAGGCCTTCTAGTCCAACATGTACAAAAACAGTAATTGCTCCATAACTCGCAACTGTAATTATACCAAGCAATATTATTAATTGTTATCTAATAAATTCTCATGGTTTCAAAACAAAGTAGAAATGAGATAAAATCAGGAGTGCAAGAGGCTTCTTGGTGACCTTCTTGGGCATCATGCAAGATCAAATCAGCCTTGGTACTCTACCTGTTCATAAGCCTTTGTCCCTCTAATTGGAGAGTGGAGCAATGAACTCTAAAGCTCCATTTAAGGAGAGAGCTCAGCTCAGAACACCTCATTTCTCACCTGCCTGCCCTACTTTGAAATTTATTTGACTTTTCCACTACAACACCTTTTCCCCTTTTCAGCTTCCTTTTATGGGGGTCATAAGCTCCTTTAGGGCAGAGACTACATTTTTTCTGTCTGCATCAACAGTGCTTTGCACAGTACCTGACACACTAGGGACACACTTAATAAATGTTGATTGGTTGATTGACTGGATATCATGGTATTCAAAGACTGAGAAGGGCAGAGGCATATTGTGCCCCTCTAAAAGAGCAGCTGATATGACAAAAAAAATTCTCTTGTTTTCTTTTCTCCAGTATATTTGGTGTCAAGTAAGGAAGAAGTTGGGCTGTGTAGGAAGAGTGATGGATATAGCCTAGGCAGCACAGTGGCTAGGGTACTAGAGTTGGAGGCAGAAAGACCCACCTCCATAATTCTGCATCATACAATTAATAGCTGTGTGACTCTTGGAAAGTCACTTTACCTCTGCCTGCCTTTGTTTTCTCATCTATAAAAATGAAGATAATGCTAGCACCTACCTCACAGAGTTGTTAGGAGGATCAACTGAGATTGATAATATATGTAACGTGCTTATAAATCCTAGCTATTATACAGAAAGCAATTATGTTTTGGAGATCAACAGCCTTCTACTATCTATTTGGAAATGCCTGCTTTATTTTGTATTTGTTACATTCAGAATAAAATAATTGATTGCTGAAAAAGAAAGAGGATAAATAGTAAGTGTTATATGGTGTAGTGAAATTTCTTTTCTGAAGTTGGAGAAGGAAGTTTTGTTGATGAGAAGACATAGACTTGGAAGCAAAGAGCAGCTCTCATGCCCATCAGGTTTGGTGTAATGTGTACTACACCGCTGTTGTCATTATGATGTGTATCATGATATTAAAAATTATAATCTCACACAAGATCTTACATCCAGTTACAACCAAGCTCTTATCCACTTTGAAAATGATAATAATACCCTGTATAGCCATTTATGCTAAGAGGCTCTACCTCTTCACCTCCCTCTCTCCATCTCTCCCTCTTTGTCTTCTTCTTCCTCTCCCCTCTCCATTCCCTTCCCTAGACTCGTCTTACTTTTATGAAGAGTGTTAGTCTTAGTAGGTAACTACTACATAGATACCATATGACCATCATTCATACATGGCTAATGGGTAAATTTATTTTGGCTGACTATTCATATTTGTTATAAGGGCATTCTTTTTATTTTTATTTTTTCCATTGGAAAAACTAAATGCTTGTTAGTTGAAAAGAAAAAATTTATAACAAGATATACTGTATGACTAAAACACCTAGAAGTTGTGATTTCATGGATGCATCTTTAAAGGGGATAGAGGTATTTGAGTGCTTAGTTTCCTGACAAAATAACGGCTTGATGGATTTGGAGGAAGTAGTATTGTGGGTATTCATGCCCCCATTTTGGCGATTCCTTTTTGCATTACTATTTCACCATTTGGGAATTTAGGGGAAGGTTCCTAATAACACTGATGTTTTATTTATGGATCGTAAATATGTTCAGGGATGTGTGAGGTATTCAGGAGGAGCAGTACATCTAGGGTGAGAGCTTGCCAAGCCCTTTTCAGGGCTACTCCTCCACCTTTGGTGCCCACCTCTCACCCAACTCAGTCTCTATGGCTCCAAGAAGCTGTAGCCTATGCAGCAGTCACACCCCAGTAAAACCATCTTGGCAGGCTGAGGATAACAAGGGGTCTGAAACCCTTCTGTGAGTTAGGGTTGTGTCTACTCCAAGCATGACAAACATTTGTTCCAACAGCCATAAAGATGACTGCATCAGGTGCTGTGAAGGGCTTAGAACTTTGTCAGGTATGGAAGATGCCAAGGTCATTCCCTGCATCCCTGGCCATCATGAGTAGGCCTAATTTTTGTCTTGCTGCTGGACTTTGATAACTCTGGAAGACAGGATGAGGCTGATGACAGATTTTATGTAGCTCTGCCTCCCTTAAATGCAGCACATGCATGAGTCAATATATTACTCTTCAATGTCATTTGTCCTCTTCAAAAAAGGACAAAAACCAACAATGGCTCAAAGAAGCTGTCACACAGTGTTCACACCTCTGCAAAATTGTCTCAGCAGACAGGCTAAACAAGTGGAGGTTACCTGACAGGCTTCAAACCCATAAGAGTTGAGGAATGTTTACTCCAAGCATGTGAAGGCTTCCCCTGGGAGAATGGGTGAATGATGACATTTTGTTCCAATGGCCATGAAGGGGGCTGAAGCAGATCCTGTAGAATGGTTAGAGCTTGGTCAGACATTGAAGATACCAAGGACATCCACTTCACTCAAGGCCATCATCAGTCTTCCAGATTTTTGTCTTGCCACTAGATTTTTATACCACTGGAAGACATAGTGAGGTTGATGATTGTCTAACTCTGCTCACTTAAATCCAGTTCACAGGCAAATCAAGACATCATCCCATGAACGAAAAATAACAAAGTGATTTACCATCATTATCTCATTCTAAAAAAAGTTTGTTACAAATTGAGACAAAATATCATTTGCTCCTTTTATTACTTATCCAATAAGGGTTATATCTGTTAAAAATAAAATTCAGGTGTTTAAAAAATGCTGATTTGGTCAGTTGGGTTGCTAGGTAGATCTCTATACCAGGAATCCTGGAGATTTGACTTGGAATCTGGTCTCAGGCACTCACTAGCTGTGTCACTTTGGGCTAGTCAATGGAATGTTAATGGTATTTAAGATCTTCCCTGCAAGTTCCCTAAGATCTCCTGCCCACTGTAAAGTGTAACAATAAATTTTTACCAACTTGACTCAGACTGCTTGAGCCTGTGAACTCATTCCAGACTGCCCATCAGGGACTCTGGTCATTGAGGTCCCTGAAACACATATCCTCCCTCATTGGATTCCAGTACTAATGATCTTTTTTTTTTCTAATTGGGATGCTCTGAGATTTTTTTTTAATTTAACATAATTAACGGCGACATTCAGTCCTATGATGCTCTGAACTAACCCTAATTTCATCTGTAACCATTCTAAGGATCACTATTCCTTTCCCCCTTGATAACTTTTTTTACATTGTATCCTCCCAAAATGTTCTATCTAAATTCAGCTATTACTTTTATTCATCTCATTTTTTTTTGAGGAAGGAGAAAATTTCACTCGCTTTAAAATTTGTAATGCATACATTATGTACTTACATATCTTTCTCTGAGTACTTTAGGTAGTTTCTAATTTCTACCTCTAATATTCAATGTATTTCTCTGGGTTATACACAGAGTAGTCATTTAAGAAAGGTAAGTTGAATTAAATTTGTAGATTTTATTTAGTTTTTACATGCTTTGAGGGCCATACTTCCCTTTTCTTATGACATCTAATGTCCTTGGGTTCCTTTCACACTATGAGAGATCAGACACTGGACTTAGGTGAGGCAGATCCAATTCTGGGGCACAAAGAGGAGTCAGCCTTTTCTCATACACTCTAGCTCATCATGCCTCATCCCACAATTCCAGGAAATGTCTCTTACGTATGTCCTCCAAGATGATAAGAAGGAACAAGACCGAGGTGATCATGGAGCAGCTTTGACAATGAGAACTGGTGAGACAAGCACATCAGGACCCTTGTGAGGCAAAATGTTTTAGAATATAGGCATCCTATATGAGAATGTAAACACAGAAAACAGAGTTGTAATGTCTTTATCATTTTTCCACTACTACTTAATCCTATGTGAAAATGAACAGCTGATAACACATAGAATTGAAAGAGTTCAAAATAATTTGACTGTTTCTCTTGTTAAACAAGTAAAATTTCTTGGCTTGTGTGGCTTTTACTTGGCATTTTTTCCTTTACTAATGTAATAATATTTGAATATCCAAAGTACTTTGAGGGTTAGAAAGCACTTCCTTCAAACCAAATTGTTAGGCAGACAGAAAAAAGTCCAGGGTCAAACAGTCAGTAATCTGAACACCAAAACTGTGTCATCCAAAGCTTAGACCATGGGTCTTTCTCAAGCCAAATGCTGTGAATTATCATGGGGCCCTATTAGATCCAATATTATATGATTATATGATAAGTATCCTTTTACCCAAAGAGATGAATGTCTACTACTGAGAATTTCAGACCGGGGAGGAAGACATCTTTGGATCTATTGGCTCTTTAACTTCTCTCATATCATATTTTTAGCACTAAGAAACAAAAATTGAAATATAACAGGAATGAAAAATCAAATATCATATATACACACAACACATGTGTGTATATATATGTGTGTGTGTATGCATACAAGTATCTATGTGCATGTATATGTATACATATATGCATGTGTATCTATACAGATATATGTGCGTATATTACTCATAATACATATGCATGTATTCAAGTATGTACATATATTCATAGATCTACATATATCATACGTATTTATATTTTAGATTAGCCCTTAGGTTAGGTTGGGAATATTCTAAATTTCAGCCAAATCATCATCCATATTTTTACATGGTAGATCTAAGTCCCTTCCACTCCACAATGTATAAGATAATGTCTACTGGAGTCAGAGGACCCAGCTTCATATCCTAGCCTTGTTCTTTGCTAAGGGTTTGGAGAAGTCTTGGCTTCTCAAAGTCATATTTTCCTCACCCATAATATGAGAATTTGGGAGTAGCTGATCCCTGAGGTCTCCTGCACCTCTAAATTCAAGAGTCAATGAATCTACATTCCCATTTTGTATGGGGGGGGCAGGAGGAAATAAGTTCAGTCATAGGTAAGTAACATTCAGAGTAGGGAAAGAAGAGTCAGGATTCAAACACAAACTCCAAGCCCTGTGTTCTTTACAAGTAAAAAGGCTCCCTTCAAACAATATGGTAGGGTGTGGAAGTGCTGGAATTAGGAGTCCAGAGCTTTGAGTCCTAGTTCCATAGATGACTAGCTAGGTGTGTGATCTTAGGAAACAGTCAACATTTAACAAGCATATATTAAGGGCCAATGGTGTTCCAGTCATTGGGTTAGGAACTAGGAATAGAGAGAGCAATAGGATTAGAGAGGGATAGGATAGGACAGAATAGGACATCATAGGGACTAGTGAGGATTGAAGAGAATGGGAAGATTAGGACTGCAAGTAATTAATTGTGGGAAATGACTAACTCCATCTTGTAAGAATTCTGGAGCTAGTTCAATGACTTTTCTATTCAATTATGAGTCTAGTTCAAATTCTGTCTTATAAGAAAATTATGGGAACTGGGAAATAGCTTTCTTGCATTGGTTGAACCCAGCCCTGGGTGTGCAAGAAGCTAGACTACCTCCCCTGTTGCTTAGAGACCCTTAACTAAGGACCTTGGTCACGTTGACCAGAAACCTGGCCAGATCCAAACATCGATGCAGGGAGTCATACATCTCAGGCAACCCACGTCTTATCTGTAAACTGACCCCCTACTAGCTAAGCAGTTACTGTCTTCATGTTCTTTTACTTGTTTACAGACTCTTGGGAGGAGTGGGCCACCTGCTTTTTTTTTTAATTTTAGAGAATTGCACCTGTTAGCTCTCCCCCTCCCAACTTGGAAAGTCTCTAATCCTTCATTGAATTAGAAATCAGATTACCTAATGCTGTTTTGTTTCCTTTTAATTAATGGTTCTTATTTGACAAATTGTTTTTAATGTATAAAAGTCTCCCTCTCCCTGTACTTGGGGTCCAGTGCCAAAGCTGAGGAAGGTAAGTGGTCCCAATTTGTTGGTCAGGTGTCATGCTTTGCTTAATAAATTGAAATTCTCAGAAGCTCAGATCTTTGCTTTCTTAGTTGTTTCATCTTTCAGCAACCACACTAGTCCAATAATTCTTGGTCTCCCAAGTGAGGGGATTTTACAAATTCATGCAGGTACCTTCCCTGCAAAGTGTCATCCTAAAGAGTTTCCTAGCTTTTTTCTGCCAGCTCTGTCATATTCCAGTAACTTGTCAAAACGATGAACACAAAAGGAAAAAGGAAAGGGACATGATATATGTTTTCTAGGCCCTTTCAAAAACATGGTGTTGTCCCTTGGGACAATGGTGTTTCAAGACAAGTCTGGACGGGTCTATAATGTTACTCAGTATGCTGTAGGCATTGTTGTAAACAAACAGGTGAAGGGCAAGATTCTAGCCAAGAAAATTAATGTGTTTCTTGAGCATATTAAGCATTTCAAGAGCAGAGATAGCTTCCTGAAGTGGCTAAAGGAAAATTATCAGAAGACAGAAGCCAAAGAAAAAGACACTTGGGTTCAACTGAAACACCAGCCTGCACCACCCAGAGAAGCTCACTTTGTGAGAACCAATGTCAAGGAACCTGAGTTGTTGGAACCAATCCCCTACAAATTTGTGGCAAAAGTGACTTTAAAAATTTTAAAAATCTTGGATTGGGAAAAAAGAGCTTCCTAGAACATTTAGAAGTGAAATATTTGTTCAGGATCACACAATCAGAAGGTGTTTGAGACTTGCCTTGAGCCCAAATATTACGGGTTTCAAGGCCATCTCTTGATCCCTTATATCATATATATGATATATGTGAAACAGTGAAAAAAAGTGAAACAGGTCTTCACCCTCAGGAAACTTACAGAGACATGACATGTAGACAATAAGTTAAAATTCAAATATAAAATGTTTTCTTTGCTGTTCAAAGTCCTTCCTCACCCAGACCCCTTGTACTTTTCCTGTCTTTTCACATCTTACTCCCTTACACATACTATTTGATCCAGTGAAGCTGACCTCTTGGCTATTTCACACAGAAGACACTCCATTTCTCAGCTTCAGGCATTACTTTATTCCCTGAGCCTGGCATGCTCCCCCTCCTCATCTCCAGCCGCTGAGTTCTTTGGCTTCCTTTATGTCCCAACTAACATCCCGTCTTTTACAGGAAGCCTGTTCCAACCCCTCTTAAGTCTAGTGCTCGACCTCTGTTATTTCCTACTTATTCTCTACATAGCTTGTTTGTATGGATTTGTTTGTTTGCTGTCTCCCCTTTAGATTATAAGCCCCTTGAAGCAAGAACCTGTCTTTTGTCTCTTTTTGTATCCCCAGTGCTTGGCATAGTGCCTGGCACTATTAGTTCCTTAATAAAAGTTTGTTGACTGACTAGCTGACTGAGCAGAAGCAAGTACAGCCAACAAATCTTCTTGGACATGATCAGAACAGTTCTCCTGAAGCATCAATTTGATAGGGGCATGAAGAGTGGATTCAGTAGAAGAAAGTCTGGATTCAAGGACACCAATTAGAAGGTTGTATAAATAGTGCAGGTGATAAGAGTTGTTAATGGTCATGGGAAATGACCAGTCAAATTGGTTTTATTTTTGTTATTATTATTTGATAATTATACTTCAATATAATTGGTTTCCTTTGCAATCCTCAATTTTTATTTTAAATTTTGATTTGAAACACTTACCACCTTATCCTGAAAAAGGTTCATAGGCTTCACCAGACTGTCAAAACAGTGTTTGATACAGCACAGCTTAAGAACCTTACAACAGGCTGCTTGTTTTATTCATTTCAAATCCTGTAATTCTAGGGCAGTGGTTCTCAACCTGTGGGTTATGTTCAATTTGTAACAATGAAAATACATCCTGCATATCATATATTTACATTAAGATTCATAACAGTAGCAAAATTACAGTTATGAAGTAGCAACAAAAATCATTTTATGGTTGGGGGTCCCCACAACATGAGGAACTGTATTAAAGGGTCACAGCATTAGAAAGGTTGAGAACCACTGTTCTAGGGTTTCGTGTGTAGCTAGTACCAAGAATATTAATTCTTCTCTCCTCTATCCCCAGTTGCACAGAAAAAGAACCCCCAGTTTCCCTGATTATTCCCTCCCCCCCTTATATGTAACTGTTCACATGCTATTGTTATTGGAAAGATCTCAGTATATGCTTCAGAAATAACCCTTGGAATCTGAGAGATAAGTAAGGAAGTGCTTTGTTAGGCTGAGATCAAATGAGGGCTAGAGCACTCCTGGGAGCCTAAGGGACAAAGAACATTGACATTCTGACCAATGAATCTGACCCTAGTGTGGTTAAGTGGGATTTCTGGGAGAGGATTGGGAATTTCCCTTCCTGAGCAATTTTTGTGAAGCATGAAGCATTTGTGAAGCAAACCTGTAACAGAAACAATCTGAGGATGAAAGAAAGTGACTAGCTTAATCTGACTATATTAAATGCCTTGTTAGAACGGAGGTTCATATGGGAGCTCTGACGTGAATTCTGGTTTATTTTTATTAACCTTTTAATAAAACTTATCTGTGTCCATTTTTGTGGCTTGGGTTCTTGCAAGGAGGAGAGGCATCAGTACAAATACATTCTCCATAGTTGTTAGTATACTCAATTAGAAATTACTCTGATGAGAGAGTTTTCATGTAATGATTTCTCCAAATGTTTTGGGGGTAATAAATGAACCAATGAAATGAGAAGTCTTCTTAGGAGACCCTGGGATAGTTTTTGGGATAGTTTCTGATACAAGGGTCAGATCTGATATGAAATGCAAGGAACGGTGAGTTCCAAATCATAAGAGATCTTCCAGTGGAGACTGTATGACCAATACTTTGGGATGCTGCAGGAGGGATTCCCTTCAGAACTGGGCTTAAACTCAATTCTTCCTAGTTCCACCCTGCTCTAGAAGTCTCTGATTCAGTGATGATCCTGGAAAGCAATCCAATTGCCAATGACCTCTTGAAGCTGTCTATCAGTGGCCCCACTCCCCTTTGTCTTAGTTATAACCAATAACAGACAATGGATTTCAAGTCATCTGAGCACCCCCTTTTCCCCCAATACCCTCCCAAAGGCAGCTTTCACCTCTTTGTTCCTCAAGCTGTAGATGATGGGGTTGAGCATGGGAGTCACGAGGGTATAGGACAAGGACACAACTTGCTTGCTTTCAGGAGAGTAGCTGGATTTGGGCTGGAGGTGGATGACACAAGCTGTGCCATAGAATAGAGTCACAACAACAAAATGGGCTGCGCAGGTGGAGAGGGCCTTATGGCGCCCAGTGGCAGAGGGCATTCGTATAACAGCAACCAGTACACGGCCATAGGACCCAGTGATGAGAAAGAAAGGGACCATTAGGACAAGAACCGTAGCTACCCGGATGTAGGCCTCAAAGACAGATGTGTCAGCACACACCAACCTCAGGAGTGGTGCCACATCACAGAGGAAGTGGCGAACCCCTTGAGGTCCACAAAATGGAAAGTGGAAGAGCCAAATGGTGAACAGTAGGGAAACTGGGATGCCTGCCACCCAGCATGCCACTGCCAGAAGGAGGCAGAGTCTCTGGTTCATGAAGACCCCATAGTGCAGAGGGTGGCAGATGGCCACATAACGGTCATAGGCCATCACTGTCAGGAGGAAACACTCTGATGTGACACAGGACAAAATGAGAAAGAGCTGGAGAGCACAGCCCACAAGGGAGATGCCCCTTTCAGCCACCAGGCTTTCTAGCATCCTGGGCACAATGTCCAAAGAGAAGCAAATCTCCACCAGGGCCAGGTTCCGGAGGAAGAAATACATAGGTGTGTGGAGGGCAGTGTCAACCAGAGTCAAGAGTACAATGAGACCATTTCCCAGCATTGTGATTAGAAACATCCCCAGAAACAGCACAAAGAGAACTGGCTTCAGCCTGGGAACATGGGAAAAACCCAAGAGGACAAATTCAATGACAGAAGTTTGGTTCCCCCCAATCACGCTCTCAGCAGGATCCTTGGGATGCATCAGTGCCCAGGGACTGGACATGTTTGAGGAGGCACCACCTGAAGGGGAAATGATGAGCTAAAAGTTATAATATGCACATGTGCCCATATATTTCTGTGGATGTGTACATATACACATACATAAGAAAAGCCAACTGAAAGTAGACATTTGTCCCTCAATATCATCAAAATCAAAAGCATAGAAGGGATTTGAATTTGACAGTTGAGGAAACTAAGGCAAACAGGGTTAAGTGACTTGCCCAGGATCACACAGCTAGTTAGCAAGGGTTTAATGGTGGATTTGAACTAAGGTCTTCCTAACTCCAGGTCCTTTATAGGAAGTGACTAATATTAATGCTCCCACTTTAGAGTTGCTGTGAGGGTCAAATAAGAAAATAATTGTAAAGTTCTTAGCATAGTTCTTGGAACACATTAGGTGCTTAATAAGTATTCATTTCCTTCTTGCCTTCTTCCCTGCCTCCCTTGCCTGCCTGTCTTGATTGCTACTTAAATGCTGTCTGTCTCAATTTCTCAACTGTAAAATGGGGATCCTGATTATACCTTCCTTATAGCATTGTGGCAAGCTCAGCTTAAAAGAGATGATAATGTTTGTGAAACACTGATCACTGTGCCTGGGACATTTGTTGGTCAATTGTTCTTCTTCTATGTTCTATAATTTTTTTCTTCTATGACTCCATTTGGGATTTTCTTGGCAGAGACACTCCAGTATTTTGCTGTTTCTTTCTCCAGCTCATTTCACAGATGAGTAAACTGAGGCAAATGGGATTAAATGATTTGCCCAGCTATTAAGTAAGGCCCGATTTAAACTCAGGTCTTTCTGACTCCAGTCTCAATGCTCTCTCCATTGCACAACCCAAATGCCTAGTAGAACTTCATAAATACTTAGTTGTTTCCTTTCTGCTCAAATATATTCAATGATGTATAACTCACTCCCATGAGATATGCCTTTTTTATTGATGGAAAGCTGTAATTACTAGGAACTTCCACCTTACAAAAAATTAGGAAAGAATGACAGAAACCATCTTGTCTAATCCATTCGTAAGGATGAGGAATCATCAGAGATTTCAGAGGAAGCACAACAAGATTCAGACATCTAGCATCTGCCTCTAACTCTGTGGCTCTTTTTCCCAGACTCTATGTCTGCCATCCTTGGCTGATACTCACTGCTATTATTTCTGGCCCAGAGGTCAAACAGAATGATCCTAATCCATATTCTAATAGAAGACCAATTTTCTCAATTCCAGAAACAGTGATCGTGGTCTCCCAAGACTTATCTTATTTAGGCCAAATATGTGCCATTGCTTTGAGCCACACCCTTCCTTACATACTCACCACTTGTGAACAAAAGCACAGTTGGTAAGACTCTTGATGAGTGGCACGAGTACAGGCAGAGCTAAACCTCCTGACCTTTATGATGAGGATAGAACCATAACCCTAACTTTTCCGGCCCCGAGTTCTGACCAGGAAACAACAGTTGATTGAATGAATGATAATTATCATCTTCTGCCCTCTGAACATGATTGCTTTGCTCCTGGCTTCCCCTAGCTTTTAGAGGGAAGCCTTTTTCCTTCTCTGGATAGGAACCAGAACTCCATCCCACTTCTAACAGTCTCCCTGCCCTCATTACCCTCATCTCCAACTCAGGTGGTGCAGTGGTTAGAATATGGGACCTGAGTCAGGAAAACCTGAGTTCATATCATACCTTGGACACTTAGCAGCTGTGCTATCCAGAGCAAATCACTCCTACCCTTAGTAAAATGAAGAGATATTATGTATTTTACAAGGTTGTTGTGAGAAGCAGATAAGATAAACATGTAAAGCTCTTTGAAAAGCATAAAATTCTATATAAATGCTAATTACTCTTCCCTCCCCCCACACACCTCCTTTATGTGCCGCCTTCTTCTAACGGAGTCTAAACTCCTATTAAACAAGAACTGTCTTTGCTTTTATGTTTCCCTAACACTTAGCATAGCATCCATCACACTGTAAGCCCTTAAGAAAGTAAATGTTCCTTCTTTCATCTATCTCTGTCCATCTATGTATCCACCCATGAATTTATCACCTACTCATTCATTTACCTAACCATTTACCTACCTGTCCATCTGTCTGTCTGTCCATCCATCTGTCTATCTGTCTGTTTATCTATATCTATACCTATCTATCTATCTATCTATCTATCTATCTAATCATCTATCCCTATCCATCTATTCACTTATCTAGCATCTCTCCATCTATCCACGTATCCATTTATCTGTCTGTCTGTCTATCTATCTAGTTATTCATCTGGGGCAGCTAAGTGACCCAAAGGCTAGAGTACCAGGTCTGGAATAAGGAAGAGTCATCTTCCTAATTTCCTCAGATACAACCTGTGTGGCCCTGGACAAATCACTTAATCCTGTTTGCCTCAGTTTCCTCAACTATAAAACGAGCTGGAGAATGGCAAAGCACTTCAGTATCCTTGTCAAGAAAACCCCAAATGAGGTCACAAAGAGTCATATATGACTGAAAAATTATGGAAACAAGAAGAGTAATCTATCTATCTATAGGTATTCCTCAATCCATTCATCCATTTTTCTGTCACCTGTTTATCCATCTATCTACCCAATCAATCTATCTATCATTTTGAGTCCATCTCTCTACTGATAGTAGCATTGCCATTTTCACCACCTGACCAATAAGAAAATTTAAAAATATCTAACACTTCTAAGGCACTTAAAGTTTTACCAAGTCTTTGCCTCACAACAGTAATGTGAGATGAATTGATTCCCATTTGACAAATGAGGAAACTAGGGCTCAGATGAATCAGGTGACTTTCCCCAAGGTCTGACAAACAGTATGGACTCAGACTCATGCCCTCTTCCTCCAAGGTCTATCCATGCTCACTTGACCACAGCATGTTGCTTTCCAATGGAGATACAAGCCAGTCTAGACACTTTCCAAATGTCTAACAGTGAGGCAGGACAAAGTCAAGTATCCTTACATGTAGTATAGCAATCTCTTCACTGCATTTTCCTGTCTCCCTAAATAATAATTCACATACTCTCCATATTCATTTAGTGCTCAGTTCACAAGGTATGCGCTTTCTCACAAGTTCATCAAATGGGTAGTGTAGTCATTATTATCCCTGATTTGTTAAAGTAGAAAGTGAGACACTGGGAGTGAAGTGATTGACCCATAGCCATGGAGCTGTGTCAGATGAATGATGTGAACCCAAGTTTCCTGAGTCTAACTCTAGTAATCTTTCTTTGCACCACACTGACTGGATGCAAATGCTCTGATTCGAATTATGATCCCACCAAAGGAGGGAGCATTAGACCTACCTTGGGTTTGCATCTAGTCTTGGGGTTGCCTGGGTACATAAGAGGAAGAAATTTCAATGTCTGGCTGTGGCTATGAGGACTGAGATGCCAGGAGCTCTCCCCACAGGACCCAGTCAACAGGGAAAATGAGTTCATTACCTTTCTCTCCATTTGGTTCCCAAGTGAACATAGTGTAGGGAGATGGACAACTAAGATTCATTCATTTCTGCTCAGTCCCATCTTTCCAACTGTGAGATCATCACATTTCACTCATAATGACCACCATCCATGTTCACATCCTTATTACCTCTCATTTGGATTATCAATCAATCAAATATTTACTAAAAGCCTACTATATGATAGCTACTTTATTATATATTATATTTATATGCATAAATATGTAACAAATATATAGCAAATATATTTTACATATAGAGCAATCATACATATATAAAGTAGCTGTTGTAGATAGCTTTTAATAAATAATTCTGGTCTAGATAGATACATATATGTAGCATTTAAGAGCTCAAATAAATCCCTGATATTTTTTTTATTTCTCTCATGTGATATGAAGAAGGCCCAGATAGAAGTGATTAGTATAAGATCAAACAGTCAATGTGACTGCTATGTGTTGGGCACTAGGGTCATATACATACATACACACATGTGTATTTGTGTACATGCACAGTCAATTGTGTGTACAGAGACATACACATATATGTATATGTGTGTCATATATACAGATATATGTATATGCCTGTCATATAGCAGGCTTTTAATAAATATTTGTAGATTGAGTGAGTGACTGATAATCCAAGTGAAAGGTGATGATGTTCTAAACTAGGGAAAGGTGGTTATGAGTGGAGTGTAATCTAATCTATCAGAGAGAGAGAGAGAGAGAGAGAGAGAGAGAGAGAGAGAGAGAGAGAGAGAGAGAGAGAGGAGAGAGAGGAGGGGGAGAGAGATGAATACTGACATGTATATATAAAGTAATTTGGGAGAAGATATACAGGGAAAATGAATGAATGAAAAAAACAGTTATCAAGCATTTATAAAACTGACTGCATCCTTAATCAGTGTGCTAAGTGCTGAGGATACAAATAGTGAGATAGCCCCTGCTCTCAAGGAGCTTATGTATTAACTTGGGGAGACAAAAGGGAAGTCCACTTATAAGATGAATGAAAAGGCCCCAAAGCCTCAATGGTGCATAGATTGGCAGAAGGTAAGGACCAGGGTTCCTCAGTAGGCCAGATGACAGTGCCATGAGCCTGAATAGTGTTGAGGTGCTGAAAATGGTAAGGCTGGTTGGATTTTAGGAGATAGTGGTAAGGTCAATGGCAAGGACTTTCTTTCTGCATCTCATGGGAATGAAAGAAGTTCATGTCCCCCATCTCATCTAAGTATTTGTGGACAATAGAAGGGAGATGAAAGGACAAAGGAGGGGACAAAGTCACTCCCCTGGTGGTGGCGGCAGGTGTTCATGGAAGAAGGTAGCATTGGAGCTGAACCTTGAAGGAAGCAAGGGATCTGAGCAAAATAGCAGAGATGGAAGGAAATTCAAGGAATAGTAAGAAGACGCAAAAATGTTTTCTGACAGGTAGGAGATAAGGTACTTCATACGAGGACTAGGAAGAAGACCAGTTTATTCTGACTACAATGCAGGAAGGGAAATAATATGCCCAGACAGGTATTTGGGGGTCCTATATGGAAGTGTCTTAAATGTTGACTAAAGTGATTTATATGTCGTCCTTTAAGTAAAAGGCTGCAGCTGAAGTTTATGAAATTTATGCTTGAGGTAAATCCCTTTGGCAAATGCGTGGAGAATGAATTAGACCAGAGAGAGATTTGAGGCAGGGAGGCCAATCAGGAGAATGTTCCAAAAGCCCAGGTGACTGCCTGAAATGATGGAGGAACTATGTGAAGAGAGAAATGGGGAGCATATGCTAGAGATATTATGGAGATAAAACTGACAAAGTTTAGCAACTTATTGGACCTGTGGGGTGAGAGTGAGGAATCAAGTCTCACACTAAGGTTGCAAAGTGATATTCCTAAAACACAGACCTGAACATTGCTGTCCCTTCTCCATGAAATCTAAGGGCTCCCTGCTACCACTAGGGTCAAACACAAATATTTTAGTATTTCATGCCCTTTGCAAATTGGCTTCAAACTAGCTTTTGAACCTCATTCTGTGTTATTTCCCTTCACACACTCTGCTTGGTCAAAACTCACTGGCTTGCCTTTCCTTACTCTCAATATTCCATCTCCTGTCTCCATGACAACAATACACTTGATTTGCCTTCTTAGAATTCCTCATTTACTTCAAAGAAAAGTTAGTTCACCATTCTCTACATAAAGTCTTCCATGATCCCCCTAGCCTTTAGTGTTTCACCCACCAAATTACCTATTGCTTTCTTAGTATGTATTCTGTAAACTCTTATATAAATGTGTATGAGAAGCAGTCAGCTTTAGATGTCAGGGTCAGCCTTGAAACCAGTAAGACCTGGCTTCATGTCTCACCTCTGACCCATTCTGGCCATGCAATCCTTAGGAGACTCACCAAACTATTCTCTAAGGCACCAAAGAGAATGAGTAGATCTGCTATTCAAGGGGAAATTTTCCTTTCTAGAAGTTCTTTATAAATTAAATTGCATTTGGGCTCATATATAGAAAATAATCTCCTTGGGACTGGGGCCTTTCATTTTCATCTTTCTGTTCCCAGTGCCTGACACAAAGTAGGCACTTGATGAAGGATTGCCGACTGGTTAATTAACTGGGTGATTTTACACTAGTCACATTTCCTTCTGGGTCTTATTTTCTTAATATCAAATGAGAAGACTGAACTAGATGATATCCAGGATTTATCTGATGTCTGAAACCCTATGAAACACACAAAAAAGTCAAACTGAAGATCCACCAGATTAGGGGTTTTCAATCATTTTTTTACATCATGGATCCCTTTAGCAATCAGTCTTGTGTAGCAGATACATCCCTTATCAGAATATTGCTTTAAATTAAAAAAAACACAAAGAATTCCAAAGAAAAGTCCACAGTCCTTTGCCACATCTGTATTTCAAAGATTCAGGATTTTTTGATACATCTCTCCATCAATAGATCTTCATTTTAGGAGTGAATGTTACACTGACAAGAAGAATTCTCCAGAGAAACAACTCCCCCATTTTTGGCTAAGTTTGTCCTCAGTCACAGATATGGAACTCATCTCAAGTGATGGACTCAAAGCCTTTCCAGCTGCCCACACACTGCCAGAGTTTGGGTTCTAAGGGCATGGAGTTGAAGAGTCTAGGGTCATTTTGATACCATGAGGAATCATCTTGTAATCTGGGCACCATGTTCTTGAAAGGACATTGATAGTATCTTCCAACTCTCACTTTCTGATTTTATGATTCTGAATCATTCATCATAGTATTTTTCAATCATAAAATAAGTACTTACAAATAATTCACCTTGATGAATTCTTCATAGATACAATGTTCTTTATATATACATAATACCTTGTCATCTGATTTCCCCAACAATGATGTAAAAGGGGTAGTGTAAGCATTATCACCATTTC
>CM053596.1:11571906-11588483 GCA_028646575.1 Pseudocheirus occidentalis | reverse complement strand
TATATATATATATATATATATATATATATATATTCAGAGTAAATGGAAAGCACTCTGAGAGGGGAAGGGATTGGCAGCTGAGGGCACCAGAAAAGACCTCCTTGGATGAGTGAGTTTTGAGCTGATTTTACATGTGGTGGAAGTGTGACTCAAAGAAATTGGTCATTGGCATTGATGTCACATTGGACAAGTCAGTCAGCGTTTCTGAGCCTCAGTTTTCCTTGTATAGAAGGAGAGATTAGACTAGATGTTCCCTACTATCTTTTCCAGTTCTCATTCTTGTGACATAGGCTTCACTGCTGCCAATCTGTAATGATTGATATGTTACCTGATTAACCTTATTTAATCTTAATCATGCTTTCCATCAATGAACCAGGCTAATTATGGGCCAATCCATGTTATAGCATTTGGGATTTCCAAAAATAGTCCCTGGAAGGAGGGAAAAATGTGACAGGTCAGAGAAGTCAAAAGTGGCAAATAAATTTGGAGGCTTCCCAAGACTGTTTACTTTCTGTAGGAGCTGTGGCAGATGACTAGAATGAGTTGTATTCTATCTCAGCCCATTTTCTTGGGTTAGAAGTTAGACAGAGCTAGGGGAATGTGACAAAAAGAATGGAACTACTATATCATTAACCACACTGGCCTTTATGAAGTGATGATTCTTTTTTTAAATGTGCAGAATAAGAAAGAAAAAAAACAGAGAGTCTGGGAGGAGTGAAGTAGAGTCTCCGTGGTGTTGAGGCTACTGATTTCCCTCCCCGATTCTCCCTTGTGGAGTGTGAGGAGACAGTGCAGGTCAAAGCATGTTCTTCTTTGGAGCCCAAGCTTATCATCCAACAGGATTAAAGGACATTGGTGAGGATGTATTCCAAATTCATGCTTCAACAGCCAATACTAATTGTCCCAATACTAGAGACTGAAGATGCCAGTGGCATAGAGAATATTGAAATAACTAAATAAATTTTTTATTACATAAAAATCTTTTAAATATTTTAATTAATTGAAATAAATGTAGGTAACAAAAAAAGATATGAACCAGGAGAAAAGGTTGTTTTTTTAATACCTGACATAAAATGCAGACATCCAAAACTTAGGGAATTTGAGTAGATTGACAATAGTAAAAGTCAGTTCCATATAAAAAAATTGTCAAAAAATATTAATTTTTCAAAATGAGAAACACAAAAGGTGAAAAACCTAATGGAAAATAATTTAAGATCACTGATAATAATAAATTATTACTAATTACTAATAAAAATTACTACTGATAAAAATTATATAAATACATTATTCTGAGGCATTATCATACAATGACAATCAGTTTGGCAAAATTTATAAAAATGGAAAACTTGTTGATGAGGATGTGGAAAATAGGCATAAAAGTCCATAGCTATTCAAAGTTTAAGTTGATATGACTATTTTGGAAAACTATCTGTAATGATATCAGGGAAGTAAGCAGACTATGTTTTTAAGAATTAAAATATAGGTCTAATTAAATGGTCAAACAAAATTTACAGTAAATAGTTAAAATTAAGGCGCATTTTTTCCTTCTCTTTAAACAAAGTTGATTTTTTAAAATACAAAGTTGCATTATTTTCCATTGCAATCTGTCTTGCATGCTGTATGAAATGTCCTGATTATTATCATTGTTGTTTTTATTATTAATGCAAGTTCTGACCACAAGTCAAATAAGAACAGTTAAGTGGCACAAAAAAGTAGACTGCCCAACTTCCTGGAGTTAGGAAGACCTGAGTTCATATCCAGTCTCAGATGTCTGCCAACTGTACGTCCCTGGACAAGTCACTCAACCTTTGTTTGCCTCAGTTTCCTCACCTGTATATGGGGATAATAAGCACACACCTCCCAGAGTTCTAAGGATAAGATGAAATAACAATTACAGAGCATTTGACACAGCACCTGGCACATAGTAGGTGCTTTATAAATATTAGCATATCATGTTGTTATTATAAGAAATAGACTAAGAGAATAAAAGAGAAGAGCACTTTTTAAAGACATTAAAAAATTCCTAAAGTCATCTTTAATTAATGACCAATGTGTAATCCACTGGGATTTGCATCACAAAAGTACTAAAAATGGACAGCAGAGTGAATCAAGCTAACCATAAGACAGAGTCCTCCTCCTACAAGGAGGTGGAAGAATAGGAGAGTAGATTCAGGGAAGTATTAGTCATGAACATACAAACATCAACCTAATAAGACTGAATGTGAAGAGTAGTTTGAAAAGAAAGAAAGGAAGAGAAAGAACACAAGATCTGCATCTGGGTGAGGGGAAGAGAAAGGGAAAGGGAAAGATTGCATCAAGAATATAGAACATGGGGCAGCTAGGTGGTGCATTGAATAGAGCACCAGCCCTGAAGTCAGGAGGACCTGAGTTCAAATTTGACCTCAGACACTTAACACAAAAACTAGCTGTGTATCCTTGGGCAAGTCACTTAATCCCAATTGCCCTCCAAAAAAAAGCGAAAAAAAAAGAATATAGCACAGATGATGAGCATATTCTTCTTCTCTCAGCACCCTCTTCTTTGTAAAAAGAGATGAGTGACGAGAAGAAAAATATAAGAAAATGGAATGAAAAGAAATAAAAAATTAATTGCCATAATCATAAATGTGAATGGGGTGAACTCATGCACAAAATGGAAAAGTATGGAAGACTCAATTAGAAAGCAGATTTCAGGAATATATTTCTTATAAGAAATACATTTTAAACAAATATTAACACAGTTATATAATAAGATGGAAAGTTAGATGGTTCAGTGGATAATGCTGTGGGCCTGGGATTAGGAGGACCTGAATTCAAATCTGGCCTCAGGTACTTACTAGGTGAGCGACTCCGGGCAAGTCACTTAAACTTAACCTCAGTTTTCTCATCTGTAAAATGGGATAGAGGAGGAAACATCAAATAAAGCCTTTAATCATAAGTCATACCTTTTTCTTCATCAAAGAATTCATACCCAAAAGAAATCTTACAAATATAACATTTATGGGAAAGACTTTAGGTGAGGTTCAGGCTTTGCTTGACCTTGAAAAAGTTACACTGAAGAGAAATATGATGAAGATAAGGAGCACAAGAGAATTCTTCATCATAGATTTGATATTCAACACCAGAGAATCCATATGAAAAAGAAGTCTTATATAAGTCATGAATGTGGGAATGCTTTCAGTCAGAAGAGAATCCTTATTGATCATCAAAGAATTCACACTGGGGAGAAACTCCAGGAATGCAATTAAAGTGGGAAAGCCTTTAGTTGTAAGTCAGACCTGATCATATATCAGAGCACTCATATCTTTAAAGTTCATCAGAAAAATCACATCATGAAGAATTGCTATGAATGTAGTCAACGTGGAAAAAAGAATCTTCTCAGAAGTCATGACTTACTACGTATCAGAGACTTCATATTGGAGGACAACCCTTCTAAATATGGTATCTGTGGGAAAGCCTTCAGGTGGAAATTGAACTTCACTCAACAACCAAGATGAAACATTATAAATGTCAAGAATGTGACAAAGTCTTCAGGCTAATTAATCACCAGATGATTCACAATGGGGAGAAACTTCTTTTTTAAATTTGCTTTTTGGAGGGCAATTGGGGTTAAGTTACTTGCCCAAAGTCA
The DNA here is from genome assembly GCA_028646575.1 of Pseudocheirus occidentalis. Classification (NCBI taxonomy): domain Eukaryota; kingdom Metazoa; phylum Chordata; class Mammalia; order Diprotodontia; family Pseudocheiridae; genus Pseudocheirus; species Pseudocheirus occidentalis. The sequence continues at coordinate 11,584,855 of CM053596.1, read as the reverse complement.
CACTGTTAGTAAGTGTGTCAAGTGTCTGAGGCCAGATTTGAACTCGGGTCCTCCTGACTCCAGGGCCAGTGCTCTATTCACTATGCCACCTAGCCATCCTGGGAGAAACTCTGGGAGTTACATCCTGGGAGAATGACCAGCAGGGTGGCAAAGCCTTCAATATGAAAACCAGACTTATGTAGCATCAAAAAAGTTGGGACTGTCAAAAACTTTATAAATGTAGTAAATCTGGGCAGTCCTTCAGCTGAGCCTCAGTCCTCAGCTTACATTGGAAAATACATACTTGGAAGAAACCCTATAAAAAGTATAATATGAAAACTTTTCTTTTCAGAACATGTCTTACCTCTCATCAATATTTCCATTTTAAAGAGTCTATAAATGTAATGTACATGAGAAAGCCTTTTGTAAGAAATCCCAGCTTCTTATTCATGACAGATTTCATATCTGAGAGAGGAAGAGGAGGAGGAGGAGGGAAAGAGGAGGGGGAAGAGGAGGAGGAGTAGGGGTAATAGATCCATCATTTATTCAGTCTTTTAAGGTCAGCAAAATGCTTCCTATAGTTATCACATTGAATCTCCACAACAGCCCTTAATGTGTCATTATTATTCCCTCAATTGGCGGTTCAGTGGTTAGAGTACCAGACCTGGAGTCAGGAAGACCTGAGTTCAAATCTGTCCTTAGATACTTATTACCTATATGACCCTCGGCAAGTCACTTAACCCCAATTGACTCAGTTTCCTCATTTGTCAAATGAATTGGAGAAGGAAATGGCAAACCAGTATCTTTGCCAAGAAAACCCCAAAGAGGGTCATGAAGAGTTAGACATAACTGAACAACAATTATTATTCTCATTATACAAATGAAGAAAACTGAGGCTGAGAGGGATTAAGTGGCTTCTCCAAGGCCACACAGCCAATAAGTGTCTGAGGCAGAATTCAAACTCAGATCTTTCTGATTCCAAGTCCAGCTCTTTATCCACTTCCCAACTCAACTACCTCCTATTATGCCTCCATTTTACAGATGGGGAAACTGAGGCTGTATGAGAGTAAGTGACTAGAGTCAAAGTCAGAAAATTGTCAAGAGGGATTTGAATTCATATCTAGGTGGCTCAGTGGATAGAATAGCAGGTTTTCAGTCAGGAAGACCTGAGTTCAAATCCTGCATCATTTGCTTACTAGCTGTGTGACCCTGGGCAAGTCACTTAACCTCTCTCAGCTTGTTTCATCATCTGTAAAATGGAAATGGCCACTAGATGGCGCCATAGTGCACAGAGCTCTGGGCCTAGAGTCTGGAAGACTCCTCTTCCTGAGTTCAAATTTGGCCTCAGACACTTCTTAACTGTGTGACCCTGGGTGAGTCACTTCACTCTGTTTGCCTCAGTTCCTCATCTATAGAATTAGCTGAAGAAGGAAAGGACAAACCGATCTGGTAACTTGGCCAAGAAAAGCCCAAATGGGGTCACGAAGAATTGGACATGACTGAAACTACTGAGAAAAAAAAGCATTTGTGGATGCATATATAATCAGAATTATTTACATATGTATAATGTCATCCCCTAACAACCCTGGGAAGCAGATGCTATTTTGTCCCCATTTTACAGATAAGGAAACTAAGGTAGACAAAGGTTAGTGACCTTCCCAGAGTCACACAAGTATTAAGTGTCTGAGGCTAGATTTGAACACAGGTCTTCCTGACTCTAGCCCTTGGCATGCTACCCTCTTACCATCTGGCATTATAAACCACTGTCCTCAAAGCAACCCTGTGAAGTGCACAGTGCAGGTGTTGTCACTCTTAACAAAAGAGGAACCTGAGAACCAAGGGGACTGAGTGATTTGTCTAAGCAGGTCACACAACCAGTGAGTGTCTAGTGAGGGTTCGCACCCTTCTGACTCCCAGATCATGTCGATTTAATGAGATCCTGACTCCTTTAAGTGATGCCATGCCGTCATTCCTCCGCCAGATCGCTGACCCTGGATGGCCCTCCTCGGGGGCCACCTGCCCACTGTGGCGTGCATACCCCTCCACCAGAGATCCCCCTCCCCACTGCATGTGCACATCCCAGACACCCCCATCCCCACTTGGAGGAGCTTCAGAAGCACAGTCTCTGTCCCTGGCTCTCTGTCAATCCTCCAGGGCCCCATCTGAGGTCTCTGGGGTTGCAGACTCAGGTTTAAGCTGCCCTCTGCATCTGTCTGCTAACTGAGGAAGCCAGGTATAGTACATAGAGTCCCAGACTTAGAGCCACAAGTGCTGGGTTCAAATTCTATCAGTTCTCGAGTCAGGGGAATTCCTTGACTTATCTGTGTCTGCTCCTCTCTCGATTAAGTCGAAAGTGGTGGACAAAATGATATCTACAGTCCCTTCCAGCCCTAAATCCTATGCCCAGCATATCACTTATCCCATGAGGCCATGGCTTCCTCTCCCTAAACCTCAGTTTCTTTCATTGTAAAAAGACTAGGTTGTATAGAGAATTTCTTGGGGCCCCTCCAACCCTCCCAGTCTGAGTCTAGGTATTCCCGAGGCCCTGCCCACATTCTGTGCAGCTGAACAAATGAGGAAGGCTGACGAAAACTGCTGAGGCAAAGCTAATGAGATCAGAGGTGGCAGCGCTTCTTGAGAGTGTAACCTTTTGTCTTTTGTTAATTTAACTATTTTCTCAAGCCCAGCTCAACAAACTAGAGGCCTAGTAATGGGCTGAAGGTTCAGGGCTTCAACATCTCAACATCCATTTTCCCCAGATGCCCCATGTCTAGACCACTGGGCTGGAATCTCTGAAGGGCAGAAAAGACCCAAGCTCAAACTGGATCCTCTCTACACTCAGGTAAGGAGGCAAGGAGTGCTGTGGCAGAGTGGGCAGGGATCTGGATTTGGAATCAGGAGACGGGCCAAAGTCCTAACCCTGACTCTTTCCACCTCAATGGCCTTGTACAGGTCACTTGCTCTTACTGACTTTGTTTCCCTATCTAGAAAATGGGATTAATAGCATTTGCACAACGTATCTCTCAGAATTGTTGGGAAGAAAGCTCTTTGTCAACCTTAAATTCCATTAAAACAAGACAAAGGCAAAGGTGAGATCTGAACAAATTGAATGTAAGAGGGATCACTTCCTGTGGAGGTTAAGAATTAAGGTTAAAAGAGGGGGGCAATCTGAGGAGACTGCTCAGAGGAGGCAGTTTAGAGCAGGGGTTGGAAAAAAAGGAAGGATTTTATTGAAATAGCAGACACTGAGAGTATTCCCATGACTCCCAGAGTGAATGCTTGGTAGGGGAAAGTAAAACAAGACAGGGAATGAATGGGTGAATGCATGCATGCATAAAAATGCATTTATTGAATCAGTAACCAGGAACTGAACAAAAGTCTGATCATACAAAGACAAAAGCCCCTACCCTCAAGACACTCAGAGGAAATGACACAAATAGGGGAGGGGGGATAACCAGAAAGAAATCTGGGGTTTGGGTAGTAACAGGAACGGTGAGCTGAATTGGAGATCAGTCAGTTCCCTTTCCAGATGAAATGCTAATTTTGATGTGAGAACTACAGCCAAAGCAAAAAATAAAAAGATAGGGAGGAGGCCTGAAGATGGTAAGATGAATTGGGTGGGTGGCTGGATGGAAAGGTGAAGCCTGCTCTGTGAGACCCCAGGTATTATCGGCTAAATGGGCAAGAAGGAACTCACTTGGTGATCCAGAAAGCCATGTCCCCAAACACAGGAACATTAGTATTTTAAGGAGACTGTAATCAGGACAGAAAGATAGATTCAAGCAAGATTGTGAAGGATCTCAAATACAAGACTAAGGCATCTCTTCCATCCTAGAGACACTAGGGAAGGCATGACATTCATTGCTTTATTTTTCAAGTTTGACGGATATGGTTTATCATTTGCACCCCAATCCCACCTCATATGCACATCTTGTACGTACCGCCTCCCCCCTGCCTAGATAGTTCCACCTCATAATCAAGAAAAAGTTAAGAAAAATGGACTGCCTGTCCACAGTGACCACACCTCTCAGCGTCTATGCTGTCCCACCTAGAACCCCATTCCTCCCTCCGCCCCACAAGCAAACCTCTGTGGAGAGGAGGGCGTTGCATTTCATCAGGAGCCCTGGAGAGCCAATGGAGGTCGCCATCTTTAACCCGCCACATGTTAGCGTTGTTTTCATCGACTTCGTTGTCGTCACTGCACATATTGTCCTCCTGACTGTTTGCTTTGATGGTCTGAATGAGTCCGTACCAAAGAAGGTAGCGTGCTACAGTAGAGAGAGGGATGGGTGTAAGGTGACAGGGTTCAGATCCTGACTTTGCTGCTTACTACCTGTATGATCCTAGATAAGTCACACCACTCCCCCAGTCCTCCGTTTCCTCAGCTGTCAAAAAGAGGAGGGTTTGAGGATATGACCTTGAAGGTCACATCCGGCTCTAAATTGAGAATCCCATGTTTGCATCCTGACTCTGGTGCTTACCAGATGGAGGTCACTGGAGTAAGTCACGGTCTCTTCCAGCCTGTTTCCTTTGCTGTCTAATGAGATAGGTGGAATAGAAGAACCCAAGGTTCTTCCCAGCCCTAAGTCAATGATTCTTGATCTCAAATCTCATGCTTCTTTGAACTGCTCCAATTCACCATTCCATCTGGTGCTCTAATATTCCACTACATTGACCACTACTCCCTAATTACGTTGTTTATGGAATTTTTTTAAGATGGTGGGGGGTAATACCAAAAGTACTACTATGAATATTTTAGCAAAATTGAGGACATTTCTTCCTGCCTTTGACCTCCCAGTATTATGTACCCAGAGGGAGATTTCTAGGTTAATGACTTTGATTTTTCTCCCCAAATTCCCAATTGCTTTTCAAAAATGTTGGCCCAGCTCCCCATTTCTCTGAGGGTGTTCTGGTGTGCTTATATTCTTCCAATTCTTCCAACACTATGTGCTTCTGCCTTTTATTATCATGGATAATTTATTGAGTTTTGGGTAAAAGGTCAAAGTTTTCATTTTAATTTTTCTTATACCTTGTCAGTCTGACTATTGAAAAAAATACGATTATTGATAGTTTATAATTGTTCTTTTATTGGAATAGTTCAATTTCTAGAGGGTTTGGTTTGAGTTCAAGAATCCCTGAGTTCAAATCCTGCCTCAGACAGTTAGTTATGTGACCTTGGGCAAATCATGTACCTTCTTCCCAGTTCAGTTTCTTCATCTATAAAATGAGGGCATTGGACTCAATGAACCCCAAGGTTCCTTCTAACTCTGGCATGGATCAGCTTATGAGTCTTGGGTATGAAGTAAATGACCTTGTGTATGAAGCCTTCCTCAGTCACTGATATGACTGTGGGCTAGTCACTTCCCTTCTCTAGGCCTCAGTTGTTTCATCTGTAAAACAAGGGAATTGGATTAGATGACCTTTAAGAACCCCTCCTGCCTCTAAATCTACTGTTCTATGATGCTACCTAATCAGATCATTCACCCACAAAGGATTTCAGAATGGGACATCTCATGGTTAGACTGTGAGTTAGAAAGAATATTTTGGCAGCTGTTAGAAGAATAGTTGGAGAGAGGAGAGGTTGGAGCCAGGAGAATAGTTTGGAGATTATTAAAATAGTCCAGGTGAGTGTGGCTAAGGCTCCAAGCTAGGGTGGTATCTATGCAAGTGGAGAGGAAGACACAGAAGCCAGAGATATTTGGAGAGAGATGAAGATTGGATTGGATGTAGACGGTAATGGAGAGGTAAGGATCAGATGTGACTCCTAAGGTTTCAAGCATAGAACACAGCAGTGAGGAAGGTGCCATCAGAAGAACTAGAGTCATTTGGGAGATAGGTGAGTTTAGCATCAGGGAAGGAAAGATGATTTCATTTTGGCATATGGTAAGTTTGAGCAGCATGAAGGACTCTTAGGGGATATTCAGTGAGCAGATAGAGATGCAGGACTGAAGACCAGAGAAGAAATTGGGGCTGGGTAGTGCGTAGACATTGCCATAGAGGTGAGAACTACAGCCATGAGAGTGGAAGCAATTCTTGAGGGAAATTATTCAGCACAAAGGAGCAGAGAGCAGAGAAAACTGTACAGGGATATCCATGGGATATTTCTCCTCTTCTTCCTCCTCTCTATTCCTTTCTTCCTCCTTTTCCTCTTCCTCCTCCTCCTCCTCCTCTTCCTTCTTCTCCTCCTCCTTTCCTTCCTCTTATTACTACTGCTGCTGCTGCTTTTGGAGCAGGAGGAAGAAGATAAATCAGGGATGGAGAAGGAGAAAGAGAAGACAGGGAAATAGGAGGAAAGCCCCTGAGCTGAATCAGGGCAGACAACAGAAGATCACAAACTGAGAGCTGAAAGGGCCCTTTGAGGACAAGTCCAGTCCCCACATTTGCCAGGAGAGAGAACTGCCCCTCAGAGAGGTGAAGGGATGCTCCCAGATAATGAGTGTCAGGGGAGATTTGAATCTGTGGCCTCTGACTCTCAATTTAGCAGTTTGTAGCAGCATAGATACTCAACATTTTCTTGTGACTCAGTTCCATCCTAGGCTGGCCCCAGAGTGCTTTGGTGACCTGGACTCCAGGAATCCTGGGCTGCCTTTGCCAGAGGGCTGAAAACCTTCAATAATTCATAGATAGCCAAAGCCCTTGGTGAAAGAGGAATCAGGAAGGTGGGAGTGGTCACCAATATTGGAGAATCACCTGAAAATAAAGGAAGATCACAACAGTCAATAGACCATTGGATTTGAAGTTCATGAGGTGACCGCGGAGGGGATGGAATGTGGCTCATGGGGGAGTCACAGTGTGGAGACCACTGATATACCTTTGTGTTCTTCTAGAGAGAGAACAGGGTCATCTAAAGGATAGCAAAACCCACAAGGCCCAGCTGGGGTGCTGGTGTGAAGGGACCTGGCAGAGTTCACAAAGGAAGTCTCCATGGAAGAGGTGAGACTCAGAAAAGAGATGGGAAGGAGAAGGCTCCTGAGAAAATTTGTCCAGCAGTGGAGGGAGTGGGGGAGGAAGGGGAAAAGGTTACTTCTGATGGATGGTGGGAAAAAATTTGGAAAGTTGAGGGGAGAAGGGGCTGGATTTGGGATTTCACTGGTAATAGAAGTTTCCTGGATGAGAAAACTCCCTCCAATCGGATAAACTCTTTCTCTGCAATTTATGACCCAAGAAAGTTGCATAAAGTCCAGAAAGGTTGTGACTTACCCAAGGTCACACAGCCACTAAATATCAAGAGTCAGAACTCAAACCCAGGTCTCTTTGAGCCCGTTCATTGCCCCCCCCCAATCTCTACCCCTTTAACAGGTCCTAGAAATCAAAGTATTTGGCAATACTGATAACACCTGGGCAGGTGCAAGGCTCTTAGCCAATGATGAACTTTTGAACAAAGTGGAACAAATGTTCTTTGGTCCCTTTTCACAGATGAGGAAGCAGACTTAAAGAGAGGCAGGGACTTACCCAAGGTCTAACAGCTAGAGAATGAAACAGGTCTTCTGATTCTTGGGCTAAGACTCTTCATTGAACGACACCTAGCTTAGTCAACTTTGGTGAAGCTCTATGGGAAAGTCCCTAGTAGGAAGGGTGGTCAGCGCCTTCATATATCCCTGGCTCTTCATATCTCTGTATGAGTTATCTGTCCATGTCCCAGGGTTCTGAGAATCTGCAAAGGTTCAGGGTACTGAGGTCCAATACAAGGGAACATGGAGCAGATAGCAAGACACAAGGGAGATTTTTTTGAGGGAACACACTTGTGATATGAAGGGTATTCAGAGAAGATGATGGAAATGGGCCAGGCTCCCCTGTGAATGGAGTGTCCATAACAGTAAAGTCGGGGGAGTTGTAGAGGGCTCTTACCTAGATCTGCAAGGACTAGGCTTTGGGGGAATCAGTCAATCAACCAATAAACTTTTATTACAGTCCTGCTATGCCCCAGGCTCTGCAATAAGCCTAGAACAATATGCTAAGTGCTGGAAGAAAGACAAGAGCCTGGACCTGGGGAGTAGTGATGATTGATGCTAGTGAAGGGAGCAAAGACACCTGAAGAATTAATAGCAAGTTGGTATTTAAACCCCAAACCGGTGAGAAAGCATCCTTTGCCAGTTACTGATGGTCTTACTTTGAAAAGGTAACTCAGGGTGCTGAGCCTTTTTGCCAAGGACAGGAGGTAAATGACATAGGGTGAACTTGAGGAAAGCATATGCATTCTCAGAGTTTCAGTTTCCTCAACTGAAAAATAAGAGACTTGAAACTGATGAACTCTAAGCTCTGATATTCTAAGTTCTAAAGCCCCTTCCTGCTCTGACATTTTGACTTCTGTGTTATTATGGTCCTCCTAGCTCTGACATTCAATGCCCCAAGCTCCTTCCCAGAGAGAAATTCTCTGTTTTAAGGTTCTCTCAATTTCATCTTGGACATTAATGTTCTATGTTCTAAGCTTCCTTCCTAATTTAACATTCCACAATTTATAACAATTCATTGAGGGGGAACTGGCCATCACTACAATGTCAGAGCTGAAAGGGCCTATTTTATGTTTTATAAAGGAGGAATTGTGGCCTGGAGGTAAGGAAAATTTCCTAATAGAATTATCAACAAGTGAAATGGGCTGCTTCAAAGGGCAGTGGGTGCCCCCTCAGTTGGTTGCTGTCTAAAGTACTTGAAGAGAACCAAAAGGACATCACTATGTCAGGGTCAAGGTACACTGTGTCCATGACTGATCAGACCAATATGAACTTGGAAGGTTCTACCATGTGTCAGGCACAAATAGTCCTTATGAATGTTAGGAGTGGAGAGGTCTTTAAATTTGTCTCGCATTTCTTTTGCACTACTGAGACTGCTTTGCTCATAGAGCAAATCTTTGACGTGTGTATACCATGCTGGGAAGTTGTGTACTAGCATCTCCCATGTCTCACAATCAATTCCAAAGTTCTTCAGAGAGACCTTGAGCATGTCCTCGTATCACTTTTTCTGACCTCCATGCTTATATTGCCTTGTGGGAGTTCTCCATAAAATTGGCTTTTATGCTGGTAGTAACTATCCAAGGGTACTCCTATCTACCAGAAAAAATCTTGGGTGATAATGGACATCAGAGATTTTAAAGAAATGAAATCATTTTCACAAGGTCAGTTAGTTAGAGGGACAGTTGGGAATAGAAATCAGATCTGGCTCATTCATGATTCATTGCACTTGACCAAGTGCTTTCTCAATGTTAGACCTTAGCTGCTTTGCCACTTGCTTCAGAGATGGGGGAGAATTTCTATAAATGTAAATTATCCATAAATCCTTCCCCTTGCTCCCCTTGCCACCTTCTTTGGCTATGTAGAACAAGTTCAAAGTCTCCTCTGTGTGAAGACAAAGGATCACGCCCTTCCTAAGTCTTTTCATCCAAGCCCTTCTCAGTTTGCCTACCATGGCCCCTGGAAAGCAGGTGCCATAGAGACAATCCTTGTCTCAGTCTGAAATCATAGAATTGGAAGATGGACCTGCCTCAGATGACAGGGTGCAGGGGTTTCCCAGTTGACTCTCTTCTTAGGACTGTTAGCTTTAGAGTCCCATGGTCAGCAATCTCCAGAAAGTGTAATATAGAATGGCAATTGCAGGGACATTGAGGAGGAAGATCTATCTGCTCCAGGAGTGGGTTATACTAAATGGCATGCAACACCCCTTCCACTGTTGAGATTCAAAGCATCTATAAAATGCCAACCCTAGGATAAGAAGTCCAGCCAAGCAATACTTAAAAAATTCAATTTGGATCTCTCATTCAGGAATTTCTCTAAATCTCTCTGTGTGGGGGGGTGGGGGGTGGGGGTAAGGGTGCTTTTCTTTCCTTCCCTCCTGCCTTCCTGCCTTCCTTTCTTTTTCTTCCTTTTTTTCTTTTCCTTTTCTTTTTTCTTTCTTACCATTTTTTCTTACAGACCCCTTTGACAAACTGATGAAGCCTATGGACCCTTTCTTAGAAAGATGTTTTTAAGTGTCTAAAATAAAATACATGAACTTACAAAGTAACCTAATCATATAAAGGCAGCTAGGTGGTGCAGAACCTGGAGTCAGGAAGCCCTGAGTTTACATCTTGCTTCAGGAACTTACTAGCCATGTGACCCTGATCAAGTCACCTAACTTCTGTTTGCCTTGGTGTCCTCATCTGTTAAATGTTGAAAACAGCACTGAACATCCACGGTTGTTTTGAGGGTCGAATAAGATAGAAATTTGTAAGGCTTAATATAAATTAATATATAAATATATTATATTTTATATATATTTATATATACTATATAAATGCTAGGTATTATTATTATTATTATTCAAATATAGCTAGAAATTTTCAAAGCTTATAGACCACAGGTTAAGAACTATAATCTAAACAATTCTTTTGAAATTACTACTACTACTACTACTACCCGCACCACTACCACTACCACTACTACTACCACCACCACCACCACCACCACCACTACTACTACTACTACTACTACTACTACTACTACTACCACTACCACTACTACTACTACTACTACCACTACTACTACTGAAGAGGGTGAGAGGGAGATGGATTTCTCAGAAATCCTTTGAGGATTCTTTTAGTCTGAAAGAATTACCAGCCATAAGCAATTCTGGCAGGTTTGTAAAAGTTTATTATGCTTTTCAGCAGGCGGGGGGGGGGGTGTGACAGAGAAAGCTTGCAACCTGCAGGAGTTAGGGATACTAATTATACAGTAATAAAACCATAAATCTGATATCAATTATGTTAACTAGGTATGTAAAGGAGGAATTTGGGAGGACTTAAGGAGTGGTCAGTGTTTAAAGGGACATGCACTTTTTATATCAACTGTTCAAGAGTATTGCCCATAATTCCCTTGGAAAAAGCCCAAGGCGGGGCTACCTAGAGGTGTGGTTTTTGCCTTAAAACATCACTAAGTCAGCCAGCAGTCAATTCTAACTGAGAGCCGTCCAGTTTGTTAGCCATCAGTCCTTTTTGACAAGATGGATGTTGGGAAGCTGGGCTAATTGGGGATGCAATATGTGTCTGATTGTGAGGAGTTATAATGCATTGAAAGACTCATAGTTTGCAGCTGGCCACTAAAACAAAGGAGGTATACATTTGTCTAAACTAAAAATGTTTTGTTTATAAAATGCTTTTGAAGGATTCATAGGTATGGCTTGTTATTACACCAGGCAGGAATAGTTATAGTGGTAATGGTTTCAGGGGAGAAGGCTTTTAGGCTGGAGGCAGAGGAGAGGAAGAGTTAATGCTTTATGACTGGGGAAAGTGTGATTTTTACAACTTAATTACACAGGCTGATGTTAGGTACCAGAATAAGTGAGATTTTTTACAGACTGAAGTTACAACAATGTTACAAAGTTACAGAGGCACTCCAGCATCCCATCATTACTACTACTACTACTACTACTACTACTACTACTACTACTACTACTACTACTACTACTACTGCTACTACTACTACCACTACTAGTACTAGTACTACTACTAGTACTACTACTACTACTACTACTACTACTACTACCGCTACTACTACTACTACTACTAGCTAACATTTTTTACTGGTTTGTCTTTAATGTAATAAGCACTTTACAGTCAGACAGAAACAAACTAATTAAAGACATGTAGGACTGATTTGAGGGTTTGCCACCTTTTAATTGCTTAATTAGAAATGTAATTTTCAAAGTTATGCTCAATAAGAAAGCTGTGAAAAATGCACCAAACCAAAGACCCCCTTACATGTGTACGTCAAGAACCCCCAGAGCCTTGAACAGAGAGCTTGATGTGGAGGTTTCTTCACTTACATCATGGAGGTTTTCAGAGCTCACAGTTAAACAGTGATTTCTCTGGGCCAGACACTGGGCTGAGCATTTCCCAGTCATTGACTCCTTTGATCCTCACACCCCTCCAAGGGAGGTGCTATTTTTATCCCAATTTACAGTCGAGGAAACTGAGGCAAACTGAGGTGAAGTGTCTTGCCCAGAGTGACATATTAAGTGTCTGAGCCTAGATTTGAACTCAAGTCTTCCCGACTCCAAGTCCAGTGTTCTTTTCCTTGTGCCATCTTTTCAGCAGCAAGACTACACAGTTGCACTCTGGCCTAGAAAAAAATAGAATTTGTTATTTTCCATTTAACTATGTTGACCAAGGCTCTCTAGAGAGGGAAATAAATAATTTCTAAAGGGCCCAGCACCATGCTTCACAATAATTCTCATTTAATCCTCTCAACAATCCCGTGACAGGCAGTTCTTACCCCGTTTTACCCAGAGGCTAAAAGACCTGCCTAAAGTCACAAAGCAAGTAAGTTTCTGAAGTTGAATCTGAACTCAGGAAACCAACCTTTATGAGGGTTAGTTTTAAGAACTGCGGACATTTAGAATTGAGAAGGGAAGACTCATGAGTCACTCAGAGACCTCAAATATTAGGAGAGGAATTAGACTGTTTCATATGGCCACATAAGGCAGAGGGAGGAGAGAATTTATAAAGGGGACAGGAGAGGAACCTCCACAATGTTATCCACTTGAAAGTGGGCATTACCTTTGTTGGGACAGCTAGGTGGTGAAATGGATAGAATGCCGAGCCTGGAGTCAGAAAGACTCATTTTCCTGAGTTCAGATCTGGCCTCAGACACTTACTAGCTGTGTGACCCTGGGCAAGTCATTTAACCCCAACTGCCTCAGTTTTCTCATCTATAAAATAAGCTGGAGAAAGAAATGGCAAAACCACTCCAATATCTCTGCCAAGAAAACCCCAAATGGGGCTGCTCATGAACAATCCGATGTGACTGAATATGGCTGAACAACAATGACGAGTTAGTTTCCAGTCATTTTGTTGTACTTGGCCTCACCTGGCTCCCTTGATCCTTTTCCCTCCCCCCATTCTGCCTTAGCCAGTCATCTTCTTCCTGTTTCATCAAGGAAGTTGGCTGCAGGGCCCCCCAAGGTTTCCCTGCACGAGACTTAAAATCCCTGCTGTAAACCT
>CM053596.1:11561806-11571806 GCA_028646575.1 Pseudocheirus occidentalis | reverse complement strand
ATATATCAGTGATCTCCCCTTGGTCAGGCCTGTTTGATTTGGGCAAGGTAAGATGTAGAAAATTGGTTGGCAGAGTTTAACCCTAGATGAGCTCTGAGGTCCTTTTCACCTTTTGACTCCATGATTTTATATAAGAATCATTATCTCATAGGACATGGAATCATGATGTTGTAGAATCTCTGAGTGGAATTAATGTTCAGAGGTCATAAAGTCCAAATCATGCCTGAAAATGTATGTCCTCTGTAATATCCTAAACAAATCACCATGTAAACATTCATTTGCAAACCTCTAGAGAGGGGATTCCAACTACTCTTTGGTAGAACAGATGACTGGTATCCACCCAGTCCCATAAGCCCTCTTTTTCTTAGTTTTTTCTTCTGTAAAATGGGAGTGATTTTACTTTCACAACTGAACTACTAAGGTTGTTGTCAGGAAAGCCCATTGTAAAACTCAATGTGTTGTAGAAATGGGCAGCTCTAGCCCTTTTCAGAGAATGCAGATACTCTGTCTACCCTTTTCCTACAATGGACCACCCACTGTTATGGGAACTCTGTGCTTTTTTGTCCCTAGCCTGGAAAATATTGGGAGGAGGCCAACATGACCCAGGTCCAGGAGTTCATCTTGCTGGGTTTGTCAACGAGACCAGGCCTACGTGGTGTCCTCTTTGCTGTGTTCCTGACCCTCTATCTACTGACTCTCTTAGAGAACACGATCATAGTTCTGCTCATCTGGAGCCACACAGAACTCCACAAACCCATGTACTTCTTCCTGGGGAACCTGAGCTGCCTGGAGATGTGTTATGTCTCTGTCACAGTGCCCACGCTGCTTCTTGGGCTCTGGTCAGGGTCTTGTCATGTCCCTTTCACATCCTGTATGACTCAGCTCTTCTTCTTCATCACACTTATCTGTGCTGAGTGCACCCTCCTGGCCTCCATGGCCTATGACCGCTATGTGGCCATCTGTCGTCCCCTCCACTATCCAGTACTCATGAGGCCCCAGGTCTGCCTCATGCTGGCCGTGGCCTCATGGGTGGGCAGCCTTAGTGTCTCTGTGATCAAGACAGCCTGCATTTCTGGGCTGTCCTACTGTGGTCCCAATGTCCTCAACCACTTCTTTTGTGACGTCTCCCCTCTGCTCAATCTCTCCTGTACCCATGTAGCACTAACTGAGCTGGTTGACTTCATCTCTGCCATTGTCATCCTGTGGGGCTCACTGCTGGTTGCCTTGGCTTCATACATGGCCATTGGGGCAGCTGTGGTGAGTATGCCCTCAGCTGCTGCCCGACACAAGGCCTTCTCTACCTGTGCCTCCCATCTCATTGTGGTTGGTATCTTCTACTCAGCCACCATCTTCATTTATGCCAGGCCCAGCAGAATTGAGGCCATGGACCTCAACAAAGTGCTTTCTGTCATCTATACAGTGCTCACACCCATGTGTAACCCAGTTATCTACTGCCTGAGAAACAAGGAGGTCCAAGGCGCTTTGCGTAGGGCTCTCCATAAGGTTGGGTTCAGCCAGAACTATGATAGCTAGAGATTCAGTTAGCAAGGTGTAGCTTCAGCATTCAGAAATAACCACCTTTACCCTTCCTGACTAGCCTGTCCTATCAACGATACCACTGCTCTCCCAGGTAGTCAGGCTTGGAACCTCAACATTATCTGCAGTGTCTCAACATTATTTGCCATCCCTCCATTTCTCATTCACAGTTACTAAGTTCTGTCACTTCTTGGATAGCTATAAGCATCTATTATCTAATTGGTATAGGCATTTCCTCTACCCATGGAACAAGTAATGCATCCATGCCTCTGTGTTCTGTGTCATTCTTCTTTCCATAAATGCTCTGAGCCAATCCAATGTGCTGAAGGCTTTCTCCGAGCTTCTTTTTTAATGTTATCTGGAAATGCATGTAGCTGAGATGCTCAGCTCATGACTGCTGCCCTAGCAGCTAGCCTTTGCCTGCAATCTACAGGTTTAAAGAGGCTTGTGGTTCTGTGTGCTATGCACCAGCCATCATCCCCAACAGTTCTATCTACAGAAAATCTTCTGCATTTACCTGATTCTCTTCTATGTCGATGTCTGCTTAAGCTCCTTACTTCTTAATTCCTTTCACTGTCCATTCCCACAATCCCTTTCTCTTCCATTGCCTATTTGTTACAAATGCAGTGGACTCTTATGGACTTGGTGGAATTGGGCTCAGAGAGAGATTCTATAACATGGGCTGAGTCAATCTTCTGGATCCCTTGGATATACATGTTGATGTAATGTTGATGCTGTGTGGGAGGCAGAAACAGTGACCAAGATGTTGGTGCTTCCTGGAAAAAATGTGGACAGATACAAACATTTATCAGGCACCTACTGTGTATTGAACATGATTCTAGATTCCAGGGGAAAAAATCAAACTTTATAGAATCACTCAGAGATGAAAGAAGCATCAGATGTCATTTAGGCCAGCACATAACAAGACAGCAAGACAGTCAGGAGAAGAAGGGAAATATGTGGTAGCTGCCTTCAAGGAGCTTCCCATCTAGTAGGGGAATAAGAATAATAAAAAATAATTTGTTGTTGTTGTTGAGGCATTTTCAGTTGAGTCAGTCTCTCTGTGACCTCATTTGAGGTTTTCTTGGCAGAGACAACTGGAGAGCTTTGCCATTTCCTTCTTCATCTCATTTTACAGATGAGAAAACTGAGGAAAACAGGATTAAGTAGCTTGCCCAGTGGCAGTTTTACCCTTGTCTTTGCATTCTCAGCTCTTAACTGAGTAGCTAGCATATAATAAATATTTAATAAATGATTGATGACTGATGATCAAATGAAATAATATGTGTTAAACACTTTTCAAACCTTTAAGTGGAGTGTAAATATTATTTTTATTGGGGGCAGTTAGATGGCACAACAGGTAGAGCTCCAGGCCTGAGGTCAGCAAGATTCATCTACCTGAGTTCAAATCCAGTCTCAGACACTTCCTAACTACGTGTCCCTGGGCAAGTCACTTCATCCTGCATGCCCTGGTTTCCTCATCTGTCAAATGAGCTAGAAAAGAAATGGCAGCCGACTGCAGTATCTTTGCTAAGAAAACCCAAATGGGATTATGAGGAGTTGTACATGACTGAAACTGAAATGATGAGAAATCTTTCTATCCATATATCAGGCAAATACACAGAATAAAGTCCTTTTCAAAACTTAAAGTTCTAAAAACATTATTTTCCCTCTACTAAATTGAAGAGTTTAAGGAATTTGAGATGGAGTCAAATGAGTATTGATTAAAAGAATTGAGGAAGGGGCAGCTAGATGGTGCAGTGTATAGAGCACTGACCCTGGAGTGAGAAAAACCTGAGTTTAAATCCAGCCTCAGACATTTACTACCTGTGTGACCCTGGGCAAGTCACTTAACCCCTGGTTTAAGTCGCTTAACCCCCCCCCAAAAGAATAAAGAATATTTAAGAGATAGAATAAAAGACTTGGGTGATGAGAATGGCTTTCAATAGCTTTCTTTGAGTATTTGAAAGACCCTTTGGTAGAAAAGAGATGACTTTTTCTTCTCAGCCTTC
Source organism: Pseudocheirus occidentalis (assembly GCA_028646575.1). Lineage (NCBI taxonomy): Eukaryota > Metazoa > Chordata > Mammalia > Diprotodontia > Pseudocheiridae > Pseudocheirus > Pseudocheirus occidentalis. Next base: position 11,568,258 of record CM053596.1, on the reverse strand, counting down.
CAGGACAAAAGTTGCAATGGATAGAAGCGTCAAGGTGATTGATGTAGACTGGACGAAAGAAAAGCAAGCAAACAAACGTGCTTCCTATCCCTTAGAGCCTCTCTGAGGGCTGCCTCAGTGAGCAGTGGGCTCCCTTCCCTGGATGACCATTTGTCAAAGTTGTCATAGAGTGGATTTTCATTCTGAAATAGGTTGGATTAAATGAACCTGGATGCTGCTTCCAATATCAAAATAATGTAAATAATAGGCAGACCCCATCCTTTGTAATTAATAAACTCTTGCTGAAGTTTCCGTTTTGTAGCCTTGGTGTGAGAAAGGAAGTTATAATAATAGTTCATATTTCTACAGAACTTTAAGGTTTACATAATACATTCTTTAAGACAAACCAGGGAGTTGGCTAGTACAAGAAATGTCCCATTAAAGGTAAATAAATTCAAATTCAAGTTCTATAATCAAAAGTTTAAAAAAATTGTGTGCATATTATTGTTATTATTAGTATTAATTACATGCAACTGGGAATTAAGATATGCAGGCACTGGAGTATGAAGATTCATCGTGACCTACTGGAAAGTCAGAGGGGTGATGAGGGAGGACATAGGGGAGAACAGATTGGGGAAGGGCTATACAGTGGGATAGGGCTGTTTTGGGGTGGTGGGTAGGGGAAAGATGGAGAGAAAATTTGTAACTCAAAATCTTGTGGAAATGAATGATGTAAACTAAAATAAGCAAAATGTTAATTAAGAAAAAAGGAAAATAAAATAAGTGAGATAGAAAAAAAATTCAAGTTCAGAGATTTGACAGTCGGTGTCAGAAATGGGATTCAAATCTTGGTATCCTGACTGCAAAATCAAAGGTTTTTGTTTTTGTTTTTGTTTTTTTTTTTTAATACACCACACAAGGAAAGATGGCTTGGATTCACAATGTAAGGCATTCTTGAAATGTAGTAAAATGTTAGCTTTTGGCCTTTTGCCAGCAAAATTAGTTAAATCGCAGTGTAAGGAAAATAACTGGAGGGATGCCCAGGATGAGTCCAGAAATTAATATGTCTCCCCTGGGGGCTGAGGATTCAATGTTTTCAGTGTTCTTTGCAGCAATTTCTATGCCTGTGAACAAGACAGATGTATAAGCTAGATGACTGTGCAATGAAGTGTTTCCAAAGCCAAGTGAATGACTTGACCTGAAGAGTAGTCCTTAACAAGTCAATTTTAACATGGAATGAGGTCTCTAGGAGAATACTTCAGGGCTCTGTCCTTGGAGCAGTGCTAAAAACATTTTAATCTATCACTTGGATGAAGGCATATATAACATGCTAACAAAAATGGCTAATGACATGAATGTCTAAAAGATGGATAATAGATCGTCGGCACTTAGGACTTTAAATGGTCTCAAGAGAATAGGATGTGGAAATTAATATGATCCTAATTTTAATAATTAATAATGCTAATAAATAATAATAATTTAATAATTAATAATCCTAATAAAGTTCTTCACTTGGGTTCAAAATTTCACCTTCAAAAGTACAGGACAGAGAAGGTATGGCTAGAGACAGCTTTTGTCTTTGGGAGGTGTGGTGGTTTTCATGAACTCCAAGCCCCACATGAGTGAACAATGTGCTGTAGTAGCAAGCTGACACAATCTCAGGCAGCATTAAGAGAGGGGCTGCAACCCAGAACCAGGGATACAAGCAGCCTGCTGGTCAGACTGCCTGCAAAGCACGGTGTTGAGTTCTGTTATGTCATAGGGGAAAAGACTGTAAGGTTAGAACCAGGGTGGTCAGGAGTATTTGAAGGAATGAGATGTGGTTAACCTGGAGCAAACAAGTCCTGAGGCAAAAGGACAATGGGTGGGTTGGGGGAAGGAAGAGGAAATGAGAACATTAATAATATCATTTACATAGTGTTTACAGTGTGCCAGGCACTGTTATTTTTACTCTGTTTCCTTCTTCAGCTCATTTGACAGATAAGGAAACTGGGGTAAACAGGGTGAAATGATTTGCCCAGGGTCACATGACTAGTAAGTGTCTGGGGCCAGATTTGAATTCAGGTCTTCCTGACTCTGGGCCCAGCACTCTATCCACTGGGCCACCTTGCTGCCCTTGAAGTCCAACATTTCTCAGAACAGTACAGTGCCTACAGTGCCTAGTATGCAGTCAGTACTTCATGAGTATTTAGTTATTTTTAAAATCATTTTTAATCATGTAAACCTGCAAGAGTAAAAACTCACTTCTAAGGAAAATATTGACTGCATCCTCTGGGTTTTGAGATACGGCACTATTCTTAGCATAATATCTTTATTATCCCACCATCACTTTCTAATTTCTCAAGATAGGGTAGATTTGCTGAATTTGACTGAAAGAGAAGTACTTAGAAGCAATTCACAGAAGATGCAGAAAGGTCAATATCTAGTTGAGGCTAATGTTTTCTAACATTGACTTAAAGTAGCCTGCTCTGGCTTTGGGTCAAAGGGTTCTCACTCAAGCAAAGGCTGGATGTCTTGGAATGGAGATTCTTGTACTGGAAGAGGCTGCAATAAATTGGCTAATGGAGATCTTTCCAACTCGGTAATTCTGGGATATTCTAAATTCAAAGGATGTTTAGTTTGTTTTCAAGTTTCTACATTGCACTTGTCATCATGATTTAATTCCAACACTGTCACATGATTGTCCAAAAATGATATTTACAGCTTATGAATTGCATGTAGATAGGTCACTATATCGATGTTGATAGAAACAGATTTTCCATAAAAATATACATTTATGTAGACGAATGCATGCGAAGGTCTCCTCCACCACCTGTGATACAATACATTTTTGTTAGTGTTACTTTTATACTTGAAAAGAGGGTCTTTTCCCTGCTTCTCCACTTCCATTCTTGCTCTTCGCTACCATTCAATGCCTTTTTTAGTTTTATTAGACTCTTCTTTCCCCCATTTAGGGTTTTCTTGGCAAAAATGCTGGAATAGTTTGCCATTTCCTTCTCTAGTTCATTTTTCACATGAGGAAACTGAGGCAGACAGGGTTAAGTAACTTGCCCAGGGTGACACAGCTAGTAAGTGTCTGAGGGCAGATTTGAACTCAGGAAGATGAGTCCTCTGACTCCAGACCTGGAGTCCAGTGCAGTATAGCACCCCCTAGCTGCCACATTTTATATGCTTTAAAATAACATTTTTGTATTAATGTGGAGGATGGATTGGTCAGGGGAAGTCGATTAAGGTTAAGGAGACAAATTAGGAGAATTCTATGGTAATCCAAGGGAGGGCTTATGAGGACATTATGCAGGTTGTTGGCTGTGGATGCAGAAAGATGACAGCATTAGACAGGATTAGAAATATTGAGAAGAGGGAATTGGCAAAAAATGAGGAATCAATTGGACCAAGAGAATAAAGGTTAGTTAAAGATCATTCCTAATAGTATAGTTCTAGTGGACAAGAACTATAATAGTAGTCTCAACAGGAATATGAAAGATAGGAAAAGGCAGGCATTTGCAGATAAAGATAATGGGTTTTATTTTGAAGATGTCAAATTTAAGGGGCCTGTAGGATATCCAGCAGCCACTTGATAATACGGGACAGGGACTCATAAGAGAAGTGTCACACGTTAATTGCTGATTTGTACTTTCAACAATATGAAACACCCTTTTGGGGGATATCTATCTTTTTTCTAATTTGAATTCTGTTTTCATATAAATAATACCATTTCTGACTTTTTAATCTTGTGGTAATATTTTATGCTAGCGGCTTGCTTTTAATTTATTCTTAGATTTTTTTCTTTTAGCAAAATGCTGTTTTGCTTTCCTGTAAGCAGCGAGTAGTTTTGTTTTCATTGTGTAATTCTTTCTTTTAATGTTAGAATACGGGCCATTCACCTTTATTGTAATAAGTAGTATATTTTATTTGTTTTCAGTCATTTTCTTCTTATCATTCTTGATATTTGCCTGAGGAAGCAAAATCTGTCATAATCACTTGTAACTCTTTGAATAAATAAAACTAGTCAATCATTTCACTTATACATTAGCTTTTAAAAAATATTTATTCTTGTTTTCCTTGAGACTTAACCCCTTTTCTCTTGTTGAGACAGAAGCCTTGCCTTTGGGGTTTTCATCTCTTATGCTGGTTTCCCCATTTCATTATTATGTTGGAAATCTTTGGTGAAAATATTTAAAATAGTAAATATAAGGCTTTTGCTGTCTTGCTCAATTACCTAAAAGTCATTATCAAAGAAAGAGCCTAGACGTCATATTTCAAGAAAGGAACAAGGAAAACTGCCCAGATATTCTCAAATCAGAGAGTAAAATAGAAACGGAAAGAATCTACTAATTACCACCTTAAAGAGATCCTAAACTGGAAACTCCCAAGAGTACTACAGCCAAATTCCAGAGCTCTAAAAGTCAAAGAAAAAATTTTCAAGTAGTCTGAAATAAACCATTCAAATACTGTGGAGGCACAGTCAGGGGCTGCGCCACCATCACAGAGGCACAAAACAACAATTAATATGGAATCTCTCTTTATGAGTCCCAGTCCCACATTACCAAGAGGCTAATGGATATCCCACAGATATCTGAAATTTAATATCTCCAAAATAAAACTCATTATATTTCTCTAAAAACTCTTGTGGACACTTCCAGCTCTGAGTGTCTATAACATAATAATGATGCTAGTACTGTGAATAAAATTCAACAAAGGTAGACTGAGGCATATTTTCTCCAAGAAAGATGACATTTTATTAATACAGAGTCAGTCTGCCAATAAGATGACGGCCTCAGTTATTAAAAAAGAACCTGGAGATGGAGACTCAGTTCCTTTTTATATGGGAAATAAAATAATTTGTTATAGAGTTGGTAACATCATGGGCCTGAGAACAACATGATTAGTTATTGTGAGATGCAGAGGACAATGTGATCAGTTGGAAGTTGGGAATGAGAGACTAGAAACAATCTCCTCCTCCTTCCCTCCTGTGACTAAAAAATGTTTACTGTTTCAGTCCAGCTGCAAGTTTACATAGTGAGGCAGGTGTCTTTGGATGGTAAACCAAATATCTTTGAAAGATAGACCAGTTGTATAAAAAATATTTGACCAGACTCCTGGATGTCTACTTGCATCCCCCAAAGATAACAAATTTCTTTGAGGCAAGAACAGAACAATTATTATTGAATTTCTAAACTTAACTCATTGCAGACCAACTGAATTTCTGCACTAAATTCAGAGACAAAGAACCATGACTTATGCAATTATAAAACAAAGTCCATTGGTTTGACCAAAGCCCTTGGTTTCTGGATGCTGACTACCAGTGGTCACACTCCCCTCCACTACTGATCACAACCAAAAGCAGATGACTAGGGCTCAATTCATCTGGGCATCCCCTTTTTCCTACCAAGCACCCTCCCAACGGCAGCTTTCACCTCTTTGTTCCTCAGGCTGTAGATGATGGGGTTGAGCATGGGAGTCACGAGGGTATAGGATAAGGACACAACTTGCTTGCTCTCAGGAGAGTAGCTGGACTTGGGCTGGAGGTGGATGACACAAGCTGTTCCATAGAAGAGAGTCACAACAATAAGGTGGGCAGCACAGGTAGAGAGGGCCTTGTAGTGCCCAGTGGCAGAGGGCATTTGTACAACTGCTGCCAGGACATGGCCATATGACACTGTGATGAGGGAGAAAGGCACCATCATGAGAAGCACTGTGGCCACAAGGATGTAGGTCTCAAATATGGATGTGTCAGCACACACCAGCCTCAGGAGTGGTGCCACATCACAGAGGAAATGGTGAACCCCTCGGGGTCCACAAAATGGGAAGTGGAAGAGCCAAATGGTGAACAGTAGGGAAACTGGGATGCCTGTCACCCAGCATGCCACTGCCAGAAGGAGGCAGAGTCTCTGGTTCATGAGCACCCCATAGTGCAGAGGGTGGCAGATGGCCACATAACGGTCATAGGCCATCACTGTCAAGAGGAAACACTCTGATGTGGCACAGGACAGAATGAGAAAGAGTTGGAGAGCACAGCCCACCAGAGAGATGCCCCTTCCAGCCACCAGGCTTTCTAGCATCCTGGGCACAATGTCCAAAGAGTAGCAGATTTCCACCAGGGCCAGGTTCCGGAGGAAGAAATACATAGGTGTGTGGAGGGCAGTGTCAACCCGAGTCAAGAGTACAATGAGACCATTTCCCAGCATTGTGATTATAAACATACCCAGAAACACCACAAAGAGAATTGGCATCAACCTGGGAACATGGGAAAAACCTAAGAGGACAAACTCCTCAACTGAAGATTGATTGCTTCTGGCCAAATTCACAACAGGATCCAAAGGGTCCATCCCTTCTCAAAGCTCCAGAGTGTACAAGAAAGTGATGAGCTCAAGAACACAGCAGGACCTTGTTCTAAAAAGAAGGAAAATCCACTGAGAAATTGGGCTATGCTTTCTTTATCTAAGCGTATCACAATTGCAGTTATAGGCAGC
>CM053596.1:11535795-11561306 GCA_028646575.1 Pseudocheirus occidentalis | reverse complement strand
AGCCTGGTGGGGGCCACTGCTGCTGGTTCCAGTAGTTCCCCTCCCCCACTGCTTCATTGTCCCGGGGGTAGAATGGCCGAACTGCTTTACCCACCCAATTAAGTTTCAAAGTTTCAGCTTTCACTAACCGTCTCTGACCGAAGCTCCCCTGAGGCCGGTGCTTTAGATTTTCTTTGAAGCAGACTCACGCTGCAACTTGGGAGGCTCTGCTGCTCCTTGTGGCCGCCCTGGGGCCTTGCCTGGCCACACGGTTTTGGGCTGGCTGGGTCTCTGCTCCTCTGCCTGCGAGCTGTGCTTCTTAGTCCTGCTCCTCATGCCTTGGCAGATGTGGGGGTGCTGGAGGCTGTAGAACCACTGCAGGCTGGCTGCGGGGCTCGGCTCAGCTCCTTCCCACTGTCCCAGGCCTGGCCACAATCTAGGCTTCCGGCTGTTCCAGCCTCCGCTCCGGCAGCTGTGCTGAGCCCCTGCTGCTGAGCTTCCTTCAGCAAGAGCTGTGTTCCCTGTATTTTTGTGAGACTGAGAGTCCTAGACTTTCCTAGACTTTGTCTGGGCTCATATTTTATGGGTGTTTAGGGTGGCGGTGTGGGAGCTGGGGGACCTTGCTGCTTCTATGCCGCCATCTTGGCTCCGCCCCCCAAGATATTTCTAATAAAGCACGAGCAATTGTTTAGTGTCACCTTATTTCTTTTCTTTTTCTTTTTTTTTTTTGGTTAGGCAATTGTGGTTAAGCAAAGTGTCTAGGGACACACAACCAGTAAGTGTCAAGAAGTGTCTGAGGACAGATTTGAACTCAGGTCCTCCTGAGTCCACTGAGCCACCTAGGTACACCTTGATTCCCATATCAATAAAGCTGAAATTATAAAGGAAAAAAATACATCAAAATCTATTGCTCTTTGCTCTATATTAACTATAAATCAGGTGTCTGATGCATTCCAAGTATGGGGTTTGGGTCTAGGGAGAAATAGAAAGTTAGCTATGACAGATCATTACTGAGTCAAAAGGCCAGTTGAGTCATGAAAGGGAAGTGAACAAGCATTTACATAACACAACTATGTGCTGTGGTAATGAATTTTCCCCCTTTTAAAATATTATCTCAATAACCCTGCAAAGTAGGTGCTATTATTATTCACATTTTATTGCTTCAAACAGAAGTTAAATGAATGATTTGACAAGAGTCACATAGCTGGAAAGTATCTAAGGATTGATTTGAACTAAGATTGTCCTGATTCTAGGTACAGCACTCCATCCCCTGCTCTCCTAGTTGCCATGAAATAGAGAGATAAACAAGCAATATAAGAAATATTAGAGGGCTTGGTTTTATTTTGTATGTTTTGAATTTTTTTGCTTCATGGTAATACAAAATAAAGGGACGTGTGAAGTCTGGAGGTAGGAAGGTGTTTTTAAGCAGAAGAGGCAAGGAAGGCTACCTGGAAGAGAGGATATTTTAATTGTCCTTTAAATAATGTGTAGGAAATGAAAAATAAAATAAAATGGGATGTATGGGTATTCAGAAAAGAGTACTACCTCTGAGTATTAGTACTTTCCAGGGCTGCTTTATACCTCTTGTGTCTACCTTCCACACAACTTTCACCTGTTGGCTCCAAGAAACTGTGGCATGGCAGCAGCCACATCTCAGTATAACCATATCAGCAGACCAGCTAAACCACGTTGAGGGTAAGTGATGGGCCTCAAATCCATTGGTGAATTACAAAGGTGTCTATCCCAAGCATGTGAAGATCCTCCAGTAGAATGGGCAGATGTGAAAAATTTGTACCAATGGACCGTGAAGGTGGTGAAAGAAGGCTTTATGGAGAACTTGGAGTTTCATTAGACGTTTAAGATGCCAAGATTGTTGACTGCATTTTGAGCCATCAACAGTGCTTAGGAGGAGCAGAGTCAGAAATAGTAACAGCAACAGTTACTTCTTACTAAAGACTTATGCATCTCAAGACTTTCTGATCACCAACACCATCTTCTATTTACCAAAATGCAATAAAATTTTGTGAATGCACCATTGCAGCAAACATTGGCATATAATAGACTGTGTCATTGTAAAGAGAAAAGAGAGATAGGATGTTAGAGTGATAAAGTTGATGGGTGGAACAGATTGCTGGACTGATCATAGACTTATCCTCTCCAATTAAAACATTCACATTAAAAAATATCAGCAGCTCCAAAGCAAGATGACTATTAGAAGACTTAATATCCAGAGATTAGAGTGCTTTAAAATTCGTTGCTAACTTGGAGGAAAAGTGGAGCCACAGTCAGCAACAGTGGAACCAAAAAGCAATGGGCATCTTTCAGAGATTTGGTGTATAACACTCATGGACTCATCTGGACCAGAACACTCATAGACTTCAAGAGTGCTTTGATTAAAATGATAGGGAAATTTAGGAGCTCCTAAATGAAAAATGAGAACTTTACAAGGTTTACCAGTAGGATAGTTCATCCACCTCTAAGAAGGCAACATTTAACTCCATCAAAAGTAAAGGGCAAACAAAGTTTAGAAAGATGCAGGATTGTTGGCTTAGTAAAAAACAAACAAACAAAAAACCCCATAAAATTCAGTTTTACACTCATAGTCTAAAGCATCTTAATGATGCCCTGGAAGCAACTGAAAGGTCAGAGACCTATGGTGCATCTCAACTACTCAGCACTAATGGAGTTACATTGATTACTGATAAATACACGATCCTGGGGAGATAGGATGAACACTTCCATAATATTCTCAACAGACCATTATCAACCAATGCTAAAGCCATTGACTATTTACCTCAGGTTGAAGTGAATTGCTCTCTAGACAAATTTCCAATGGTAGAAGAGGTTTTAAATGTCATTACCCTCTTCCCATTTGGCAAAGTGCGTGGTTCTGATTCTATATCTGCAGAGATCTACTAGGTAAGGAGTCCATTGCTCACACAAAAGGTGACTGAAATCTTCCTAGTTATACGGGAAGAGAAGGTTATGCCCCGCGAGTTCAAGGATACTTTTGTTGTCCATCTCTATAAAGAAAAAAGAATTAGATTGCCCTGTGACAATTACAAGAGGGAGGATTTCTCTTAGTTATTGTTGGCAAGATTCTTGCCAGAGACCTTCTTAAGCAACTGATCCTTCATCTGGAAGATGGTCATCTACCTGAGAGCCATTGAGGTTTCAGAAACAGCTGAGGAATGGTTGATATAATGTCATAGTTTTCTGCCCAACAATTCCAAGATAAATGTCAGGAGCAGAACAAAGGTGTCTACTGCTGTTCTGGCCAAGGATTTTGATACTGTCAATGGTGACAAAATTTGGTTGCCCAGAGAAGTGCATCATTATCGTATACCACTTTCATAATGGCATGCTTGTATGGGTTTTGGATAATGGATGAGGTTCTCATACTCTCCCAGTCACCAGTGGGGCAAAGCAGGGCTATGTACTTACTCCCATGCTTTTTAGCATGATATTTCCTGTGATGGTGGAAAATAAAAATGGCATCAAGGTCAGCTACCTCACTTATGGGAAATTATTTAACTTGAAAAGGGTATAAGCCACAACTAAAGTGGAAGGAGAATTGGTGTGTATTCTTTTGTTCCTAGATGATTATGCAGTCAATGCACCCTCTGAGGCTGAATTGCAACTAAAGGTGTATCGATTCTCTGACGCTTGTCCTAATTTTGGCCAAACCATTAACACCAAGAAAACAGAGGGTCTCCACCATCCATTACTGCATCATCCATACGTGAAACCATTAGTTACAGTAAATGTAGAAATTTTGAACACTGTGGATAAGTTCATATACCACGAAAGTATATTTTTGAGACATGCACACAGATCATGAGGTTGACACACACATAGCCAAAGCTAGCTCAGTGTTGGAGACTCCAAAAGAAAGTGTGAAAGAGAAGAGGTATTAGACTACCTACCAACCTGAAGGTCTACAGAGCCATTGTATTGACTTCATTGTTGTACGCCTTTGAAACCTGGACAGTCTACCAGAGCCATGCCAGGAAACTGAATTACTTCCATTTGAACTGTATTAGGAAAATTCTGAAGATCACCTGACAAGATAAGGTACCAGACACCAAGGTCCTTTTTCAAACTGAACTGCCTAACATTCAAACTCTATTGCAGAGAGCACAACTCAGATGGGCGGGCCAAATGATTCAAATACTAAACAAATGTTTGCTAAAAGACTATTTTATGGAGAACTCATACAGTGCAAGGGCTTACATGGAGATCGGAAAAAGTGAAGCAAAGACATTCTCAAAGTCTCTCTGAGGCATGGGAGACACTGGCACAGGAGCACCCATCATGGCATTCCCACTTAAAGAGGGTTCTATGCTCTCTGAGAAAAGTTGAATTACAATACTTCAAAAGTAATGTGTGATGAATAAATTTAGAGACACCTCTACCCTCAATGTTCAGATGAACTATTTGTTCCCACCCTGTGACAAAAGCCTCCCAAGCTCACATTGTACTGATTAGCCACAATGTATATTGATGGTATAGTGACGTCATCTTGGTCCCCTTAAAGTACAAAGGACAATGACCAGAACAACCAGGAAATAAACAGATGAGGAAGGGGAGGAAGTACATGCTAGACAGGTATAGAGAATGACAAGAAACAAGGAGGGAAAATGGAATGTTTTGGAGTAATAATAGAATTCTAGTTTGACTGGATCATGGAGAAAAGAAGTATCCTCAAATGTTCCTACAAATTGAGGCAGACCAGACCTCAGAGGTCATTCTCTCCAGCTCTGTTATTTGATAGAAGAGACAACTGAGACCCAGAAAGTTTAAGTGGTTATTCAATGTTACCCATGTAGGAGAACAAGCAGACTGTGAAGCCAGGGTCTTTTCCTCAAAAGTCATTGAGGCACAAAGAAGTTAAGTGACTTGTACAGGGTCTCCTAGCTAGTAAGTCAGATTATCAGTCAATCAATAAACAAACATATATGCAGCAACTACTATGTGCCAGGTACTAGGGATACAATGAAAGTCAGAAGGCAGCAAATGTTCTTGATGAGCTTAAAATCTAATCAGAATGACATGTAAACAAACATGTTCAAAGTACATACAGGACGAATAGGAAATAATTAAAATCAGGCAGGTACTAGAATTAAGAGGGATTGAGACAGACTTTCTATAGAAGGTGACGTTTTAGTTGGGACTTAAGGAAGTTAGAGAATCCAGGAGGTGGAGATGAGGAGGGGGAATGTTCTAGGCATGGAGACAGTCAGAAAAAAAATAAGCAAAATGGAAAGATTTAGTGCATTTTTCCCAGAACATCTAGGAGACCAATGTCAAAGGATGTAAGAATATATGGGAGAGTAGGTGTAAAAAGACAGAAAAAGTAGGGAAGGGGTAGGTAATGAAGAGCTTTGAATAGCAAACAGGTTTTTGTATTTGATCCTAGAGGCGAGACAGAATTACTGAATTAGGTAGGGTGATATGATCAGGCTGGTGCTTTAATAAAGTCACTTTGGTGATTGAATGGGGGATGGACTGGATTGGGGGAGACCTGAAGTAAGCAGACCCATCAGCAGGCCACTACAATAGTCTAGGAATTGATGGAATCCTAATAAATCTGCTTTCAGCTCCAATATACTAACCTCATTATAGACCCTACCAGACCTACCTAGTCCCCCCCCCCAATGTTCTAACTTCTTCATATATACCTCACTCCTCACTAGAACAACAGGAATGTCCCTCAACTTTTAGTTCTCACAGAACAGCAGGTATCTCCATGTAATGGGATCTCAGACACTGCCCCCAGACCCATGCCCACAGAAGCAAGTGTGTTCTTATACTCAACCACAATCACACCATTCTATCTAACCCAAGACAGGACCACAATGCCTAATTATTCATCTTGATGGGACAGGACCATAATAGCTAACCCAGTGGTTTTCAACCTTCCTAATGCCACGACCCTTTAATATTCATATGTGGGAATATCTGCATGTGGGTGGACCTTCCTGGAGACAGATAGAGGAGCAGTGTCTTGGTTCCTTAGACCATCAGAAATATGTGTTTTCCGATGGTCTTATGTGACCCCCAAAGGGGGACCCACAGGTTGAGAACTGCTGAAACCAATTGGAGGGAAGCACAAATAGAATGTGACATCCATAGATGTGACCCCTTTTCCATTACCTAATCCCTTAACAAAATCCTCCTGCATTTTAAATATTAATCATAGTCCTATATTCTATGTAAATTTGTGTTTTGTAATTGCATCTTTATCCTATAAAAATCCATCTTGCTTTCTCTGAAGTTGCTGGTTGCTCTTGAAACTTAGCACACTTCAGAATAAGGGGATGAGGATTTGTACCTCAATAGTAGCAGTATAAGAAGAGCGGGTGGGGCATATTTGAGAGATACTGCAAAGGTGCAATCAACAGGCTTTGGCAACAGATTGGATATGAGGAGTGAGAGCTAGTGAACAGTCAAGGATGACACCTAGGGAGTGAGCCTTGGGGACTTTTAGGACAGTAGTATCCTCAGTGGTAACAGAGGGATGAGGAAGGGGAGAGAGCTTATTGTGAAAGATGCTGAGTTCAGCTTTGCACATGTTGGGTGTAAGATATCTGTCTACAAGGTGTCCAGAGCGAGTTGTCTGAAAGCCAGCTAAAGATCCAAGACTGGACTTCAGCAGAGAGGTTAAGGGCTAGATTGTCAGATTTGAGAATCATCAGCATGTAGCTGATAATGAAATCCAAGGAAGCAATGACATCACCAAGTGGAGTAGCACAGAGATAAATGAGAAGAAGGCCCAAGGCACAGTTCTGTGGGACACCCAAGGGTAGTGGGCATGACCTGGAGGAGGATTCAGCAAAGGAACCAGAGAAGGAGCTGCAAGGTAGGTAGGATAAGAGCCAGGAGAGAATAGAGGTCCAAAAACGTACAGAGAATATGAAAAAGAAGAGAGTTATCAATACCCGGAAAAACTTCAGAGATGTCAAGAAGAATGAGGATTGAAGAAAGGCCATTGATGTGGTAATTAAAGGATCACTAGTAACTTTGGTGAGAGCCATTTCAGAACAGAAGCTAAATTTGAGGAAGTTCAGAAGAGATTGAAAGGAGATGAAGCAAAGTCATCTATCATAGACAGTCTTCCCACAGAATTTAGCCTTGAAGAACAGAAATACAGAAAAAGAGTTAGCAGGAATGGATGGCTGCAGTCAGGGTTATTTTTTTGTTTGTTTCATGATCAGGGAGACATGAGCATGTTTTTAGACACTGGTTAAGGATCCATTGGGTAGCTATCTGGTATGGAGGATAGAGCACCAGGCTTGGAGTCAGGTAGCGGTGAGCCAAAACTCTCATGTCTCACCTGAGTTCAAAACTAACTGCTACTGTTATGCATCATTGGTGAATGATTAAATTAAAGTAAATCGAGAACATGTAAGAACACTGATGGCTTTCATTTTTGTGCTGAAAGGGAATGGGACATTTTTTTTTTTACTGAAACATAAAATTTAGAGATGAGGGGAAATCATCTTGTTACCTTGGCAGAAGCCAAGTTTGGCACCTGTATCAAGCAGAGTCATAATTACTCTTGCTAACCCAATAAATTCTATTTCTCTCTTTACTTGGTACTGTTATATAATCAAGTTGTGTCACACTGGATAGAGCATTGAACCTGAATTCAAGAAGACCTGAGTTCAAATCTAGCTACAGATACTTACTGGTTGTATTATCCTGGATAATCCATTTCACCTCTGTCTGCTTCATTTCCTCCTCTCTAAAATGGGGGTAATAATGACACCTACCTTCCAGGGTTTTAGTAAGGACTGAATGATTTGTAAAGTGTTTCACAAACCTTCAAGTGCTATGTGTGCTCTATGATTTTTAATCATTATCCTTATAGAAGTGAATTTTACCATGATGCCTCCACATAGACTATACTCAATGGCTCCCCATGGAACTACCTGAATTGTGACCATGGGTCCCTAAACTCTGATAAGATCAACTTCTGATTCACAGAAGCACATCTCCAATTCACTTCCAGGCTGTTCCCAACACTCAGCGATACCTCTGTCCCTTTTTCTTGCTCTCCTTTTTGCCTTGTCTTCCCACATTATAAGTTAATGAAATGCAGATATTGTCATTCTGTTTGTATTCTCAGGACTCAGCACAGTGCCTTGTAATTGCTTAAGGAATATTTTCTTCTTAATGAATAATTGTGGACATGAGTTTGAACTCAAATAGATATCTGAGGAGGTCAGAAATGTTGTGCACCAGGAAAATGATATAAGGTTCAAGGAAGGAAAGTCCAATGTACCTCATCACTTAAGGTAAACTGACTTCTATTCCCTTCTGAGCCCTAGCATTGTGATATTGCAGGAAGTGATACTGCTGGTCTCTGTTTAGTACCGATGAATCTAGTTGCAACTGGACCATTTTGATAAAGGAGGAAAAAGAGAAAGGCAGGAAAAATAATAACTAATATTTTAAAATAAACAGAAAATGGACTCACCCGTAAGAGTTTAGGGAGAAGGGAGGGAAAATGACTCGTGTCCAGATACTACAGTTACCATAATTTTTGACTATGTAGAAATTTTGAATTGAATGGACTTCAAAATAAACTCACTGAATCTGATCAGTCCCCATCCCTTTGCCTTTGCACTGGCCATCTAGACCTCGGCCTTATTGAGCTCATCTCTTCATTTAAGATGAAAGTCAAGTGTCACCTTGAACCACATGAACCTTTCCTGACACCTCCAACTTTGAGTGGGATTGCTCAAATTCCCTGGTATTTAAGTAAGCACTTTATATTTATTTTCAATTTTTTAATTAAATTTTTAATTTATGGAATGAAACAAGCATTTCTATAACATAATATAATAAAAGAGATGATTGCACACAAAACTACAAATCTATTATGTACAACTTAGTATTCATTTTAAATATATAATAAATTGTGTAAATTTCTTTTTTTTCCTCTTCACTCTCCCCCAGCATGGCTACTGTTAGACACGTGTGTGTGTGTGCGTGTGTGTGTGTGTGTGTGTGTGTGTGTGTGTAAAATCATTCTATACACACTTTTATTCATCACATCTTTCTCTGGATTTAGAGAGTGTTTTCTTTCCTATGTCCTTTGTAGTTCATTTGGGTATTTATAATAGTCAAAATGACTTAGTCACTGAAAATTGTTTTTTTTCTTTTTAAAAAAATTTTATTTTCTTGTTTACATCGTTAATTTCCACATGATTTTGAGCTGCAATTTTTCCCCCGTCTTTCTCCCACCCCAATCCCCAAATAGCTATCCCACTGTAAAGCCCCTCCCCCTATCTACTCTGTTTTGTGCCCTCCTCCAACACCCCTCTAACTTTCTGGTAGGGCAGGGAGGGTCTCCCTACCACAGTCCCTGCATATCTTAATTCCCAGTTGCATGTGGTTATTAATAATAATTATATATGCATATATGTTGTTGTTGTTGTTGTTTTTAACATTTGATTGTAAAGCTTTAAATTCTAGATTCTTTCAATTCCTCCCTTTTCATCCACTCCCACTTGAACGACAATCAATTCAATACAGGCTATACATGTGTAATTACAAAGGACATCTCCACAGTGGACATATTGTAAGAGGTTGATTATATGTCCCTCCTTCCTATCCCGACCCCTCCCCCCTTGTTCTATTCTCTACCCTCTCCCTGTCCCTTTACTGAAATGTGTGTTTCCAGCAACCATCCCCCAGACCCTGCCCTCCCCCCAACCCTGCCCTCCACTCCATCATCCCTCCTCTCATCCCCATTCCCCCTACTCTCCTATGTGGCAAGATACCCATTTTAGAGTTTATGTGAAAATTGTTTTTAAAACCATATTGCTATTTCTGTATGCAATGTTTTCTTGGTTCTGTTCATCTCATTACTTGTTATTTCATGCAAGTATCTCCATTTTTTAATGGATGGCTTCAAAAAACCAACAGATTATTTTTATACTTGAGAGTCATATTGAATAGGGATCACACTTTAGGAAGATCAATTTGATAGGCCAGTGGAGAGCCTAGCACATTGCCTTGAACATATTAGGGACTTAATAAATGCTTATTGAATTGAAATGAACTGGATAGGGAGAAAGCTGAGAGAAGAAAAGTGAAGACATTCAAGAGGGTGGTGGCAATCAGAGGAGAGAAGGGAGCGAATACAAGATATGTTGCAAAAGTGGAAACCATGGGCCTTGGCAACTGATTGGATATATGTGAGAGAGAATGAGAAGTCAAGGACAACGTCACCTAGGTTGAAAGCCTAGATAACTGGAAGGATGGTGGCTCTCTGTACAATAATAGTACATCTAGGAAGATGAGAGGATTTAGGGGAAAAGACAGTGAATTCAGTTTTGGACATGTTCAGTTTGAGATATCTGTGGAATATGCAGTTTCCCATGTCCAATAGGCAGTTGGAAATACAAGGTTGAAGGTCAAGAGAAGTTAGGGTTAGATAAATCGACCTGAGAATCATCAGTTTGGATAACTGAATCCATTAGAGCTGATGAGTCTTGGGAGATACCCATGATTAGCAGGCACAACCTTGATTAAAAGTCAGTAAGGGAAACTAAGCTAGAGCTGTCAGAGAGGTAGCAGGAAAACCATGGGAGAACAGTATCATGGAAACCCAAAGGGAAGAAAGTGTCAAGAAGAGGCTGAATAACAGTGTCAGAGGTTGCAAAGAGGTCAAGAAGGTTAAATATTTAGAAACAGTCATCAGTTCATGATAGTTCTGGGCTTCTAGATATACAGCATTTGAACTCTCACCTTATCATCCTTTCTTTTACATGTTTCAACTATCTGTTTACTTTCTTTAGTTCATGTAACTAGACTGCAATTATTCCTACTAACAATTCCATATTTTCATTTATTTTTTCTTTCTCAATTACATGTAAACAAAAATTTTTAACATTCCATTTCAAATTTAGAGTTTCAAATTCTCTCTCTCCCTCAATCACCTCCCCTCCTTGAGAAGGCAATCAATTTTATATAGATTATATATGTGCAGTTACACAACACCTGTCCATATCAACCATGCTGAAAAAAAACACAAACCAAAAAAAAATAATATCAACAAAGAATCTTAAAGAAAGGGTTTTTTAAAAAGTATACTTCAATCTGCATTCAGACTTCATCAGTTCTTTCTCTGGAAGTGGATAGTGGATAGTATTTTTCATCATAAAATTTGAAACTGTCTCAGATCATTGTACTGCTGAGAACAGCTAATCATTCACAGTTGAAAAAATTCCATTTTTTAAGCCACAGAAACTCATAAAGATTGTCAGCTTATAGTGGTGATCTGCACAGACTGAAACACGTAACTGAATAAAATATTGTATGAAATAATGTATTCCTTACATTTTGAAGTCTTATCCTTACAATATTCCCATGAGCTAGAGAGCAAGGGTTCCTATTTCCATTTGACAAATGAAGAAACTGAGGCACAGTGACAAGAAACATCGCGATGAAGATCACAAGGTTATATTAGTGGCAATTATCAGAGTATAACACCAGCCATTCCATGGGGAGAGTTATGAGAGTATGTTATTGGAGATCTAGTTTCTCTCTCTCCCTCCCCCCAAGACTCTGAGCATCATCATGGTCCATGAATGTAAAGTTTCCTTAGGGCTGCCTTCATATCTTTGTTCCTCATACTATAGATAATGGGGTTCAGGGTTGGGGTGAGGATAGAGTAAAATATGGCAGCTAGACGTCCTTGAAGTGGAGAGTAGCCATTAGCAGGTCTCATGTAGGCTGAACTGCCAGTTCCGTAAAAGAGGATTACTGTAATGAGGTGGGAGGAACAGGTGGAGAAGGCCTTCTGGCGACCTTGTGTTGACTTCATACGGACAATGGTGGCTATGATCTGGATGTAGGAGAGTATGGTAAGCACAAAGCAGCTCATGATGACACAGCCACTAGCAACAAAGCCAGCTGCCTCATGTTTGTGAGGATCCGTGCACGACAATCGGAATAGTGGTGGGATGTCACAGAAGAAATGTTCCACCGTGGGATCACAGAAAGACAGGGTGAAGATGTTGGCTGTGTGGAAGGAGGAGAAGAGGAGCCCGCTCATCCAGGCCACACACACCAGGGCACAGCAGAACCATTGGGTCATAGTGGTTCCATAGGTCAGGGGCTGGTAGATGGCCAGATAGCGGTCATAGGCCATGGAAGTGATGAGAAAGCACTCAGTAGCTCCACAAAAGATAAAAACAAAAAGTTGAATTGCACATGCTGGGAGAGAGATGACTTCCGAGTCAGCAAGGGCAGCAAAGAGTGCCTGGGGCAGTGTGGTGGAGGTGGAGCATAAGTCAATGAATGATAGATGCTTAAGGAAAAAGTACATGGGTGTGTGTAGATGAGAATCCAGAGTTACTGCTGTGATGATGGAGATGTTTCCAAGCAGAGCGAATATGTAGATGAAAAGGAAGATAGCCACACTGAAAGTCTGCAGTTCAGGAATGGTTGAGAAGCCCTGGAGAATGAATGCAGTAACCCTGGTACAATTAGTCATTTTCTGTCCTCTAAAAAGTCCATCAGCCATAGGGGAATCCACTGGAACAGGCACATTAGAAGAATTCTGGGAAGGAAATGAAGGCCCAGGAACACCGTCATAAAATTTTATGAGATGGAATGTATTTTTGTTCCCTCCCCCCTCTAAACAGAGTCCCCCCTACAATGTAGACTATCAGAGCTTGTGAAGAGTTTGGGGTTACATCATATCACCTACCCTCCTACACATGACAGGCTTCTGCAATAAGCAGTCATATGGTTGGATTCCCAAAGTGATGAAAGGTTGGAATTTTACTTTTTAGAATAGTACTATATTTCATAATTTTTCCTTATATGTAGCCAAAAGTCTTTCTCCTACAAATGCATATCCAATTACATCCCTGAGGCCATACAAAAGAAATATGAAGTAGCATGGGACAGTAGAAAGAATATTAAATTTGGAATTGAAAGACCTTAGTTTGAATTTTGTCTTAGCTTCCCACATTAACTTGGGCCAATCACTTTATCGCTTGTGGGGTCACTTTCCTTACATGTAAAATAAAGTGATCTGACTAGTCAACTAATTAATGACAATAATAATAATCCCTTCCTAGATCTATATCCTACAATCTTTCTTCTACATGACAGCTCTTCAAATGCTTGAAGACTGCTGTTTTTTCCCCAATGACATAGGTCAGGGGCTGGTAGATGGCCAGATAGCAGTCGTAGGCCATGGAGGTGATGAGAAAGCACTCAGTAGCTCCACAAAAGATAAAAACAAAAAGTTGAGTAGCACATGCTGGGAGAGAGATGACTTCCGAGTCAGCAAGGGCAGCAAAGAGTGCCTGGGGCAGTGTGGTGGAGGTGGAGGTGGAGCTTTGACAAGCTAAAAAAATCAAGATTCCCTCAACCAATTTTCAATAGGAAGATATCCAGACATCTTACTCACATTGTTACACTACTCTGAATGTTCTCCAGCTTGACAATGTATCTCCTAGAGCAATGTGTTCAGGATGGAAGATTATATACTCCAGATGTGGATGGACCATGACACTCAAACTAAAGAAAAAAGATGAGGAAAAGAGAAGTGTACTTATTTAAAGGAGAAAAAAAGGTAATTACTGACCATAGTTCATTCAGTAGGCAAGTAAATCCATGGTCACCTCCATGTGTCACCTCCAGCAGAATCTCTGTGTCTTTGTTGAGCATTACCTGTGTCTAGAATGCCCTCCTTCCCTTTTCTTGCATGCTGAATTTATATAAAGTCCAACTCAAACATCACATTGTCTAGGATTCCCTGGTTAGTAAGGTCTGTTTTTCATTGCATATTTTGGTTTCCAGCTTTGATGAAATTATTCTCCTTTTCCACCTTTGCTTTGGAGTCTGGACTACGTGCTTCAGGCTACAAGCACTACATGCTTCAATTGCCTTCTGAGACTGGAAGTTGCCTCATTCTCTTGTCATGCTGGAATGTTCCTTTACTTCTGTGCCTCTTTTGCCCATTGCTGAGTTATTCCTGGAATAGTCATTTTGAGTAAGGGCCCAGGCTAGCTATTGCTCAGTTCTCTTCTGTCTCTGCTTCTGACTCTTCAAACATTGATATTATGCCTTGTGTTAGTACCTTCACCAATTTCCCACCTGTCAGCTACCTTTTAGGCATTTTTTTCCTGATTAGGACATATAATCTTTAAGGGAAGTTACTGTCTTTTTCTTATATTTGTTCTCTGTCATTCACCATAGTGTCTGGCACATAGGAAGTGCTTAATAAATGCTTATTGGCATGTACAGAAGCAGCAGCTTGTCTGAGTTAAAGTTCACAAATCACCTTACATCTATGTCACTTTATTATGCTTTTTTTGGAGGGCAGTTGGGGTTAAGTGACTTGCCCAAGGTCACACAGATAGTTTTTTGTATGTGTGTGTTAAGTGTCTGAGGCCAGATTTGAACTCAGGTCCTCCTGACTCTAGGGCTGGTGCTCTATTACCCAAATCTGTCATCTTTCCAAGTATTTAGCTCATGGCTGTATACAAAAGAAATTTAATAAAAATTGTTATATTTATTGGAAAATCCTCTCTTATGAGATAATGCATTTTATTTTTAGACTGTTTGAATGCATCTCTTCTTATATTGGGTTAAAAGCTATCTTAAAACTTCCATCACATTCTATCCTCTATTCAATCTAGCATTCTGTCATCCACAAATCTGATAAGATCTCAGCCATCACTGTCACCGTCACCATCACCACCACCACCACCACCACTATCACCACCACCACCATCACCATTACCACCACCATCATCACCATCACCACCACCACCATCACCATCACCATCACCACCACCACCATCACCATCACCATTACCACCACCATCATCACCACCACCACCACCATCACCATCACCATCACCATCACCACCACCACCACCACCATCATCACCATCACCATTACCACCATCACCAACACCATCACTATCATCATCATCACCAGCACGAGCACCAGCACCACCATACTCATCATCATCAACAACAACAATGGGACAGAACTCAAATAGATGTCTGAGGCACACTACTAGAGAATTGCATCCAAGTTGAAATCAGTCCATCAATTACTATTCTTTTAGTTCTGAATCCAATAAATGCATTGTTAGGCAACTTAATATTTCCTAATCTTCTCAATGGGAATCTCTCTTGTGAATTTCTCTCTTAAATGACTTACTGAAACCCAGATATTCAGTGTCCCTGGTTTTACTACAAGGACTTGAGTAAGAGCTGGAACCAACCTTAGAGAAAACTTTCTCCTGGATTCTTAATCCTTTTATGTCATCGACCTCCTTTCCAGTCTGGTGAAACCAATATGGACCTCAAAGTAAAATTTTAAATGAAAAAAATAAAATATTTGTTATGATAGAGGAAACCAAGTATAAACATGTGTGTCTGTATAACTAAATACATGCATACCTACATGCACAATTTTATTAAATAAATGTAGAATGTGTGTATATAGAAAGAGACATACTGTATATAGACAGATTATAGATTAGTGTACATAGACATACCTTTGGAGATTCTATATAGTATTTCAATACTATAAAGAAAATAAACTTTGAATGACTTTAAAACTGATCCATGCAATTGAGAACCATGAAGACGAGGCACAACATTCACAAACTGACAGAGAGGCGCTGATCTTAAGATGGAGAGTAAGACAATATCATCAGCTGTTACTAATACAGGGATTTTTTATTACTAGACTTTACAGACTTGCATTGAGGGATTTTTGGTTTAGTTTGGCTTTTAATTTGTTCAATGCAGGTCGTAAAGGGAGGAACGAATTAATCATTTTTTTAAATGAAAAATAAAGCAAAGACTTCTTAGAGGCAGAAGTGAAGGAGTTTCTTCCACGTGAGGCATTGCCAATGCAAAGGCAGAGAACCTGGAGGGGGAAATCTTGAGTTTGAGGAAATAGCAAGTTGGCCAGTTTGAATAGAATATGGAGTGCACAGAGGGGAAGAGAAACAAGTTGAAAGTAGTTGATGTAGTTAGTCCAGCTGTCAATGCTACCCTCCACCATGTCCTATGTGTAGTGTAGTAGACAGTGATCAGGGGGAATGAAGGTGAAGGAGAGGAAAAATAAGGGAAAGAAGAGGGGAAAAGAGAAGAAATATGAAGAGTAGAGATAAGGGGAGCGAAGATGTGACAAATTGAGAGAAAGGGAAAGGAGATGTGAAGGAAAAAGTGAAGAGGAGAGAGAAGGGCAGGGGAAAGGAGTATGGTGGAAGGATCATAAGAGTAAGATGGGAAGGACAAGGGAGACAGAAAGAAAGAAAAGGTGGTGAATGCTGTCAAAAAGACAATTCCTAGATCATGATTTGGACCAAACAAATTATGTAACTCAAGAAGAGGGTAGTTTTTTTTTTGGGGGGGGGGCGCATTGTGTTTAGTTTGTTGATAATACAATAAAAAAAATTATTGACTGGGAATTTTCCTCCTCTGTAATGTTAGTGGCAATGAAAGTAACTAGGGTGCCACCAAACAAATGATTTGAGACAGAAATCAGAGTGGACTGGAATATAAAACCTATATGATATTATTTTCCTGCTGTTGACATCCATCCACCCAGGAAGTCAAACAATGACTGATCTGCCTTCTGGAGTAGTAGACAGTTAGATAGTGCACCAACTAGAGTGCTGGACCTGGAGACAGGAACACCTCAGCTCAGTTCCAGTCTAAGACACACACTAGCCCTGTGACTCCAGGCAATTCACTTTCACTTCTGTCTGCCTCAGTTTCCTCATCTGTAAAACTGAGATAATAATAGCATTTGCCCTCCAGGGTTTTTGTGAGGATAAGATCAGACAATATTTATAAAACAATTTGTAAACTTCAAAGTGCTATACAGATAATAATTATTTACATAAATCAGTACATAGCACTTTGAAGTTTACAAAGTATTTTGCATTTACAAATGTTAGTTCATTTTGTGAATAGTTGTACTAAGAGCAATCATTAGTATCATTATTAGCAGCAGTAGCATCCCCATTATAGAATGTCGTAGAGAGCTTATAAAGCTAACATTCACAAAGAGCTTTGTGGCATACAGAGTGCTTTATATGCACAATATTACTTAGTCTTTACAGTAATTTTACGATAAAGATACTCTACATCATATTCCCCCTACCCCCAAGAAGCCAGCTGAGTCTCTCAAAACTTACATGGTGTTTCCATAGTCTCACTGCTCATGAATGCCAGATAGGGGTTTTAAATGTGGATCTCTGAACCCTAAGCCCAAGCAATTGTATTACTGCTTCTTGGTGGCTCTTGCGAATGGATCACCTAAATATATATGTGATGGCAGCATCCCCCCTCATCATCAGAAGATCAGTTTGTGAGGACAGTCTGGGGAACCTGATGCTAAGAATGGAAATTGGGATTGAGTGTCTCAAATCAGTTCAGGTGAACAGATGAGGGGTCATAGAAATAGAAGTCAGTGAGAGTGAAAGGTTTTTTTTTTAAATAATAAGTCACTATTATAAAATATTGGGAATTGGGAATATTATGAGGAACTGGGAATGAGTGGTGTGTGTATGGGGTGGTGGGAGTTCCCAGCCATACACACAGAGTCAGGACTCTAAGGGTCTGGTTAGCTGTTGGATCTAAGCCCACAGAATCCCTGCAGTGATGTTCTTCTGACTAATTCATTGGGAATTTTTCTCAGCACACCTCTGGGAAATGGTTCTTTTAACTCTATAGTGGATCCAGCCCCTAGGAATTAAACATTTGATAATTAGAATATCGGAACTGTCTTCAGGGTTCCATCTATTTCAGATATCTATTGGGCATGGGGACTTCAGGTACTAGTGTAAACATGGCTCTGATCACCTTAGTGATAGCCTCAAGGTCATGGACATGGTCAGCCCTTAGTTTCAATTCTTTAAGGATCAGCCATTTCAATGGTTTAGGAAAAGCAAAGTGGGGTATGTGAAATTGCACTAGAGTTAGAATTCAAATCCTGCATTTCCTAATTAATACCTAGGAGCCTTGGACAAATCTCTTCCCCTTTCAGGCCAATTCTCACATTGGACTTGGAGTGAGGAAGACCTGAATTAGAATTCTGCCTCAGATACCACTAATTGTGTAACTCTAGGCAAATCTCTGTCTGCCTCAGTTTCCTCATCTGTAAAATGGGATAATAATATCAACTTCCTCACATAGTGATAATGAGGATCAAATAAGATGGTATATGTTAATATCTATATAAATACTATTACTATTACTGTTGTAGCACTGCTTTGGACAATTTAATTCAATTTAACGTGCATTTATTAAGCACCTACTACATTAGGAACTGTGGTAAACACTGGGACTGAAGACAACCATTTTTAAAAATTATAATCTTTCATTTACTTTATACTGGAGATACAAGATGTAAACAGAAAAGAAACTCAGTCCCTTTCAATTATAAAATCCTTTAATTCCATGACCCCAGTGAGATGATAGTTTCTCTAGGTTTTAAGAGATGTTTTTTCTTACTTGTTGTGAAATATTTCAACCATTGCTTCATGAACAATCCTCTGATGAAGACTGATGAACTCTGCCAATGGTAGAGCTACAGTGACTCTTAAACCCTGAACTCAGAGCCTTTCCAGCTGGGATAAATTTTTCCAAGTGTAGGCTCTGTTGGCAGTACCTTCTGGAGCCCAGGCTCATCTACTCACCAAGAGGAAATATTAGACAAGTTTAGTAAGGGCCAAGAACCTCTCATTGTCTCCTAATAACACACAATAGAATGACTGTTTAGTGACATCATTCAGGCTTTCTTGAACTTTTTGTAATTCTTTCCCTTGTCTTCTGGTTTCTCCATAAAACAAATAAAAAAATATAGAAGGTGACATTTCTATACAGCACTTTAAGCTTTATAAAGCAATGTGCATAGGTAATATGCTTTTGGAATACCTTTAACTCGAACTCAGTAGCTAGGTTGCACAATGGTTAGAGCACTGTACCCAAAATTAGAAAGACCTGATTTCAAATCTGGACTCAGACTTTAATTATGTAACCCTAGGCAAGTCACTTAAATCTATTTGCCTTGGTTTCCTCATCTGTAAAATAATCTGGAGAAGGAAATAGCAAACCATTCCAGTATCTCTGCTAAAAACAACCCAAATAAAGTCATGAAGAACAGGACAGGACTGAAAAATCACTAAACAACAACAAACTCAAACTCGAAACTCACTATCTTTTCCCCAAGCCCTTCCCTCACCTTCTCTATAGTTGTCAAGGGCAACATCCTCCTCCCAGTCCCTCAGGCTGGGAACATAAAACTATCTTGGGCTCCTCACTATCTCTCCCACCCTCACCTCCCACTCTTCCCTCCCCCTCCCCCATATCCAACCTGTTGCCAAGACCCGTCAATCTCACCTCTGCAATATATTTCAAATATATCCTGTTCTTTCCTCTGATATGGTTACCACCCTGGCACAGACCTTCATCACCCCACAACTTGACTATTGCAATAGATTCTGATGGATCTACCTGCATCAAGTCTCTCTCCACTCCAATCCATCTTCCATTCAGCCTCCAAAGTGATGTTTCTAAAGCACAGACCAGATCTTGTCAACACCTACTCAATAAACTCCAGTGGCTCCCTGTTGCTCCTAGGATCAAATAAAAATATTCTGCTGTTCAAAGCCCTTCACAACCAACCCATCCTCCTCCCATTACCTTTCCAGTCTTCTCACATCCAATGCCCATCTACTTTTCCATCCAGGGATACTGAGCTTTGGGGTATTTTTTACGAATGAGACATTCTTATCTCTCAGCTCCGGGTATTTTCTCTGCCTGTTCTCCATGCCTCCTCTCCACCTACTGACCCTTCTAACCTCCTTCAAGCCCCAGCTAAAACCTCATCTTTTACAAGAAGCCTTTCCCAACTCCTTTTAAATTCTAATGCCTCCATCTTCTTCCTATTTTCCTGAATATAGCTTTTTATACACCTTTGTTGACTTGTCTCCTCCATTAGATTGGGAGCTCCTTGAGTGCAGGGGCTCTCTTTTGCCTCTGTATCCCTAGAGCTAAGTATAGTTCCTGGTACATGGTGGACACAATGAATGTTTATTGACTGACTGGCTCATAGGAGTGCCCCCCACAGGGATCAGCTACCCCATGTTCAAGTTACTCTGTAGGACAACAAAACTTAAAAATATCATTCATGCATTCCCACTACTGTATTTTACTTTTCAGTAGTACACCAGAGGATGCAATTAGTTCATATTAAAGGCACTTCCTGGACTCTCATACCAAGAAAATTTATGACAGAAAACCCACTCCTCTTCCCCATCCTAAACTTAGAATAAGATGTCCCATCAAATGCTACAAAATGGAAACTCCACAAATAGAGAGATCATGCATGAGTGGGTTCACACATAAGCAACACTCCTGTCCCCCAGTGCTATTCTTCATTGTGGGAGATATTTTGCTGAGCTCTTCTGGGCTCTGTAGGGTCTACTGGTTAGTCTTACTTACTGGTTAAACCAAAAATCTTAGCCAGGGTCCTGCTAGGCTCTTTTAGAAAGAACATGAATAAGTGTTCTGTAGGTGACTAGTTGTACAGTGGAGAGAATGCTGGACCTGGAGTAAAGAAGATCTGAGTTCAGATCTAGCCACAGATACTCACTGTGTGACCTTGGGCAAGTCACTTAACCCTGTTTGCCTTAGTTTCTTCCTCTGTAAAATTATCTGGAGAGCAAATCACTACAATACTTTTGCCAAGAAAACCCCAAATAGCATCACAAAGAGTCAGATATGACTGAAATAATTGAACAAACACAAAGAACACTAGACCCAGTAGATAGTCTCCCTAAATCGATTCCCTTGAAGTCTTGACTTTGAGGCCTATCAATTGATATTCAGGAGATTACCTCATCCAGAAACAAAATTAGTTCTATTTGAATTTCCTCATGTAAAAAGATGGTTGTGTTTCAGGAAAACCCTTTTCAAGTTACTTTTATGAGAAACAAAGGAATTCTGTCTCCACAGAATTAAAGCTCCTCCCAGTTTTGAGTGACAGGAGAATATAAGTCAAAGGTGACTGGTTCTAATAAGAGAATAGAACTAGGCTTCTGATCAGGTAAAATGTCCAAAGATTGTATGCATGCTTAATGAGCTGTTTGAGGGGGACATGAAGTGGGAGTTTCAGAAGATTGAATTTAGCCAATGGAGAACAAGGTGTATGTGCATGTGTGTGTATGTGGGGGGGGGGGGTGGATTCAAATTGGGAACAGCATAGAATGACTGGCATTTGTCTGAGCAAACATCCTCTCCATTCAGGAGAGACCCATTGACTAGGATTGTAGAATAATTGACTAAACTAAGGTGAGAACTTTCCTGGCTTCACAACTAGTATTGTTCTTTGTTTGGAGTGAGCATATTTCTCACAATTTGTGGGTTTGTCCAGGATTTAGCATTATAAAAGGAGATTCCCCCCTACAGAGAATGGGAGACGCCCCTTTGGGTTTCCAAAAGGCCTAATATCTGCAGGCAGGAGTTTTCCCATCTTCAGACTGCTAACTTCTCAGGACTATTTTTGGAATCTCTGTTAACCTAGGAACATGGGTAAAATAATGAGACATATTTTCTTGACAACCAGAAAATCCTGTGCATAGGTCAAAGTAAGAAAACTAAGGATCACTTTGATGGTTGGAGCAACTTATAGGCCTGAGGGGGGTTTGGTCAAACTTAAGGAGGGTAGTTTATTCTGGGCCTGTGAGAATAGAAGGGAGAATAGAAGGGAGACTGTAAGATTAAAAAAAAAAGGTCTCAGTCCAGGAAGGTCCGATGGGAATCAGGAAAGAAAGTCACCCCTTCAAAAATAGACCCCTTAGTAGAGGGTGTGAAAATATTTCATCATGTCTGTTGTTATGGGTGAGGCAGAGATTTCAGGAGGGTATTCTTTTGAAATTGACTAGAAATCAGTCAGAATAAATTACAACTTTGTGTTTGTGACCAGTCTGAATTCAAATTCTGAAACTGGTTTGGATCCATGTGGACTTTATCTTGTCAAATGTCTTGCCTCTGTTAAAAGTTTTATGTTTTGTGGTGAGAAGTTTCCTAATGTCTGTAATCAGAGAAAGAACATTGGAAAAAAAACCACCTTAGGCTTTTAGTGGTAGATTAAGATTCTTTTTCTCTTGGGTCTGAACACTGGTCAACTTGAGATACCAGGCTAAAGGTTAAATAATAATAGCCAGCTGCTTTTAGAACTGATAGAGGGAGGGATAGGAAGGAGGGACATATGATCACTGTCACAATATGTCCACTATGAAGATGTCCTGTATAATCACACATCCACAGCCTGTATCAAATTTATTGGCCTTCCAGTGGGGGTGGGTGACAAGGGAGGAATCAAAAGAATCAAGAATTTAAAGTTCTACAATACCTGCAACTAGGAATTAAGATATACAGGGGCTGGGTCAGGGAGACCCTCCCTGCCCTACCAGAAAGTTAGAGAGCAGTTCAGGGGAGGGGCTTTACAGTGGTATTGCTGTTTTAGGGTTGGAACAGGGGAAAGACGGGGAGAAAATTTGTAATTCAAAAATCTCATGAAAATGAATGATGTGAACAAGAAAACAAATTTTAAAAATTTATTAAAAAAATAAAATAAAATACGAAAAAAAAGAACTGATAGAGAATCAAAACCCAAGCAGCCCAGAGGAAGCAGGGACTGAGAGTGAAAATAAAGAAATTAAATCAATGTATCTGATATCAGACAATGTGTTTAAAATTATGAAATAAGAGGAGAAATGCCATTCTCTTGGTATATAAATTGTTAAGCATTTAACTCATTTTAGTTTCTAAGGTACAGAAAAACTGGATGAAATTGGGTATTATATATATATATATATATATATATAACATATATAAATATACCATATATATAAATTTTCAATGAAAAGGAGGGTGGAGGTGGTATGAGTGAAGATTAGGAAATAAAGAAAAAATATTTTAAAGGAGAAGAGGAAAAAAAAATAGTTTATATGGGTGTGAGACAGCAACAAGCCAAGCCATGTGACCTCAGGCTATATGTTCTTAGCCGCTTCCTCCACCACTCTACTTCTGATGCTTTGGGTATGTTGATCCGGGGTTAAAAGTGAAAATTTGTAATCTGATTGGAAAACCAATAGATAAAATTATGGAGGGCTCTACTGAATTTTTTAAAAATGGGTATTGACTGTGGTCAAGATATTGATTACTATGATTTGTAATTATTATTATTCAATTAATCATTAAGCTCCCAAGGTCTCTGCTGGAAAGGAAAGCTGGCCACAACTTATCAGCTTTGGTATTTTTATCTGTGCCAAACCCTTTAGTTAACCTAATTAAAACTTTCTGTACACCTCCAGAAGAATAGGAGTAAAGAGTCAAAATGCCTAAAGTAGGTTTTTTTATCTGAAATCTCAAAAAAGAGACAAACTTCAGGGTTTTTTTTTGAGGAAGCAGGAAAAAAAAGGTTATTCAGATTGGACTTAAAAAATTAAATATATATGTGATTAAAATGTTTCAACACTATTATTATCTCACTAATTTAAGGTAATTTTTTCCATACCTGATAACTCTGAAATGGGTTTTAAATGTCAAAAGTACTAAGATGAATAATTTCTGGAAATGCAGTTGATATAATGTTACTGTATTTCTAAGTTGTATTATATTTCTAAAGTTCTCTTGGATTGCAAAATTTGAGAGAAAGTTGTGAGGTAGAAATAGTGTTAAAGCTATCTCTTCTTAATCTGAATTTTGTTGCATGTGATAAAGGGATGTGATAAAATTTTGGTAATTTGAAACTGTTGTATTTGGTTGTAAACAAATAGTGATGGTACTACTGATGTTTATTATGATGGCAGATATTTCATTTGAAATCTTGGCTATTATAAAATGTATATAGTGGTTTAAAGTTATAGTTTATTCTCTGTGCAAGGTGATTTGGAAATGCATTCACTTAAATTGATAATGGGTTGTTTAAAAAGCGATGTCTCTTAATAATTGTACTTTCAGGGGAAAAAAAGATGAATGGATTAGGAAATTGTTGTCATTCTACTTGACCATATGCTGTAATTTTAAGAAATCATAAACTTCTGTTTTGTCTTTATTTAAAAGGAAGTTTCAGTTAAAATTGTTCTACCATCACTTAAAGCATTTGCGAGATTATTAACTAAGACTTTGTAAGATCTCCTCTTGTAATTTTTATCAATTATCTACAAGGGGTTTGGTAACCAGAAAATTTGGGAATTTTGTGGTATTTAGGAAATGATAATATCAGGATAAATTGTAAATTACTTTTAAAAGAAGGGAAAATGCTTTTAGAAGAAATGTTTTGTAAAATCTTTTATATGATTTTTTTTTTTTGCTTTTTGGAGGGCAGTTGGGGTTAAGTGACTTGCCCAAGGTCACACGGCTAGTTTTTGTGTTAAGTGTCTGAGGCCGGATTTGAACTCAGGTACTCCTGACTCCAGGGCCGGTGCTCTACTCACTGCACCACCTAGCCGCCCCTTATATGATTTTTAAAAAGCATATTGAATGTATATTTGTAAGCTAATTTGTTATAATAACTGGATACTGAAGTTTATATTTAAACATACTATGAATTTTCAGAGTTTTGGAGGTAAGATCCAGATATTTGGAGAATTGAAGTTTTGTGGGGTATGGGGACCCCAGAAATCCCCTACCCAAGAAAAATAAAAAAATCAGAGGTATCTTGAGGAAGGAATAGGAAGTTTTATTCTCTTCCCTTGTAGGAAGAGGGCATTCCTCTCCATGACTGGAATCAAGGAGAGGAGGCATGTTACAAAAGACAGAACAAGAATTTAAATCCTAATAGAGTCAAGCCCCTTCTCCCTGACTGTCCCTTCTCCCACTGGCTGGGAGGTAGGCTGTCAGTCTTGGCATAAAATCTAACCTAATGGCAGATAACAAAGAAGCCTGCCATTATCTCCTTTCGCAGGGAGGTTATCATACATGTCCTTATTTGGTAAACACCAAGCAAGGGAGGGGAAAAGGTCACAAGCAAGAGTTGGAGGTCAAAAACTCCTGGAAAAGGACTTAATGTTTTTTTTTTAAAAAATTTTTATTTATTTTCTTGTTTACATCATTCATTTCCACCAGATTTTGAGTTGCAGAATTTTCTCCCCGTCTTTCCCCCACCCCTATCCCCAATATAGAGACCCCTCTGTAAAGCCCCTCCCCCAATCTGCTTTCTTCTATGTCCTCCCCCAACACTCCTCTTACTTTCTGGTAGGGCAGGGAGGGTCTCCCTACTCCCATACATGTATATCTTAATTCCCAGTTACATGTAGTTAATGATAATAATAATTATATATATATATATATATATACATATACACACATATACATATATATATACACATGTACATTTTTTTCCTTAAAATTTGATTATAGAGCTTTAAATTCTAGATTCCATCAGTTCCTCCCTTTTCACCCACCCCCACTGGAAGGACAAGCAATTCAATACAGGCTATACATGTGTAATTATG
>CM053596.1:11523735-11535295 GCA_028646575.1 Pseudocheirus occidentalis | reverse complement strand
AACTCTAATGCATTGTTGGTGGAGCTGTGAACTGATACAACCATTCTGGAGGGCAATCTGGAACTATGCCCAAAGGGCTATAAATATCCTTTGACCCAGTAATACCACTTTTGGGGTTGTATCCCAAAGAGATCACAGAAGTGGGAAAGGATCCCATATGTACAAAAGTATTTATTGCAGCTCTTTGTGGTGGCAAAAAATGGAAATTTAAGGGATCCCCATCAACTGGGGAATGGCTGAACAAGTTCTGGTATATGAATGTGATGGAATATTATTGTACTATAAGAAATGGGAAGGAGATTGACTTCATACTTACCTGGAGAGGCTTATACGAATCGATGCTGAGTGAGAAGAGCAGAACCAGGAAAAATTTGTACACAGTCACAGATACATCATATGTGTGGCAACCAGTTTGAAAAAGTGGACGCTTCTCAGTATCACACAGTTAAAAGACAACTATACAAGTCTCAGGATGGAAGGAGATGTCTACATTCAGAGAAAGATCCAGAAAGATCAGAGTTTAAAAGGAGACTGAAGCAATGCATGCTATCATTCTTTTCGATGTTTGGCTTTTGTTTCTCTTTTCTCATTGTTCACTCCATTGGTTATAACACCTATACAACCAGACTATTGTACAATGTGGAAGAGTTTGCAGATCCTATACATGACTGTATGCCACCATAGTGGGGTTGGGGGGTGGGGAGGTAGGGGAGAAAAATCTGTAACTCAAGTGACTCTGGAATTGAATCTTGTAACCTAAAAGTAAACAAACAAGTCAATTAAAAATAAATAATTAAATTTAAAACAATTAAGGTTGTGTCAGATGTTCCAGAAACGATTGGATAATTTTATATGGTGTTGTTGTTAGTTTTTTAAGTTGTGACCAATTCTTCACGATGCCATTATGGGTTTTCTTGGCAGAGATACTGAAGTGTTTGGCCATTTCCTTCTCTCAGTCATTTTACAGATGAGAAAACTGAGGTAAACAGGATTAAGTTATTTGTCAGGGTCAACCAGGTACTAAGTGTCTGAGACTAGATTTGAACTTAGATCATTGTACTATCTGGATATTGGATTGAATATTATCTATACACACATACATATATAATACACTCCTATAGATAAAGATATACACACATATATGGAGATGAAAGAGAGAGACAGAGAGAGAGAAAGTAATAAGTAACACCATGAACCACAAGTTCACCTCAGAGGCAACAAATTCTCCATCATTTTAAAGGGTCCAAATAGAAGATGAGGTTCCTTTTGACCATCTGATAAAACTTAATGGAGCACTTGTCAGAATAACACTTTAAATCCATAGGATTAAGTACATGGAAACCATTGCAAAGCATTTTTTTAAACGTTGAACCTGATTACAAAGTAACCTGTATATACTGAAATACAGTTTTCATTTTCTCTTTTTTTTAAATTTCACAGACCACAGGGGAAAAGCCCTTGCAATAGAGCCAGGATGACAAATAGGGATGTTGTGTATTATCAGCACGTGTGACATTGGAATCGATGGCTTCTAAGGGCCATTCTGTTTCAATATTTGAAGCAGCGTGGTGAGAGCAGGAGGAGGCATTTGAACGATGTGAGAAGTGGAAGAAGGGAGGAGGCAAGAGGGAAGGGGGAAGAAGAAGCATTAGTATAGTCTCTATTACAGGTCAAGCACTGCATTAAGTGATTTTATATACAGTATCTCCTTTGACCCTCACAAGAATCTTGGGAAACAGATGCTATTATTATCATCCCCATTTTACAGTTGAGGAAACTGAAGCAAACAGGTTAAATGGCTTGCCCAATCACACAGCTAGTAAGTATCTCAGGCCGAATTTGAACTTTGGGCTTCCCAATTCTAAACTCAGCACTCTGTGCCACTTAGCTACCTGGGAGCTCATGTCCTCCTGACTTGAGGTCTAGCCATCTAAATACTATGCCACCTAACTGGAGAGAATGAGCTCTTTGCAAATAACCTCAATTTTTTTTCAAAGAAATATATGAGTTGAGATTCTTGATTGAGAGTTTTGGGGGTAAGAATTGGTGTGAGAGCTTTGAGGTATCGTCTGGAAAATTTATGAGAGGGACATCTATAGTTATCCCTTCCATATCTCAGCTTTCCTCATTGCAGTTTTGATATATCATGAGTTGGCATAAGAAATTAAATGGGGGCACAGCTAGGTGGTGCAGTGAATAGAGCACTGTCCCTGGAGTCAGGAGGACCTGAGTTCAAATCTGGCCTCAGACACTTAACACAAAAAAACAGCTGTGTGACCATGGGAAAGTTGCTTAACCCCAATTGACCTACCTTCCCTCCTCCAAAAAGAAAAGAAAAAAGAAATTAAAAGGGATTTTGGGGGGAGTTCTGCAGAAGCTTCACACAGCACTTGAAAGTCAACACTAACATTAAATGTGCATGAAGACAAAACAGAAAATGTTTAGAAACTCAGAAATGCATAAAATGGATGCATAGCATTGTATAATATTTTATCTTTTAGTACCATAATAATTCAGACTTCTCTAGTATGAAGGGAGGGTCAAAAAATTTTATGTGGATTTTCTAGATACCTAACCTCTATGATCTGGATCTACATATCTTTTCCAGGGCTCACAAGTTTGAAAGAAGCCTTACCTGAAGGACATCTAACTCATCTTTGTGAGGATTAGAGAGAACTTGGGTTTGAATGGTTGCAAGAGATTAAAATGTGACTTTGAAAATTATTCTTACTCATTCATAATTATTTCTTTTCCCTTATAGTCCTTCACACCTTGCCTTAGCTTGGTGTTGGGAGTGGGGACCAACACAATCCCCGCTATAGTTTTCTTCCACAGGGCTACTGAAGCCATGCCCCTGGGTCTAATGACCACTAGAAGGGTATCAAGAGAGAGTGTAGTGAAGACCTGTGTTAATGTGCTGTGAGTCAATCTAGCTAAGTACTCAGAGGCTCTTTAAAACAAGTTTGGTAATTCAAGTGATGCATGGCTTTTAGCAGCTTGGGAAGATCTACTTAATCAGAAGACTACCTTCAAGTTAGTTTACTTATGTGGGGAGACAAGGGCATGGAGAAAAGGAGAAGCACAGTTCTGTACTATTGTGATATGCAAATCCAGCCAAAAAATGAACAAAATGTCTGGCAGATAATTGGTGCAAAATACATACTTGGGAGTTGAATAATTAAGGAAACGCCTATTAAGGACAAAGAATAGTATAAACAAACATCGGAGATACAAAAAAACCCAAAAACCTAAGGAGCTGTCTCACATTATATTAGTTACTTAAAGTGAGTAAAGAAAAGGTATATACATGACAATGAAGGGGGAGCAAGTAACTACAGAATGAAGAAACAATTCTCATAGGAGAGGTGTCAGTGGTATTTAAGAGACCCCTGGATTATGAGATACAGGAGGGAGCAGGCATTCCAAGTTTGGGAATCACCCTGTTCATGGCAATGAAGGAGAGAGGTAGGAGATGGAAAAAAGCCATCCCACCATGGAAAGGTAGAGGTAGAATGCTGAGGTGGAGGAAATGCATAGAGGTCAGTTTTATCTGAAACATGGAATGAAAGAAAATAAAATGAAATAAAGTTACACGGAGAGGCTGAAGGGCTTCAGAAACTAATTTGAGATTTCATTTAGTCCTAGGAGTAATAGGGAGTCATTGAAAATTATAAAGCAGTGGAATGTCACGAGATTTGTTTTGGAAATGTTTTTGTTGGCTGTGTGGGAGCTGGATTGGGGAAGAGAGAAAACTGGATTAAATCTGGGACCCCTATTAAGGAGATGTTTTAATAAGCCAAACCAAAGTTGATGAAGACTGGAACAAGGGTGGTGGTCATATGAATGAAAAGAAGGCATCAAAGAGTAAAGTTAAATTGTAAAGACCAAAATGACAAGACTTGGTAACTGATGTGATGTGTGGGAAAGGAAACAGGTCTAGGATTAATGAAAATGAATCCTACCTGATACTTTAATGACAACAGTCTATCCACTGGAGTCTCTGGTTTCGGAGTGACATGGAAAATTGGCTGGTAATCGGACCTGGAGTTGGAGTTACAAGTAGGTGCAAAGTACAACATTGAAGAGGGTAAAGCATAACAATCATTAAAGTCATATCGTGTCCCAGAAACACCTGGAAAGAAAGAGAAAAAAAAATGAACACCTTATTGGCCTTGATTTATTCAATCTTATACAATAGAGAGATTGTACTTGGAGTAGAGGGAGGAACAAAAAACAGGGGCTTTGAAGAAGGTTACCTGGAGTACCCAGAGTATGTAGATTGATTTAATCTAAGGTTTATGCTCTTACATCTGCAAATCTAACTTTTCTTACCCTTTCTTTCCAAAGTAAAGCTGACACTTCATCAGTGTTAATGGAGCACCATGAATGTTATACCAGGGTTAGTGTCATTGTTGTTGTTCAACTGTGTTTCAGTCATGTCTGATTTGGGGTTTTGTTGGCAAAGATACTGGAAAATGTTGCCATTTCTTTCTCCATTTTATTTTACACATGAGGAAACTGAGGTAAACAAGGACAAGTGACTTGCCCAGGGGCACACAGCTAGTAGATGTCAGAGGCTTGATTTATATTCAGGTCTTCCTGACTCTACTCATGGCACTCTATCTACTGCATCACCATGTTGACCCTTTTGAACATATAAGATTAAAAATGGAATATAGTCCCAGGATTGTCCTGAAACATTTCTATTCAGTTTATGCAGCCATCTGAATCTCATGTCATTCTATCGAGAAGGGTATTGAAAAACAGTAAGAGGCAAAGATGGAATATTTTTGTTCCTCCCCAAAAACACCATCTATGTCCAGTAGTGTAACAGACAATTATCTCCCATTTTTTATGAATATTGAGTATGAGGTCAAATTATTATCACAAATAACTCTTTGATACATTGGTGTATTTTTTTTCTTCAACTCTCCACTCTCATGGTCAAAAAAGTGGTTGGATGGGTCTTTTTCTCAAGGGCCAAGTGATAGGAAATACATCTTT
Organism: Pseudocheirus occidentalis; assembly: GCA_028646575.1. Taxonomy (NCBI): domain Eukaryota; kingdom Metazoa; phylum Chordata; class Mammalia; order Diprotodontia; family Pseudocheiridae; genus Pseudocheirus; species Pseudocheirus occidentalis. The sequence continues at coordinate 11,530,291 of CM053596.1, read as the reverse complement.
CAGGGAGATTATTCTAACATTGTGAAGCTGAGAGCAAGTTAAACAGGCCAAGTTACTGAAGAAGTGCTCATGGGGCTCCAATAGCCATGTGAGCTCCTTGAGGGCAGGGATTGCTTGTGTCTTTCTTTGCATGCCCAGAACTTAACTAGTGGATGACACATAGTATACATTAATGTTTGTTGGTTGACTGGGAACTATAAACAAAGAGGAGAATTTTCGACCAAAAGAAAAACTCTAACTTTGCTAAGTAATAGAGTCATTACCTTCTCCAAGTCTTGTAGCTTGTCCCAAGGGCTGAACCACTCTAGGCTCATGAATTCTTGAATGATGGCACCTCTCGCCATTACATTCCATGAATGGACATCTTTGGGGTGGGACCCAGAAATGGGAGGGCCACCGTAATGGCTCCGGCTGACAACTTAGGGATGAAGCTTCAGCAGGTTGCATTTGGAAGAGAGGATTGACATGATAAGGAAGATATGGGGGCACTGGAATTGTTGAGTTGGAAAAATTGAAGAGGTAAATAGGGATGGTTTGTGGATAGGGTATGCAAGATAACTGACCTAACTGGTGCCTGAAAGAAGGCATCATATAGTAAGAAGGAATGGAAAATGTAGGAGGTTCATAAAAATAAAGAACACGTTGGTGTCTAGTTGGATCTTCCACGAACCATGGAAAGTTTGAAGCCTGCAGAAGAAAAAGAAAAGAAGATTAATGAGAAAGTAAATGTTGACTCAGTCCCAGACTTCACTCCTAAGCACCACCTCAGACTTCTGACTTCAGTATGTAGCCCTGTCCTGGGAATAATAGATTTGCAGTTTCATGTCCAATCAATTTTTTTAAAGTTATACTGCATTATGGAAATATTTTATTCAATAAATTAAAAATAAAATAAATACAATTTTTAAAAATAAAGGTAACTGTAAGCTTCTCAAACTTGTAGTTTGCCAGCTTCTTATATTCTCCCACCATCATTCATCCATTTCTCTCTCTCTCTCTCTCTCTCTCTGTCTCTCTCTCTCTGTCTCTCTCTCTCTGTCTCTGTCTCTCTGTCTCTGTCTCTGTCTCTCTGTCTCTCTGTCTCTGTCTCTGTCTCTGTCTCCCTCTGTCTCTCTCTCTCCCTCTGTATGTCTGTCTGTCTCTCCGCCCGCCTTTCTGCACACTGTGTGAAGGAATTCCAGCTTACCAGGTCTTACTATAAGAAATGCTATGCTAAGCTCACAATTACTTGGAGAATATATGGCAATATTGGGTACTGGACTGGGAGTCAGGAAGATTTTGATTCATGTATTTTTTTCCTACTCAATAGTATTTTTTTTACAAACACATGTGAAGATAGCTTTCAACATTCACTTTTACAGGATTTTGAGTTCCAAACTTTTTTCTTCCATCTCTCCTTCCCCTCCCCCTCCCCAAGATGCCAAACAATCTGATGTAGGTTATACATGTACAATCATATCCATCATATTAAATGTACTTTCACATTAGTCATGTTGTGAAAGAAGGATCAGAACAAAAGGGGAAAACCATAAGGAAGAAAAAAAGAACAAAATAGTATGCTTCAATCTGAATTCAGACTCCATAGCTGTCCCCCCCCCCCACACACACCATGTAGATGGCATTTTCCATTATGAGCCTTGGAATTGTCTTATAGGTATTGCTAAAAAGAGCTAAGTCTGTCAAAGTCTATCATTGCATAGCTTGTGTAAGTCTTTTCAGGTTTTTCTGCAGTCTGCCTGCTCATCATTTCTCATAGCACATTAGTATTCCATTACATTCATATATCACAACTTAGTCAGCCATTCCCCAATTGATGGGCATGCCCTCAATTTCTAATTCTTTGCCACCACAAAATAACTGCTATAAGTATTTTTATAAATGTGGGTCCTTTTTTCTTTTTATGATCTCTTTGGGATACAGGCCTAGTAGTGGTATTGCTGGGTATGTATAGTTTTATGGCTCTTTGGGAATAGTTCCAAATTGTTCTCCAGAATAGTTGGATCAGTTCACAACTTCACCAGAAATGCATTAGTGACCCAATTTTCTCACATCTTCAACATTTATCATTTTCCCTTTTTTGTCATATTAGCTAATCAGGTAGGTGTGAGATGGTACTTTAGAGTTGCTTTAATTTGCATTTCTCTAATCAATATTAGTTTGGAGGGATGGCTAGGTGGTGCAGTGAATAGATAACTGGCCCTGGAGTCAGGAGGACCTGAGTTCAAATCAGGTAGAATACTTGACACACCTATTAGCTGTGTGACTTTGGACAACTCATTTAACCCAATTTGCCCTCCAAAAAGCAAAATAATGATTTAGAGCACTTTTTCATATTACCATAGATAGCTTTAATTTCTTCATCTGAAAACTGCCTGTTGATATCCTTCAACCATTTTTCAATGGAAGAATGACTTGTATTCTTTTGGATTTTTTGGAGGGGGGAAGGCAAGGCAATTGAGGTGAAGTGACTTGCCCAAGGTCATACAGTTAATGTGTCAAGTGAGGCTTAATTTGAACTCATGTCCTCCTGACTCCAGGTCCAGTCCTCTATTCACTGAGCCACTTAGCTGCCCCAATGACTTGTATTCTTATAAATTTGATTCACTTCTCTATATATTTTAGAAATGAGACCTTTATCAGATGTACTGGCTGCAAAAATTGGTTCCCAGATTTCTAATTTCCTTCTAATTTTGGTTGCATTGGTTTTGTTTGTGTAAGCCCTTTTTAATTCAATGTAATCAGTATTATCCATTCTGCATTTCATTATGTTCTCGATCTCTTTTTTGGTCATAAATTCTTTATTCTCCATGGATCTGACAGGTAAACCATTCGTTGTTTTCCTGTTTTGCTTATTGTATCACCCTTTATGTCTAAATCAGTTTGGATTCATATACTGCCTATCACTCCTCTTATCCATTCCTTTGTTCTCCTCTCTAAAATGTGATGAGGGTCTCTAAGGCCTCTTCTACCTCTATATCTATGCTCCTCTATTTTCCCCCAGGATCCTCCTCTTCTTCTTCTACCTCCTCTTTTCCATGCTGCAATCCTAAGTCTGGATTTTCTCTACTGTGCCCCAAGATAACGTGCATCTGCACCTTTGTAGCTCTTTTTGTGTTGTCTTCCCCCATTAAAATGTAAGTGCAGAAAGTGCAAGGACTGTGTTTTTCTCTTTATGTTTGTATTCATAGAACTTAGTACAGTTCCTGGCATGTAGTAAGGGCTTAATAAATTCTTCTGGACTTGGCTAATCCTTCCCAATATCATCCTTATCATAAGACACAGAGACAGGTTTAATAACTTGTCCAAAGTCATATAGCTAGTTAAGTGTCAAAGGCTGGGATTACAATCCAAGCCTTCCTTACTCCAAACCCAATACTCCATCCAATGTGCTATGCTGCCTGCTACAATGCAAAATCCTTTAAAATTTTCAAGATTTATTGACTTATACTTCAAGTGTTGGCTGGTTGCTGTCCTTCTCAAAGGGACCAAATTCTCAAAGAGGACCAAAATGATGTCACTGTGTTAGAGTCAAGGTACAGTGTGTCCAACTGTGGCTGATCAGACCAATATGGGCTCAGATTACAGATCTTCCACAGATCAGGCACAAATAGCCCACAGGAACCTTTGGAGTAGAGATGTCTCTCCATTTGCACCTCAAGTGTAGAGCACACTTTAAGTATAGAGGATAGAGAATTTGTCTTGGAGTTATGGGAAATGGACTTAAGTCTTCATTCCACAACTTAGTAACTCCAAGAAAAATGGTGAGTTATTTAACACCTCTCCCCCACATTTAAATCAGCCTGGTGGGTCAATAAGAATTCATTAGGCACCTGCTGTGTGTCACTATATTTAGCACTATGCTAAACACTGAATTAATTTCCTCATCCATAAAATAATTATGGGAATAGTGGCACTGAGAGAGATATTGGTGATAGGCACTTACATCAAAAGGTGCTATGGGTAAAGTACTTCATAAACTTTAAGACAATTCTAAATGGAAAGTTTATTTTTTGACCTTCCTTACTATCTTTTTTTTTTGCTTTTTGGAGGGCAGTTGGGGTTAAGTGACTTGCCCAAGGTCACACGGCTAGTTTTTGTGTTAAGTGTCTGAGGCCAGATTTGAACTCAGGTACTCCTGACTCCAGGGCCGGTGCTCTATTCACTGCACCACCTAGCCGCCCCTTCCTTACTATCTTAAGGAGGTGAACAGACCCAGACTTTAGCTCTACCCTTTTAAGATAATGGAACTGAGGCTCAAGTTGACTTTGGATCTTGTCCAAGGTCACACAGCTATCGCATGGTCGAAACTGCATCAAAACCCAGATCTGATTCTATCCCATCCTTTTGGACACTTCTCTGAATCTGTAATCTGTCCTTCCCATCATACATTAGGGAAGAGCCCTCAGACATTAAAGATTTCACCCTTTGGAAGGCATCTCCTCAGAATGAAATGCCTCCTAAAATGCAGTACTAATGATGTCACCCAATGATTGAATAAACTCCAGTGCCTTCCAGGATCAAATATAAAATTCTCTGCTTGACTTTTAAAGCTCCTCCTCATCCCTTTCAACCTTTCTAGTCTTCTTACACATCACTCCCTTACAAATATTTGAACTCTAACCTCATTGTTTCTCACATAGAACAGGTACTCCATCTCTGAAATCTAGGATTTTTAAGATGAGGCCTTGGATTCTCTCACTCCTCATCTCTGCCTTCTAGCTTCCTTCAAGTCTCAACTAAAGTTCCATCTTTTGCAAGAAGACTTTTTGGTGCTTAGTTTCAGTGCCTTTGGTAGATTGTTCTCTTTCATGTTGTCTCCTTCATTAGATCTGTGAGCTTCTTGGGAGCAGGAATTAATTTTTTGCCTTTCTTTGCATCCCTAGAACCAGTAGCCATTCAACAAGTTTAGTAGTAATTTAATAAATTTAGTCATTTAGTAGTCATTTAATAAATGTCCAATGACTTTTTTACTTGAGGCTTCTCTCTTCTAGAAACGCAAGATGACCCCTACCCTCTCCCTCAGTTTCTCCTTTCTAAGATACTACTTCCTTTAACTGACTGGAGAATGGAGCACAGTGTGTGAAGTTTGGGAGGGTAGAGTAGATTTTCTAGTGGAGGTTTGGGGCAAAGGGCAGAGAAGCAGGAATCTTCACCTACCTGATTTCTGATTTCTGAGCTGCTCCTTCCACCAACATCCATGACTGAGTGGATAATGTTAGTACTGTTAGCTCTCCTGGGCTCATTATTCCTGCTGCTCATGGTCACTGCCATTGTCATTGCCGTTGTGGTGGTGGTCATCGTTACTGTTGTCTTTGTCTGCTCATCACTGCAGTTGTTGCTGGCATTCCTCTCTCCTGAGGAAAAGAAAATCCCAGAGAAATTGAGGAAATGAGTTAGTACTCTGTATCTTGGTGCAAACCTTCAGGAGAATGGGGAAGAGGGAAGACAATTTACAGTCTCCATTGGTACACAATTCTTTGATTTGTAATTCCCAAATTCCTTCATTCAAACACTCATTCTACTCTCCTGCCTCATGTCATTCCTGAACCTGGAAATCTGCCTCTGGATGGCTCTTTCTATTAGTCACTCCTTCAAGCACCAGTTCCTATGCCCCTTCTTCCACCCTCCTTCCTTCTTCTGAACCTGGATAAAAGCATCTCTCTTTGCTCTAGGTTCTCTTAGAGTTTTCCCTGCTTCTCCTTTGGAGTCATCTCACTGTCTGCTTTACCAGGCTAGCCTCATCTCTATGACCCTTCCCCAGTCCTCTACCTTCCAGAGATACTAGGCTCCTATTCAGCCAGCTCTCCTCAAAGCCCCATCCCATTCACTTACTCTCCATTGCTCAGCCACAAGGAGTGAAGATGACTGCTCACAAGGTTGGTCACTTCCTTCAAAGCCAGTCTTCTACTAGGGAGGAAGTGGGCAGTATTTATTCTATTCTAGCCTGTCTTCTCTGCACTTTACCAAAGGTTTGGGGCTGGGCTTAATTTGAAAACAGGCTGGTCTCTCATTGATCCAGGAATGGGAGTTTAAGCCTCTTCTATCCCTCCAAGAGCATGATGGAGGTACTCCCCCTCTTAGATGCTTAGTTCCCTCCTCTCCTGAATGAATAAATCAGTGAGTGAAAGACTTTTATCACTAAGCGCTTAGTACCTGCAAAGCACTATGGACAATGGAGGCTGGATGCCTATGCCAATGTTCCTTCAAGCTGGTGTCCTCCATTTCAAACTACTCTATATTTATTCTTTTTAAATTTATGTTTCCATATATTCTCTCCCCACTCTGAAGCTCCTTGTGAATAGAGATTATTTCATTTATTGGATTTGTAGCACCAGTGTCTGACTGTGGGCCTTTCACAGATAGAAAGCTAATAAAGGCTTGATTAACTCAAATCAGATAATGGTTTGAGAGAGACAGAGAGACAGAGAGAGAGACAGAGAGACAGAGAAAGACAGAGAGAGAGAGAGAAAGAGAGAGAGAAAGAGAGAGAGAGAGAGAAAGAGAGAGAGAGAAAGAGAGAGAGAGAAAGAGAGAGAAAGAGAGAGAGAGAGAGAGA
>CM053596.1:11500671-11523635 GCA_028646575.1 Pseudocheirus occidentalis | reverse complement strand
ACTGTGTCTGTTTGGCTAGTCACATCCACCAGCTTCCTACACCATATACCTCAGCTGCAAAATGAAAAAAAAGTCTTAATTCCTCATCCATCTTTACTCTTCACCAACATTTAAGAGTGTCCAGTGAACTTGCCCTTTGAACGCAGGTTTCTGTGACTCTAGTCCACCTTGATGTTCCCCTTTCCAATCATCATTCAATCCTTTTCTCCCTCAATCCTCATTTTAATAAATTTCTATGTCTTACATAGGCTACCTCCAAACATTTATAACCTCTGTCCCCCTTTCTCTCTCATAGTCACCCCAGTAGCTCATACCTTTATCATCCCCCAGCCTAGACTTCTGAAATATTCTCCTACCTGATCTTTCTCTCTCTCTTTCTCTCTCTCTCTCTCTCTCTCTCTCTCTCTCTCTCTCTCTCTCTCTCTCTCTCTCTCTCTCTCTCTCTCTCTCTCTCTCTCTTTCTCTCTCTCTCTCTCTCTCTCTCTCTCACACACACACACACACACACACACACACCTCTTACATATACATATATAAAGTATCAATCCAGGTAGGGATTCTTAACTAGCATTCCATAAGCTTTTTTTCTTTTCTTTTTGAGTATTTTTATAGTTGTATTTCAATGAAATTTGGGTTCTTTTCTATTTATACGTATTTTATTTTATGATTATTAATATTATTCTAAGAACCAGTCCATAGGCTTCCCTTGTCTTTCTCAGGTGTCCATGGTACATAGAAAAAAGTTGATACACTGATCTAAGGGAGATTTAAAAATTCTAAGCCTGGCATTTAAAGCCCTCCATGTACTTTTCCCATCTTATCTTAATATATTCTCACTACTGGTCTATCCATTCCAATCATTTTGGCCTGATTACCATTCCCCATATGATATTCTATTTTGCACCTTCTTTCCTTTGTGTCACATTTGAAATGGGCTTACACCTTGTTTTCCCTTCCTACAAAGAATTAGCTTAGGCATCATCTTCTAAATGCCCCAGTCATGACCATTATCTCCCTTTTCAATATCTTGGAAATGGAGGACAGAGGAAAGACTGGAATTTTCCAAGGGAAAAAATTATTTGATAAAAATGAGAAGATTTTGGTTCTGACACCAGCCAATCCCACTAATTTTTTATTTCCCTATTTGAGGTATGATTGTTGTTGTTCAGTTGTTTCAGTTGTGTCTGACTCTTCATGATGCCATTTTGGGGTTTTATTTTTTTTTTGCTTTTTGAAGGGGGGAAGGAAGGGAAATTGGGGTTAAGTGACTTGCCCAAGTTCACATAGCTAGTAAGTGTTAAGGGTCTGAGACTGCATTCGAACTCAGGTCCTCCTGACTCAAGGGGTGCTCTATTCACTGTGCCACCCAGCCTCCCCATCTTGGGGTTTCCTTACCAAAGATACTGAAGTAGGTTTCCATTTCCTTCTCCAGATCATTTTATAGATGAGGAAACTGAGGCAAATAGGGTTAAGTGACTTACCCAGGGTCACACAGTTTTGAAGTATCTGAGGCCTGATTTAAACTCATCAGGAGTGAGTTCCAAGCCCAGTGCTCTATCCACTGCTCACTTAGCTGACCCTAGGTTAGGAATCATCAGAAGGCACTTGTATTTCAGTTTCTTAGCATAGGAGTTAGCATTCAGTAAGCACATAATCAATTCATTAAAACAAGTCCAAAAAAACTTTCCTCATTTTCTATGGGAGGTGTGCCCAGAAAACACCTGAGTAAAGTTAACACCTTGTTAACTAGTTTAAAGAGTGAGGCTTTTGGTTTGGTTTTATTCTAGTACTGTATTGTCAAACCAGCTAATCAATTCCTCACTGGGATACAAAGAAAATAGAATTGTACCTAAAGAAGTTGACAATCCTATTTAATTGGAATCTCAGGGTACTTATATGTAAAGCTGATACAATAATACTTGTACTACGGGTCTAGAGTCATTCTAGGTCATTCAACAGCTAGAGTTGTTGAATGAATCACAGAATCGTGGGATTTGAGAATAACATGGTAGCCCAGTGGCCATCTAAGTTCCATTGAAACATGGAGGAATCCCCATTAAAATGTATCCAATGGGTCAATGTCCAGTTTGAATTCTCAGGAAATTTTCTTCCTAACAAACCTGAATTGTCCTCTTTTCAATTTCTGTCTCATTTTACCTGGTTTTGCCTTCCCACAACCAAATTAAATTTCATCCCTCAATTTTTTTCCATACCACAGTCCTGCAAAAACTTGAAGACAGCTCTCATTTCTCCTCACTCCTGAACCCTGAGTCTTCTCTTTTCTGAGATAAAAATACACAGGAAAGTCTCTGAAAGACTTTAATGCTATCATTCTCACTAGAATACACTTTATTATTGAGGGATTCCATATCCCAGTATTCATCTTTTTTATATTTCAGGTTCAGATAACTAGTACAAAGATGGATAAAATGATTGTTGTTGCTTTTCTTCCTTGTAATAACATGCATATTGGCCTTTCCTCTGTAGAGTTACTGAAGGCATCTTTGGGAAGCAGAAAGAATCATGGGGTCATTAATCTTCCTCTCACATGCTTCATGTAAATTCAGCAAACATTTATTAAACTCTTACTTTCTGCAAATAATTGTGCTAAGTGCTTGAGATACAAACAAAGTGACTCCCATCAAGGAACTTACAATCTAAAGGGTAGAGGGCAAAACACAGATTGGAGCTGAAAAGGAGAGAGACCCCAGGGTAGCTAATGGGGATGGGGTGGGACTTGTTGTGGGAGGGACATCTTCTTCCCCAGAGCTGCAATGGTGAATGGAGAGGTCTGTGTGTTGTCTTCTGTGAGCTGTCTGCTTCTCTTTTCTCCCTTCCTTGCCCTCCCCCAAGTTGTTTATTCTATCTGCTCTGAGGGTCCTATGTATAACATAGGACAACAGATATTAGAAATGTTATTCCCATTTTGTTATGATCTAATGATTTGAATATTATTATTGTTATGTATATTATCTCCTTTGATTCTCAAAAAGAAGATAACTTATTGCTGCTATAGTAAGTTATTCTATCTGCTCCTGATTGGCCAAAGAATTCCTCATCCTTAATCTGATATGGACCTATTGTGATGTTCTTCTCCAACTATTGGCATATATTGTCAACTTCATATTACAGGGATCCCTTCTGTTCTTAGTTTTGTTTGTTGAACAATCAGAATATTATTGCAGTTCTTGGAAAGGATGCGTGCCAATCAATTAGCCTGTGGTTCCACTCACTTATGACTTCCCTGCACAAAATATTCATCCCTGTCCACCACTCCCCTTTTTGTGTTGTCTTCCTCTTCTGTGGGTAGGAATAGTCTTGCATTTGCATCCCTAATGCACAGTTCCTGATAGAACAAATATGTAATAAATAATTTTTCATCCCTTCATTCATTTTTTTCTCCCAACCCTCCTCTTGTCTGAACTTTTTCACCTCTACTCCAGCTGCCTCCTTGGACATGCTTCTGGCACCCAGTGCTTCAGTTACTCCAAAAGTGAATTCCTGCCCCAAGCCTCCATTTAAGAAAGTTCTTAGACCAAGAAGAATTCCCTTCTTCCTGCCTTGTTCCCTGCTCTGACCTGCCTTTCTACAGGTCCTTTCCCTCCCCCATTTCTGCTTTTTTTACTCCGTCTTATGCATTGCCTTCCCCCATTAGAATATAAGCTCTTGAAGGTATAGACTGCCTATTTTTCCTTACATTTATTCCAAGAAATTATTAGTGTCTGGAATGTAGCACTTTATAAATCCTTGTTGTGTGTATGTGTGTATGTATGTATGTATGTATGTATGTATGTATCTATCTATCTATCTATTTATCTGTCTGTCTGTCTGTCTATCTATCTTTCTGTCTATCTATCAATCATCTTTCATTTATTCCCATTTGGTAGATAGGAAGAGTGAGAGAGATTGTGTTATCATTTCAAAGCAGATAGCTAGCAATTTGTACTAGAAATCATGTCTCCATGTACTCTAGAAAAATCTGAGACTTTACTCAACATAAGATATTTCCTGAACTTTCTTCCCAGTTTCCCTTGAATTCACAATTCTCTTTAATTCAAAATGGACAAAGACTGTTCTCAGTTTTCTTCATGGAGAGTCCTATCTTCAACCATCAGAGATTTTTCCCTGAGGAATCTAGAATCACAGGCAGGCCTGGACCAAAGCAGACACATATCCATCCAATATTCTGAGCAGAGCCACCAGATCTAAAGCTTCTGAGCAAAAAAGGTACTAGAGACCTCAAGCCTAAGAGGATACCCATCCATTGAATGTTATGAGAAATACATCAGACATCTCAAGTTATGGAGCACTGAAACATCTGGAGGGTCTACAGTGACAGGGATTATGAAAATGGGAGGGAAAGCTTGCTGCATTTGAAGTGCTTTCTGATTTATATCAAACTTGTCATCTTGGTTTGTTCCTTTTAACCCTATTAATCTTAGTTTCTAAATTTCTAACTATTTTATTATCACTATTATGTAAAGACTCAAAACATAAGCTGCTTATTACAATCACCTGTTGATATAATCAGCTTTGTCTCTACAACTTGCTTATCTGGGAGGAAATGGGGTTGTTTGGGGGTTCAGTCCTCCAATTTTCTTTAACACATTTAGTCCTCTTTCCTTTAAATGTCCTGCAGCTGGTGGAACTCCTGGAACCTCTGATGGGTGTCAGTGTAGACTGAACTATTCATCATTTGAACTGGAATCTTCCTCAGTTCCACAGAGAACTTTTTGTTCATTTATATTTTCACAGTGATATTTTTCTTTAGTTTTCTTTTTTGATCTTGGAGCACACTAATTTTCAGTAGACTTTGATCTCTGCTTCAATATAGGAGCTTGTTTGGATGTAACTCAGTTTTCACTTCAACAGAGAAGTTTTTTCTGAACATTACATCAGGAGTTCTACTCACAAAGTTTTCAACTTAAAAAAAAATCAGTTCCGATATCCCATGGTTTTTTGTTTTGGAGTCATTTCAGTCATGTCTCAAATTGTGACCCAATTCAGGGAGTTTTCTTGGTAAAAATACTGGAGTGGTTAGTCATGTCCTTTCACAGCTCATTTTATAAATGAGGAAGTGAAGCAGAGGGTTGTGGCTTCCAGGGTCACAGAGCTAGCAGGTGTAAGAGCCTGGATTTGAACTCATGAAGTTGAGTCTTCATGATTCCAAGTCCAGTGCTCTATCCACCAAGCCCCATCAAATGGTTGAGGATCTCCAAGCAATTAAGTTTCCCCAATTCTCCAATTTATCTGTTATCTGTTAATGGACAACAAAATTTTCCCCTCCCCCCCAAAATAAAATGTATTTATATTTTATTCCTTGGAAACAAATTATAGTCTCCTTTCACCTGATTATCCATTGCTAATTAATACCATTTTGATCTTATTTTGTACTTTCTCCTCTGTGATTACATTTTATACTGAAATTTTGTTGATTTTCCTTAATTACTAGCTTACTAGAAATTTTAGAATGTTCTACATTCTCTGGTATTTTTCTTAAAGTATGTTTAATTTTCTTCTTTATAATTTTTTTCTATATTACTCTGTATTTTCGATAATCTCAATAGCATCTTTTGAAATATCTTCATTACTTAGGTTTGATAATATTCTCTTAACCAATAAGTATCTACATTGTAAAACACCAGTATTTGAAGCACATTAAATCTGAACTACTCTTATACAGATGAAATAAATAATGAGTCTTGCTACTTAGATATTCAAATCAAAATTAAATCACAGAAATGGTTGGTTAGTGAAAGGAAAATATACTGAAAATCATAAATGAAGGAAATGTTTCTTGGAGTTTTTCGGTCTATGCTTTCTTTCACAATATGACACATGTGGAAATATGTTTTGCATGACTGCACATGTCTAACCATTATAAGATTGCTTGCCTTTTCAATGATGGGGGAGGAGAGGTGAAATGGGAGAGAATTTGGAACTCAAAACATTTTTTAAAGTTTAAAATTGTTTTTAAAAATAATTTGGAAAAAATGATTATTAAATTTTTTTACAACAACAGGAAAAACTTTTAAATCAATTTCTGTTATACACTTTGGGTACAGACTATTAGGAGGTACAGTGGATAGAGTAATGTACCTGCAATCAGGAACACCTGAGTTCAAATCTGGCCTCAGACACTTATTAGTTGCGTGATTCTGGTCAAGTAAATTAAACTGTGTTTGCCTTGGTTTCCTCAACTGTAGAAGAGGGATGATGACAGGAATATTGTAAGAAGCACATGAGATAATATTTTTAAAGCACTTAGCACAATTCTTGGCATAAAATAAGTGCTGTATAATTGCTCATTCCCTTTCTCTTTCCTGGCAAAGAATCTTTTAAAGGAGACACTGCCAATGGAAAGGGGGTTCTTTAAAAAATTGGGGAGTAAAACTCTACACTATTAATGACAAACTGAAAGAGAAATAGCTACTTGTGGTAATACATTGGTTTAGAAAGCTACAAATTAGTATTAATACAAATTAATGCAAAATACAAATTAGATTGTATTTTTCCAATTATATTTTAATGAAATTATAATTATAAATATAAAAATATATATTAATATAATAAAATAGTAAGTTAAAATTATAAAATATAAAATAACATAATTATAAATTTAAAATTAATATAAAATATTGTATATATTATCTAAATACAAATAAAATACATAATAAAGCTACAAATATAAATATGTGATATATTTGTATTTTAATCTTTTTGTTTTGTTTTGTGAAATGACTCACCTCTCTTGACGTTTGACTTTCTTCCTAGCCTGTCCTCACACCAGCAGCTCTAAGTTTCTAGAGATTGATCCCCCCATAAAATTACATTCAAATTCTCTCTCAGTGTCCTTGTGGTGATCCTTTTGAAGAGAAATACACTTTTCCTAGTCATTACTCTAACTCTTAAGTCCCTATCTTATATGTTTTACTATTTATACAACCAGCCACTCTCAATAATAAGATCTAACGATTTTGTTTTTAATAAAAAAATTAGATAAATGATATTATGGATATTAATATATTAAAGCAATTACATAAATAATGGAATACAGAATAATATATGCATAAACCCAGATTTCACTTTTCCACCAAAGCATCTAACATCTATGGTAAAATGTAAGCCCACATTTGATCTTGATATGGAAATGCACGAGGGAGGAAAACTCACATCCTTAGAGCAACTCACAATTCCAGATTTTAGGCTTCCATGTGGCCAGTTCACTCAGGACCAAGTGCACCACACAAAAATGAGGCTGTGCTCACTGATTGACTATGGATACTTATCACTCTTCAGCTGAGGAAATCCTCTCCTCTTCTATATTGGATCATAGCTTTGAAAGCTCTTATAATTAATCATCACCCTTAAAAGCTATTTAGAAAGTGTTAGCTCTTATGAATATAATGGAATACTATCGTGCCATAAGAAATGATGAACAGCCAGACTTTGGAAAACCTGGAAAGACTTATATGAACTGATGCTGAGTAAAGTGAGCAGAACCAGAAGAACATTGTACACAGTAACAGTCACAGTTTGCAATGACTGATCTTGATAGACTTAGCCCTTCTCAACAATGCAAGGACCTAAAACAATTCCAAAAGATTTATAATGGGAAATTCCATCCATATCCAGAGAAAGAACTATGGAGTTAGAGTGCAGAGGCAGAGTTTTTTTTTTCCTTTCTCATTGGTTTCTCCCATTTGTTATAATTCTTCTATATGATATGGCTTATTTGAAAATATATTTAAAAGGATTGCATATGTAGAGCCTATATCACATTGCACACCATCTTGGAGAGGGAATAGGGAAGGAGGGGGAGAAAATGTAAAACTTATGGAAATGAATGTTGAAAAGTAAAAATAAATAAATTAATAAAAATATTTTTAAAGTGTTAGTTCTTAAAATAAAACACCAATTCTCTTTAAGCAAGATGACTGTCAGACTGATCAAACTGGCTATTTCTGGGCTCTGAGCACCCAACCAGTCAGTTATTCACTCAGGACAGATGTTGCCTATCCTGTGGATCAGCTCCACAAGATAAAGCAGATGCCTTCTCCCCCCTCTTTTTCTTCTCAAGCCAAAGGTGGCAGCAGAGAACAAACCTTAATGCAAAGCTTCCCCTTATTCTACTTCGAGGTCTGCTTAACACCAAAAGCTGTCCTATCAATCAGGTCTTCTCTCACCAACCAAGCCTTGTCTCAGAGCACCCTCTAACTTACCTAGCTTGGACTGAGGCTGAATTTTTCAGCCCTCTCTGCTGCATCTTCACATCTGACATTCTTCTCATGCTGCTGCTGCTCTCTTTTGTAATAGATATAGTTTAATGATTTAAAAGAAACCCTGATGGCCAGTAGCCTTCAACTAAAAAGTCACATCTCCCAATATATGTATGTTTAAATATTTTTACTTATTTCCCAATTGCATGTTAAAAAATTTTAATGACCATTTTTTAAAAAATTTGGTTTCAAAATTCTATACCTCCTTTCTGCCCCCTCCTTGATAAGATGAGCAATTTGATTTTAATGTGAGATCATGCAGTGCATATGTCCATACTAGTCATGTTGAAAAAGTAAAAGCAATAAAACCAATAAAAATTAAGAAAGGTTTTTTTAAAGTATATTTTAACCCCCATTTATACCTAGCCAGTTCTCTCCCTCTGGAGGTGGATAGAATTTTTCATCTTTGGTCTTTTGGAGGAGCTAAGTAATTCACTGTTGTTCACTCCTTACAATATTGCTGTTACTAAACATAATGTTTTCCTGTTTCTGCTCACTTCATGTTGCATGAGTTCACATAAGTCTTCCCAGGTTTTTTTCTGAAACCATTCTGTGCATCACTTCTTATAGCACAACAATGTTTCATCACTATCATATATAAAAACTTGTTCAGTCATTCTCCAATTGATGGGCATCCCTTTGGTTTTCAATTCTTCATCATCACAAAAAAGAACTGCTATAAATATTTGTACATTTGTAAATAAATGTACAAATAGGTCCTTTTTCTTTTCTTTGATCTCTTTGGGATATTAACCAATATGATTCCTAACCATGCATTTCCCTTCATCCTATTTTCTTCTGTTTATCCTTCTCTCTATTTACCCTATCCTTCCTCTAATGTCTCTTTTGCTTCTAACCACTGCCTTCTTTTATCTGTTCTCCTTTTTATCATCACTTTCTCTTATCCCCTTATCCTCCTAATTCTCTGGTGTTTAAGAAAGATTTCCATTGCCAATCAAGTGTGTTTGTGTGTAAATGTATATGTATGTATGTGTATATAAATGATGGGAAACAAGTTGAATTGACTATAATATGAGGGCTTTGTTCCCCCAACCTCTTCAAATCACATCCATACATCTCCTCCTGACTCGACTTTTGGATTAATTCTATTCAATTCAAAAAGTCTTTCTTGATAAAACTTTCTGTGCAGGCTCATGTGTTAGACATCAGAGAAACAAAACCAAAAACTATCAATTATGTCCATCCTCCAAGTGTTCATTCTGAAGCTCCACATGCCGTCGCCATCTAATAGGTTCATTCATCCTGTAGTTCTCAAATGCTGCCAGCAGGTGGCTCCAGGTTTATTTTACCCCATTTTATTTTATTTTTCAAGTTGCAAGCATTTTTCCACTCCTTCCCAAACCCATCATCCATTTAAACAAATAAAAACCAAAAAATTGCAAGAAATGATAATATTTGAGAAAAAATAAATTCCTATACTAGAAATTTCCAAAAATATTCATCTAATTCTGTATTTTGAGCATATCACCTCTCTATCAGGAGGTAGAGGAAGCATGCTTTGTCATTGGTTCTTTGGAGTCATAGTTGGGCATTATTTTTATAACAGTTATTAAGTTCTTCAGACTTATTTGTCTTTATGAATGTAATCCCAATCCCAAAACCCATTGGTATGAGATGCTTTCCAGACTGATAGAGGTCAGTGCCCATGCCTGCAAGAGGGGCAAGGTGGAAATGGTAAAAGTAGGTATGGTTATGTATAAATTATTCCCCTGGTTTTGCTGACTTCACTTTGTATCAGCTCATACAAACCATATGAGCTCATCATTCTTATAGCACAATAGCATGCTATTTATATGACATAAGTGATATGGCATAATATATGACATAATTTGACAATATGACATAATTGGTTCAGGCATTCCTCAATTGATGAATTCTTCTTAGTTTCTAGTTCCTTATCACAACAAAGAGCCAGTGTGTGTTCGTGTTTGTGCGTGTCTAGACACACACACACATATGTACATGTATATCTGAACATATGTACAGGTGGGTACATAGACATACATGTTTATATATAATTAATATAAATGTTATTATAATATATTATATAACAGAAATTAATTTGTATGTGTACATTTACACATATATTCTTTGAGGTATTGGCTTCTTAGTGATATGCTGCGTCAAAGAGTATGTATAATTTAGTAACTTAGAGGATATATTTCCAAATTTCTTTCCAGAATGACCATCTCATTTCACAGCTCCATCAACAGTATATTGATGTGCCTGTTTTCCCACAAGCCTGTCAACATTTTCATTTTCCCTTCTTATCAAATTAACCTAATGAATGAGACAAGTAAGTGATTTAGACGTATAGAAGTGAACATCACAAACAAATTAAAGGAACATGGAGGAAATTAACATTCATATCTATGGCTAAGGGAAAAGTTCATGATCAAGCAAGTAATAGAGAAGATCATAGAACATAAGCCAGACAATTTTTATTATGTAAAATTGAAAAAAAATTTCACAAACAAAACCACTGCAGCTAAAATTTGAAGAAAAGGAATTAACTGAAAAAAAAGAAGTAACTTTCTCTGACCAATGTTTCATTTCCAACATACGTAAGGAGTTGATTCAAATGTTTACAGATAAAATACATTCCTTAATTGATGAATGGTCAAAAGATAGGATCAGACAATTCTCAAAGGTGGATGGTTTTTAAAATTATTTATTTTCTTGTTTATGTCACTCATTTCCTCAAGATTTTGAGTTCCAAATCTTCTCCCCATCTTTCCCCTACCTATTAGCCCCAAACAGCAATCCCACTGTATAGCCCCTCCCCCAGTCTGCTCTCTCCTATGTCCTCCCCCGTCACCCCTCTGACTTTCTGGTAGGGCAGGATGGGTCTCCCTACCCCAGTGCCTGTATATCTTAATTCCCAGGTGCATGTAGTTAATAATAATAATAATATACATACATATATATTTTTAATATTTGATTATAGAACATTAAATTCTAGATTCTTTCCCTTCCTCACTCATTACCTTCCCCCACTGGGAAGACAAGCAATTCAATAAAGGCTGTACGTGTGTAATTATGCAGAGCATCTCCACAGTGGACATATTGTGAGAGACTAGTTATATGTCCCTCCTTCCTATCCTGTCCCCCCTCTTGTTCTATACCCTACTCTGTCTCTGTCCCTTTACAGAAGTGTGTACTTCCAGCAGCCCTCCCCCCAACCCTGACCTCCCCTCCATCATCCCACCTCTCATCCCCTACTCTCCTGTGTGGCAAGATACCCAGTTTACACTTTATGTCGTTCCTTCCCTAAGACAAATTCAATGAGAATAAGATTGACCCTTTCCCTTTTGCCTCCCTTTTCTTTCCCCATTGTAGAAAATTATCCCTAGCCTCTTCTATATGAGATGGTTAACCCCATTCTGTCTCTCCCACTCTCCTCTCACTCTAATCCTCTCCCCCCTCACAATTTCACCTTTTAGAGTATCATCCCTTCCTATTCAATTGATTCTGTGCCCTCTATGTACTCATATATACACATACTCAGATATGTGTTCATACACATATATAATGCCTCCTATATAGATATATGTGTATGTATACGTACATATACATACATACGTACATACATACATACATATACATACACATTTGTATTCCCTTCACCTATCCTCATACTGAGAAAAGTTTCATAAGTTAACAATTATCATTTTTCCATGTTGGCATGTAAATAGCTCAACTTTGATAAGTTTCTTATGATTTCTTTTCCATGTTTACCTTCTCATGCTTCTTGTATTTGAGTGTCAAATTTTCTTTCCAGTTCTGGTTTTTTTAAGTAAGAATATTTGAAAGTCCTCCACCCCACTGAATGACCATATTTTCCCCTGGACCATTATACTCAATTTTGCTGGGTAGGTGATTTTTGGTTTTAATCCTAGCTTCCTTGATCTCTGGAATATCATATTCTAGGCCTTTCAATCCCTTACTGTAGAAGCTGCTAGATCCTGGGTTATCCTAATTGTGTTTCCACAGTATTCAAATTGTTTTCTCCTTGATCTGAGGACTCCAGAACCTGGCTATAAACTTCCTAAGAATTTTCCTTTGGGGATCTTTTTCAAGAGGTGATTGGTGAATTCTTGCAAATTCTATTTTGCCCTCTGGTTCTAAAATATCTGGGCAACTTTCCTTGAGAATTTCTTGAAGGATGCTTTCTTAGTTCTTTTTGTGATCATGGCTTTCGAGTAGTCCAACAATTTTTAAATTGTCTCTCCTGGACCTATTTTCCAGGTCAGTGCTTTTTTCAAGGCGATATTTCACATTGCCTTCTATTTTTTCATTTGTTTGTATCTGTTTAATAGTATCTTGATTTCTGATAAAGTCTCTGATTTCTGATAAAGCCTCTATTTGCTCCACTCTAATTTTGAAGGAATTATTCTCTTCAGAAAGCTTTTGAGATTCTTTTTCCATCTGGCAAATTTGACTTTTTAAGGCATTCTTTTCCTCATTGGCTTTTTGGACCTCTTTGGGATTTCAGTTAGTCTATTTTTTAAGGTATTATTTTCTTCAGTCAGGTTGTCGACTCTCTTTTCATGCTTTCCTTGCATCATTCTCGTTTCTCTTCCCAATGTTTCCTCCACTTCTTTTATTTGGTTTTCAAAAGTCTTAATCTGATCTATGGCTTGCAGGCCATCTTCATGTTTCTTGGAAGCTTTTGGTGAGGGAGTTTTGACTGTGTTGTCTTCCTCCCATTCCATACTTTGCTCCTTTTTGTCCCCAAAGAAGGAATCTAAAGTTTGATTGCTATTCTTACTTTGCTTCCTTTGCTTGCTTATGTTGCCAGTCAAATAACTTGACATTTTAGTT
The DNA here is from genome assembly GCA_028646575.1 of Pseudocheirus occidentalis. Taxonomy (NCBI): domain Eukaryota; kingdom Metazoa; phylum Chordata; class Mammalia; order Diprotodontia; family Pseudocheiridae; genus Pseudocheirus; species Pseudocheirus occidentalis. The sequence goes on along the minus strand of CM053596.1, from coordinate 11,510,511 downwards.
CTGTGGAACTCTGCTTCCAGAGAAGAAAGATCTGTCCCAAATCACTGGGTTTTTCAGAGCTGCTGGAGCTATTAGGAGGCCGCTGCAGCTCCCACCAGCTTTGGCTGACTGAAAATGCACCCCAGGACCACCACTCAAGACCACAAACTAGATCCAGGCCACTCAAGACAAGAACACTTGGCCTCTGAATGATCGCTTGGCCCTCCTGCAGTCTACAGGCCAGGAGCTGTGAACAGCCACATGGAGGCAGCTGGAGGACTGCTGCTTCTGCCACTTCCTTTCCCTGGAGGCAATTTAGCTAGACCACTTTGCTCCCCCAAATTTAGCTGAGTTCCACTGACCTTTTACTTTGTCCTTGTTTCTCATGACTTGATAATTCTGGAAACTGCCATAGCTGCCACTGATCCACTCTCCTGAAGGCTCCAGCTGTGGCTTGTCCTAGCTGCCCCAGGACCAAGCCACAGTTTCAGGCTGGGCTAGTTTGAGCTCCTAGTGTGCTGCAATGAGCCCTTCCTGCTGAGCTGCCTTCAGTGGAAGATGTGTTTTTCTGAATTTTTGTGAGTTCTGGAGCCCTAAAATTTGTTTACTCATATTTTATGGGTATTTGAGGTGGCTATGTGTGAGCTGCAGCATTTTCCTGTTTCTATGCTGCCATATTGTCTCCCCCCTGCCCCCAAGAGCTTGGATTCTAATGGGGGAGACAACACACATGGAAAGTTTTAGCTACAAATCTGATGCATAGTTCCCACAATCCTTAGATTATGGTGAGAAAACAGGCAATAATGCCTCTTTTTAATGACATTTTTTCCTGATAAAATAATTTCATTTGACAGTGCCAAGAACATTCTTTTCTGGGTTTTCAATGCCTGTGTTCATATGTAGTACCTTCCAGAAATTTGCCAGGCTGCAGGTCTACAGTGGTGGGTTCCCAAGATGATGAAACTGGAGGAGTGAGTGAGGTTGATGACTTTGTCCGAGCCTGTCTCACTTAAATCCAATTCATGCATTAGTCAAGAAATCATCCATGGTTTCATCCAAGAAATCATCATTGGTTCTCTTCAAAAACAGGACAAACAATATGTGCAAAGTTTATGCCTGACTTGGCATAGTGAAGGCAGTAAATGTTTACTAATTTGACTTGGATTGTTTATATAACACAGATATTGTACACCCCCATATTTGTAAACAGAGATCAAAGCTGGTCACAAGTAATTATATGGATTGAGTAAATGACATTTGCATAGACTGTCCATGGTCGCTGCATGGTTATGGCTTAAGGGCTTATTCCAACCTAAGCGCAGAGTGAAATGACAAAAATAAAATGAAAGTTTAGGGGCACCCTAAAGGGAAACAAAAGAAAAATAAAGAAAATTAAAAGATGAACTTCCCTTTAGAGAGAAACTCAAATCCCAACCTACCTCTTACAATATGTGGAGGTCTCCACATGTGAATTTAGGAAATCACCCTCTTTCTCAGGTGGGAAACCATACTGTTCTGGATTAGAACTTTTCTATGATTCCCCTCAGCACATGGAGTCTTCAATTTGGGGGTTTGGGCAAAGTCTTGATGTGCTTTTTAATGACATGACATATTGAAGAATTCTTCTAGGCTGCCAAAACCTTTGTGCCAATCACCTGAGACATTTCAGGAAATTTCCTCTGGGAAGCAAGGAAAGGAGGAAGGAAGGAAGGAAGGAAGGAAGGAAGGAAGGAAGGAAGGAAGGAAGGAAGGAAGGAAGGAAGGAAAAGGTTATCTCAAAACACAAATGGAGTTCCTAAAAGAATTTAAGCCTTTAAGATCACCCAGAACTAAGCCCTCATCATGTAAGAGGGAGTGTTAAGATTTCATTGAAATGGGTACCTCAAAATTGCAGTTTCCCAAATCTAACGTTCAAGATTTACTAGAATCAGTCTCACCAAAGTAATGTACAAGCCCCATATTGAGCATTGCAGTTAGCCAGCCACCTTTACACTGGGGTCCTTTTACCTACACTCAAAAGCTTACCCTGGGTTCCTTTCTCTCCCCACCCCACCCCCAAGGGGAGCTAGGCTCCCAGTGTTCCAATGCTCCCAGCCGATCCCAATGTCAACTTCCTGAGCAATAATACTATTTTGGACACTAGTCTAACATGGTGATTTTGTAGGTGAGAAAACGGAGACCCAAGGAGGCTGTGACTATTTGATGTTTATTCTGTCCATATTTCTAGGTCCATCTTCTGTTCGTATTGATTTGTCACTCAGAATGGAAGGTAAGTGAGTACAGGATGGTTTCATTTTTGCCTTTCATCCATAGCATCTCACACAATTCTTGGCACACAGTAGGCTCTTAATAAATGTTTCTTAATTGACTGTCCATTGCCACAGAGTTTGAAGGTAAGAGAGTAGAGACTCAACCAGATACTGTGACATCAGATCCACTTTTCACTGTACCCAACATCAGGAGAGATCTGGGTTCAAATACCTATCTTGGCCCTGCCTAGTTGGGTAATCCTACATAGCCCAGAATCTGCAAAGGAAGGCAGATCACCTTGCTGAAGAGGGGGAATGGGTACAGGAAAAACTTTCAATCTCTTCCTGTGTGTCTAGCCCTTTGGACAGGCTATGAGATCCTCTTCACCCTGGGTCTCCTAAGCCTCACCAGGTGTAATGGGAATGCCCTAGGGAAAGGAAAAGGCAGTGGTGGAGCAGTTAAAATCAGTCTCATTAGGTGAAATTAAAGTAATTGATTCAATAAGGGCCCTGGAATCTGGCTCCCTGAAGAAGCAGCACCAGATGGATCCCGGAGGTGCCTGTTCTCTGACTCAGGGGGGATGTCACAGAGGTGGGCGTGAGCAGGACATAGCAGGGCCTTGAATTATGGCGAGTGACCTTTGAGCCCTTTCTGCTCTGCTCTCTGTTCATTCTTTTTCTCTTCTCTATTCCTTTCTTAAATCTCACCTCTTCTCTTTATCAATCATTATCTTTCCACTCTTCAAAGACTTTGTGATCTTGACCAAATTAATTAATATCTTTGGACCTCTGTTTTATGCTTGAAAAAGCATTGGAATTAGGGACTGGGGGGACCTGGATGGACACCCATGTCTGACAACTACTACTTGTGTGGCCTTAGGCAAATCACTTTGGTTCCCGGAGGCTCTGCGCCCTCCTCTTTAAAGGATGGAGATTGGATTAATTGGTTTCTGGGGTCTCTTCCAGAGTCCACTAAGATCGTCTCTATATTCTATGTAGAATATGTGTTTGTGGAAGGGGGAGGGGGTGTGGGTATGTGTAGCCTCTAAATTGCCTTATGGGCACTTAGGTGTTACAGTACCTGGAGTCTGGAAGACCTGAGTTCAAACTCAGCCTCAGACACATACTAGCTGTATGACCCTGGACAGGTCACTTAACCCTGTTTGCCTCAGTTTCCTCTTCTGTAAAATGAGCTGGAGAGAAGGAAATGGCACACCACTCCATTATCACTGCCAAGAAAACTGTAAATGGGGTCATTAAGAGTTGGACTTAACTGAAAAATAAATGAACAGTAACCAACACTCTTCTTTAAAGCTCATCTGCAGGGCAGCCAGCATTAGTTCTATCCATCTGTTGCTGCCTGGCTTTGTTCAGCATCTTGTGTGTATATTAAAATATCAGGGCACCTCTTAACCATACTTATTATTGGATTAACCCAAACTCTTGACTGACCAGTAACCTCCCTAGTTAATAAGAGGATTGTGCTCAATACTTTTTGAACTTTCATAAAGCAGATGACCTCCCAATGCTGTCTTCACTCACATTTCTACAGCACATTAAGGTATACTAACCATTTGTTTGTACATATTTATTTACTTGTGTATCCTTTAGACTTCTTGAGTTTCTTGAGGGCAGGAACTGTCTTTTATCTTTCTTTGGATTTCTCTGGTTTAAAATAGTGCCTGGCATATCAGGTCCTTCATAAATGCTTATTGACTGACTGGCCTTCCCAGGTGATAAAGCACTTATACTGATAGCATGTTTTTTATAGATAAGGAAACTGAGACAAGTAAAGCAGGATCCTCCAGGTACCACATTTGTTATCTGCCTGTAAAGCTAAGAACCTTACAAATATTGTTGTGATCCGCACAACAACTCTGAGAGGTAGGAACTATTATTGCAAATGAGGAAATTGAAGCAAGCATAGATTAAGTGACTTGCCCAGGGTCACAGAGGCAGTAAATGTCTAAGACTGAATATGAACTCAGGTCTTCCAGACAGCATGAACAGCACTCAATCTACTGCATCCCCTAGTCTACAGCTAAGAAGCATGAAAGCTGGAGTGTGAACCTGGACCTCCTGAATCTAAATATAGTGCTCTCCATTAGGACACACTACTCTTGTCAGAAATAGCAGGAACTGTAGCACGGAGGACAAAGCACATAACTAGGAGTCAAAGGATCTAGATTCAAACCCAGCTCTGGTACCTACTACCTTGGGATGATGGGCTGAGGAAAGGGCTGGATTAAATGACCCCTGAGGTGCGTCCCACTTTAAATCTTTGTTCTTGAAAAGTAATCAGCCAGTCCCTGCTTAAGAACTTCCCAGGCCAGGGAGTTCCCCCCCACACCTGGTTCATTGCCCAGTGATATGAATTGTTATTTAGGTCTTCCTTTTATTAAGCTTAAGTGAGCCCCTCTGCAGAGTTAGGGGAGCCCAGTTTGATCCCACCTCTGACACTTATTACCTCCAGGACACTGAGCAAGTCACTTAAATTCCATGGATCTTAGTCTGCATTTCTAAGATGAAGCCTCACCCAGTCCTGACAGTGCCTCTTCACCCTTCCATCCCCACTTCTCATTTTTTCCATTCCCTCATTCCCTCTTTCTAATCCTACTTACTCCACAGTTCCTTCCTGGACTTAAGTAATGGAAACTCCTGAAAACAGAAGTCATTTCATGAGTCTTTGTGTTCCCAGAGATTTATGTCAGGCCTGGCACACAGTAGGTGCTGTATAAATGTTTGTTCATCATTTGTTTGCTTGGATAACCCTGGCCAAGGTACTTGACACAGTATCATCAACCAAAAACTAGTGATGACAACATTCTTTCTAACTTAAAATATTTAAGTAAAGTGCTTTAGATCAAGTAATCAAACAGAACTCAAGCACCAATGTGACTATCATCATTAATTCTATTACAGTAGGAGCCTTGGTTTAAAGTTTCCCAGGGCTCAAGTCCCACAAATTGCTTATTGTTTCTTCCTCTTGAGGCTTTGTCTGAAGTTGGTTCCTTCTCAAGGAGAAATTTCTGCTCCCTGGGGCCTCCCCAGAGCCTGCATGGGAAAGAGGGGAGCAGAGGTCTCAATGCTGGGGATAAAAAGGACAAGAACAACGTCCCTGACAGCATCTACCAAAGCACTACTTTCTGGGACTGTGGGAGTTTCCAGGGGCTCTGTTCTTACTAGTTACCCACCCCCAATACATCCATACACACACACACACACACACACACACACACACACACACACACACACACACACCCCACACACATACACACTCCTATTGGTGGTCTGGAGATGGTTCTTTCTCCACTGTTTCTCCTCCTTCTGGGCCCTCTACCTGTCTCCACTTGTACAGAGCCCATGAGTGGGAGGCTGAAGGTAGCCATCCAGAAACATGAAAAGGGAGGAGATGTGCTGATAGGAGGTGCTTTTTCCATCCTTCTAACAAACTCTACTTTTATTGGTGACTTCATTTCCCTGCCTGCTAGAGGGAACTCTGAGGGGTGAATATGCATTATATAACATGTTCCGGACTTGGAAAATTACCAAAAATCAGGGTGAGTTATATCAAGGCTCTGAGGAAATGAAGAGCTTCTCTTCTATGGGTTGATTGGATTTGTACTTAGAAGGATCCGGAGAACCAGATCATTTTATAGATGTGGAAACTGAACATTCAAAGAGATGTCATAGGAACTGAACTTGCCCTGCTAGTCCCCAGAGAATAACAATGAGAGATGTGGGAGGAGGGAAGTTTAAAAGAGGTATCATTTGTTTTAGATTCAGAAAGAATCTCATAATCAGAATTATCCAAAAGAGGAATAAATGTCCTCAAGACAAGGAGCTTTTCAACTATGAAGGGTTGGATAGTCACTCAGGTAATAGGTTCTAAAGTAGATTCTTCTCCAAGTTCAGATGGGATGATACCAACAGTAAGAAGTAACATAATATGGAAGAAAGGGCAATGAATCAGGAGAGCCTGGTTCAAATCTCACCTCTGCCACATTCTATCTGTGTGAAGCTAGGTGAATAGCTCTACCCCCCTGGGTCAATGTCATAAAAAGTCACTGAAATCATGCACTCAGATCCATTCCCATTTGTTAATTGAATGAATGAGTGAATGAGGAAGACTCCTTCAGAATGGTCAACCAATCTCTACTTCAAAGACAAATAGTAGTGTCCTACACAGACACTCCCAGTGTGAGCTGTAAGAGACCAAAGTCCAACTCACAGTCACTGACTGGTCACTAGCCCTCTTTGGCCTCTACTTCCCCATCTGTTATATGGGTATCTAATAATGCCTAAAGTGCCTAGCTCACAGGGTTTTAGAGAGATAATATTGTATGTGCTGAGTGCGTAGCAAAGCTTATAATGCTATAAAAATATAGTGGAGTGGGTAGGTGAGTGGGGAGAAACATGATGTAATAATGAATAGTATATTGGACTTACAGTCAGAAAAGCCTGGATCCACATCCCACCTCAGTCACTGACTAGTAAGGTAAGTCGCTTAAACTCCCTGACCCTTGATCTTCTTACATGTAAAATGGAGGGGCTGGACTCCAGGATCTAGCATCTCTTCCCAGTCTAAATCAAAGATAACTATGAGGTCCTATCTCCCAACACCACCTCTTGTACTTAATCACTTAAATAGGGAAGATAAAGATGTACTCCAGGTCCTGCTGAATGAATTCTACTCAAGTCTTCTCTCAGCCAAAGAAAAAAAGTTTATTAAAAGGTCACTTGCATTGGACACAGAGTAAATCTGTGCTAGAAAATTCTATGGTGCTCTCACACACCATGGAGGCAAGATGGGGTCTTATATACAGAAAGGTTGTGGGAGGAATCTAGGGGTAGTCTAGAGGAGGAGTTTGGGGAGGGTCATCAGCAGGAGTCACATGAGGCCAGGCTCCCATAAATGAGTGAAGTTGCTGGAAGCTACCTGGAGATGACAGACAATGGTGGGCTAGGCCAATTCAAAGATATGAAAGTTGATTTGGGTATAGATATTTTGATAGACTCAAGGGTGTGAAGTAGATGGACAAAGGAGGGCCAACCTAGTAACAAAGGTTTGGGCAGAGCTGTAGTGGAAGGCTTATGGCCTCATGCAAATGCCTCATCAAATGGGAAGATTCAGTCAGAGTTCAAAGGGGTTCCCAGAGCCTGTAACTCAAGGATTCAAGGAGAGCTCAAGGGGGTTCCCAGACCCTGTACCTCATCACAAGCAAACACAGTGTCTTGGAGTGAGCTTTCTTCCTGGGGATGATAACTGTGGAGCTTGTACAGTGTAATGACAAACTGCTTTCTAATTGGCTGCTTAAGGCAGAAGACATGCTGAAACTCTATGGGTAGGCAAAAATCTCTTGCCCCTTCTACCCCTCAGCTACTACTGAGGCAGCTCAAAGTAGGTCTGTATTGCCCACAATCACAAAAGAAGGAAAACAATAAAATATGTACCTATAGAAGGGCTGCTCAATCACCCTAGAGGTCTACTGCCTTCAGCAGTCAATTAGGGAGCCCTGTACTATCATACAGTAGTCATCAAAGCAGGAAATGGGCTTGCCCCAAGCTTCCATGTGAATGCTTGGAGTGGAGCCAGGCAGGGAATATTTGGGCATGCCTCAAAACTCAGTCCCTATAGACTCCTGTGCCCCGTTACACCAATATTGATGAGATATAGGCTCTGGGAACCCCCTTGAACTCTGATCGAATCTTTCCATTTGACGAAGCATTTGCCTGAGGCCAAAAGCTTTTCATTATGGTTTGCTCAAAACTCTGTTAGGAGCCTAGTGCTCATTTGTTCAGCTACTTCCCACCCTCAATCCTCCCAAAATATCTATATGCTCTTAAACTAGCCTAGCCCTCCATTGTCTCATCTCCAGGTAGCCTCCAGCTACTTCCCATCCTTAATCTCTCGTCACTGGAGTCTGACCTCATTTGACTCCATCCCCAGACTCCTCCTTTAGACCACCCCTAGATTCCTCCCACAACCTTTCTATATATAAGACCCCATCTTGTCTACATGAGAGCAACAAGGCCAGAGAATTTTCTAGCCCAGACTCATTCTGTGTCAGGTTATTCTGGCCCACTTGTCCACTACAAGCATCACACCAAGGCTCATTAAGAGTCTACCCATTATGGTGAACTTTTAATAAACTGGTTTTTTTTTTTGACTGAGAGGAGACTTGAGTGGAAGTCATTCAGCAGGACCTGGCGTGTTGATATTTTTGGGTCTCACACCTAACCCTATACCTCTACAGCATCTCTGATGCTTAGTACAAGATTTCACTGTGCTAAATAGATGTTGAAGAGATTTGTTGAATTGAATTGTTGAAGCTTCTGGTACTGGTTGGGACAGGAACAGAGTGCAAAGATTGGGAAGAGGGGAAGAATAAGAAAGCATGTGTCCTAGCTCTGATACTTGGAGGTTGGGTCTTCCTAGGCAAGCCTCTTCCTCTCTGAATCCTAGTTTCTTTATCTGTAAAATGGGAACAATTCTCACTGCACTATCTACCTAAATCTGAAGGTTGTTGTGAGGAAGGCCATTTGTCAGTCCTATAATATAGAAAGGGAAGTTGTTATTTTTATGTTTGGAAATGATCACTATTGGGGAAATCAATGTGGAGTGGAGGATAGGAGGTAGAAGGATATTTTCACTAAAATTATCTGCAAAGAGCAGCAAATACCAGTCTTCTCTTTTTTTCATCCATACACAGCTTTGTGTCTTGGTGGGTTTTGTCTTTGCCACTGAGGAGATTAACAGAGACATACACCTATGCCCCAACCTTATCCTGGGATTCTCCATCTGGGACTCTGGGGACCCTGTTGCTGGGACTCTCCTGGGAACCATGGACTTCCTGACTGGTCAGGGAAGCTGGTCCCCAATTATAGCTGCAGAGCCCACCCACCTCTGGCTGGCCTCATTGGAGAACTTTGTTCTGCTCTGTCTGTGCCTATAGCTAGATGGTTGGGACTTTATAAATTCTCCCAGGTGAGTGACTCCAGAGCCCTCTTCTAATTCCCTGCTATCTTCCTACTACCTTCCACTATCCTACCAGCTCTGGTCATATCAACCATGGTCCTTCACTGACCTGGCCAAATGGAGAAGTCACCCAGATACCAAAAGTACATCAATAGTTGATTCCTAATGAGTTTTATTGTTTTTTTTTCTTTTCCAACATAGTCATTTCCCAATATGCTTGAATTATTGAACCCTTCCTTATGACATTAAATGAAGCAGTTAAACAAAATTAGTGAATAATTTTTGACATATTTACTGACTCATACCTTCAGTCACTCCCCTCACAACTGGATAAGATTTTTATATTGCTTTTTTTGATTAAATGTTTTCCTCAAAATACCCCTATGAGGTAGGTTGTAGAAATATTATCACACCCATTTTATAGAAGAAAAAAAAGGAGGCTTAATTAAGTAATAGGGAGTCAGTGGAAATGAAGAGGGTGCCCAATGAGGGTTAGAGCTTCCTGAGACCCCAAAATACCAACATGTTGGGTCCTGCTGAAAGAATTCCACTCAAGTCTTCTCAGCCAAGGAAGAAGTAAAGTTTATTGAAAGTTCAAGTTCACCACGTGGGGTGCTAGGCCATTTCAAGGTG